>WNYE01000037.1:0-391073 GCA_021396245.1 Sporothrix humicola | reverse complement strand
ATCCTGACTATTGGCGACTAGCTAGGCAGAACCCTCATGGGGAAAAAACTACCACAGAATTGTGTGTGTAAACTTTCTAGCTTACACAAGTGCGTGCTGGCCTTCAAAGGCCATTATATACAATAAATAAGAGTACAAATAAAACAAAATAAAACAAAAGGAGCGAGTGCAGTAGTCTGAAAATAGAGTAGGTGATCGTGTGGCCCATGATCTGGGGTCCTCTTCCGACGTCGAGGCCGATTGCTCGAACATAGCCGGCGCCATAACGAGCCCTCCATCCTCGCCGCCTTCGGTGCCACGGGGTCTCCTCCGACGTTGAAACCGATCGCTCGAGCATAGCCGGCGCCATAACGAGCCCTTTCTTTCTAGATACTTACAATAATAATAAACTCGTGTCAGGATTGAAACAGAAATACATCTTTTGTTGTTATGCTTCGTTTTCTAATAACTGAACTGCATTATGATATTTTTGTTTTGGCACGGATTTTTTTGGTGTTTTTTTTTTTTTTAAAAAAATCATTCCAACAAGCAAGAAAAGAATAAACCATGTGAGAGCTCAAACGTTAAGCAGAAAGGGATTGAATACGAAAGTCCATCCTAAAAATCTTGCGAACTTTCTTTCATCTCATCCTGCCAGCTGTACATGAAGTGAGGTTGTGAAGCCAATAACACATTGCTTGGTCCCCACATCGCACTGCATTATTGAGGTCACCACCGGGCAGGGCTGCACATCCTAGATCCCAGAATCCCAGAATAGACATAAAACTATTCACATCTTCTGTACGGGACTTCCTTCCGTGTGCTTTTTGGCTTCGGGTTCACCCCCTCTCTTTTGTCGCCGCGTTGCACAGGGCGTGCTCGGCCGGGTTGAATGTTTGACTGATTGTCTCAGCCATCGTGTCTTCGTACGAAGGGCATCCTTCTGGTCTGCAGCCCATTTCACCCATTTCATCCATTCGCATCCCTTTCCGTTTGTCCTTTGTCTTTTTGCACTGGCCTTCTCCTGAGTCTTTAGATGCACAAACATATCAACTGCCCCCTTCCCTGTGATTGGCACAGATGTTTCGCCGTGGCTGATTCGGCGTTGATCTGCACCAGGGAGGGGGTCTGTTCCCTTGATCTATCCTTAATTTTTGTCTGTTGACCTTTGTCTTCATTTTTACCTTTTGCCTTTTCGCGTTTGGCTCGGCTTTGTCGTTTTGTTTCTTTCCTCTCCTGGTCCTAGCGGTAGGCACGCCCCGGCTCGCTGCCGGGGCCTTGTTTCCCTCTTTGTCTGTTGGCGCATTTGGCGCGTTGGGCCTTGCCTCGCATCTTTCCTTTTTAACGCGTTCAAGCTCGCGTCGTTCCTTCTATCAAGAGCATCGCATCGTAAAGATAACAGTTCCTTCCTCTTCCCCTGAAAAGCCCCACGCCAGATCCAATCTGTCTCTATTCGTTTTTTTTCTTCCTCTTGTTTCTTGTCTTCAGGAGCCGTTGCGTGTGGATTGGACAGTGGACGTTCTAGTGGGGCTCTGCAGACAGCATAAAAAATCCAGGCTACTCCAGATTTGGCGATAGCCTGCAGTTCAGGGTAGCTTTCTAGGTGGAGTGTGGGGGGAAGAAAAGAAACAAAACGCTGCCTGTTTGTTTGTTGATGGGGCAATCCTTGTTATTGTTTTTGGGCTTGCTTTTTGTGACGGTCGCACTTTCTTCATGAGGGTTTTGTCGCGGTTTCCAAACACGATATGCACCCAAATAGCAGGAAAGAGCGACGAACCACGACTTCCTGCACGTCGCATTACACTGTTTGACAATTGAAGCACTTGCTCTCCTGTCCATCGTGCCTTCTTCAACCAAACATTTGCCAACGGCTCCTTCTTGGCTTGGCCACTTCCTCACCATCGCGCCTTCCCCCTTTCGCCCTTTTGGTGATACGGTTACCTCGAACTTGCCATATCGCGAACCCGCACAAATTTCCTTTTCCTCTCTCCCCCTTTTGCGGTTTGGGAAATCTGGGATTGGAGGCTTTTCCTCATTTTCTTCCAATTCTTCCAGTTTGCAGCCCTCTCGTCTCACCGACCCCGGCGCCCCCCCTGCCATGTCCGCTCTGTGCACCGGTTATTTCTGCCCTGGCCCCTGAACGACTACCGCTGACCGTGAGCTCCTGTCGATCTTTATCCGCCTCTCTTGTCTTTTTGGCCTCTTCTTTCGTTGTCGAATTCGCAGGAAGAACTCTCCAGGAACACTTGAACAATTGCCGTCGACGTGAAGAAGTCGAATCCCACGATACCTCGACATAGACTTTACGTTCTTACCTTGCAAGATCTTGCCACATGGCTCAGTGTTAGCCATCGTGCACGCGCTGCAGAGCAACCCTACCAATATTTGACCACCCCAGACACAATCTGTGCGCAGAACAGCCCTCTCAGCATCCGTGCAGAATATCTCGGCAGCACTTCCGCAACGAACTCCCACGATCGGTCACTTTTTCTCACGCGACGCGACCAACGACCACGACCTCTTTCCGAACTTCCGAATTCGGTTCTATCACAACCACAACGACCACGACGGCACAATGAGTGACCGTACCCAAATACCTCGCCCGAGCGGCCTTCCACGGCCCGCTTCGCGGCTCCCTCTCTACTCCTCCGCCTCCTCTTCCTCGACAGCAGCTACGGCACCGGCCGCGTCCTCAAACCCTACACGACCAATGGCTCTCCGTGCCAAACCTTCGCGAGAAAGCCTCTCGGGCGGCGACCTGCGCAACCCGAAGCTACGCTCCATGCCCTCACAAGACCGCCTTTCCCCATCTTCCCCGACATCGAGTTTGTCAGTAGCCAAGAATGCCATACGAAACGCGTCGCCACGCACGCGCGCCGTGTCTGGCGAATTTGCAAAGGCACCGCCCGTTCGCAAGACTCGTGCGAGCATGGGTGCCACCCCAACAACCTCCTCCCGACTGGCCGACGACGGCACCACATTTAAGAGACCTGGTGCGGTAAGCACACTGTCAAGGCGAACATCTGCCCAACACCTGCCGAGCCGCCAACCGCAACACACACCTTCATACTCGACAAGTCCGGACGAAGAGCTTTTGGCGGAAGACGACAGCGTGGGGCCTTATGAGCCTGGGTCGCTTCGGCCACGTCCCTCGAGACCACGGCTGTCGCTCGCAGAACGGACCATGGAGACACTGGCACAGATTCCAAGCTCACCCGCTGTCAAGGGAAAGACGACGGCCTTTTACGACCCTGAGGCAGCAGCAAGAAACGCACAGCGCCCTGGCAGTCGTACAGGCTCTCGTGCTGGATCTCGGCCGGGCTCTAGCTACCAGTCCGATGGCTCGAATCGCTCGGGCTCCAGGCCACCAAGCCGTCCCCGGTCCAGCTCGGGTGAAAACGAGACGGCCTTCCGCTCGTCTGTGAACTCATTCCGGTCCGCCGTCCCGTCTTCATTTGTGCCCATCGACGAAGTCTCCACACCTGGCCGTGCTACCACAACCACGACACGAACACTGCGCGGCCGGGCATCGATTGGCCCCGGTGTGGCTCCTAGCCAGCGATATGGTGCTCTAGGTAGCTTGCGGCAGCAGGCAGCGGAGCAGCCGTCGTTCTTACCACCACGGTCGCGCACACCGAGCCCCGAGAAGAAATCAGCCATCCCTCCCATCACTCCGTCCGCAGTATCTGCCCGCACAACAGCAGGGCCGGGCAAGTTTGCATCCAAGACAGTTGCTGCACGACCACTCAAGCCCCGTGCTTCTGTTGGCGGCTTGTTCCGCAAGCCGTCTATGAACAGTATGGACGGATCGGCAACGTCTACGGTTGTCGCTTCTCCCGCTGCAACGAGAAAGAGTTCCCTTGCATCGCGCGCATCCTCCACGTCTTATGAAGACACTGGAGCATCGAATGCATCCAACGCATCAACGGCATCCACAGCCCTCAGCGTCGACTCGGCTGACTCGGCGGGGCCTGTGTCGAATAGCAGGAAATCGTCGGCCGCACTTCGCGAGCAGATTGCACGCGCCAAGGCAGCTAAGCGTGTTGCATCACAAAATATGGGTGACAACACAGCACGTGCATCTCCCTCTTCGCCTCTCGGCGCACCAGCGACATCTTTCTCTACAAGCTTTGGTGACAGCGGGTTTGATGCCGAGCCTGTCGTTCCCACTGACACGACCTTTGACTTTGGCCTGGGCTCAGATCCTTTCAACCAGAATCGCAATGTCGAGACGCAGGCAAAGGTTGTTTTGGCGCGTGTTAGTGCGGCTCGGACTAGTGGTCGCCTCAATATTGCCGCCCTCAACTTGCGAGAGATCCCAGCGGAGGTGATGGGCATGTACGATGCTGATGCTATGGGCACATACGATGGATCTTGGGCTGAGACTGTCGACTTGACACGCTTTGTGGCGGCCGACAACGAGATTGAAATGATTGATGACTCCGTCTTCCCCGACCAGACCCTTGAGGAGCTGGCTGATATGGAGGACAGCAAGGGCAACATTTTTGGCGGCCTCGAGACCCTTGACCTTCATGGCAACATGCTGATTAGTCTGCCAATGGGTCTTCGACGGCTTCCTGTTCTGACGTCTCTCAACTTGTCTCAAAACCGCATCACCAACAACGCACTCGAAGTCATTTCCCAGATTACGTCACTGCGCGATCTAAAGCTCGGCGGGAACTTATTCTACGGACCGCTCGACCCGTCCTTCGCTAAGCTTGAGAACCTTGAGATCGCCGACCTCCACGGAAACAACATTTCGGCACTACCGCTTACCCTGAGCAATATGACTAAGCTGCGCATCCTCAACATTAGCGAAAACAACTTTGAGAGCCTGGTGTTTGAGCCACTGTCGAAGCTGCCTCTTGTGGAGCTGAATGTGCGGAAGAACAAGCTCAGCGGTGTCCTGATTGAGGATGCGGTGTCGTCGATGCCAACCCTTCAGATTCTGGATGTTACATCCAACCAGATTACCCATTTGGTCTCAACCGAACGTGCGGATGATCTTGCCCTGCCTGCACTTCAGCAACTGCTGGTGTCTATGAACCGGCTGCAGGTGCTTCCCGACGTGACAAAGTGGACTACTTTGATGACCCTGATTGCCGAGGAGAACAGTATCAACAGCATTCCCGATGGATTTACCAGCCTCCGCCATCTACGGCATGCCGACTTCTCGAGCAACGACATCCGCATGATCCCACCCGAGGTTGGTCGCATGGACAATCTTGCTATGCTGCGTCTGAGTGGCAACCCACTGCGTGATAAGAAGTTCTGCACGGCCGATACGGATGATATCAAGGAGATCCTGGCGTCACGACTCGAGCCGGAACCAGATATGGGCCTTGGCCCTGGTGAGGCGGGCTACATTCTGAACCCGCAATCCGATATGACAAAAAACGAGATGAAGGACGAGCTGCGTGATGCCGTTTCTGAGATGACCAAAACTGGCACCGCAAGTGACGGGCAGCGCGGCCGCAAGCTCAGCAGCGCTTCTGCCAGAGGGGGCGACGACCGTGACGACAGCCGGTCCGACGATGATTTTGCAACACCACCAACATCTGCCCACCACTCGCCTGCGCGGTCACGCTCGCAGACGGTATCGAACCAGCTGTGGGCCGTCAAGAACGGCGGTGTCTTGGACCGGTCCGAGACCGAGTCGTCTTCGCTGCACCCCGTGATATCGTCACGTGTTGCCCAGGAGCATACGGTCTACGAGATTTACTTGCAAAAGAATCTGTGTACGGCCTTGCCCGACGCCCTGTCCTTCTTTGCCTCGACACTTACAACGCTGTCGCTGTCCAAGAACCAGCTCAAGGGCGAGACGTACTTTGGCGACGCAGCCGCGAGTGATGGTCTTGAGTTGCCAGCCTTGAAGGAGTTGAACCTGTCATGCAACCACATTACTGGCCTGGGCCCACTCGTCAAGCATCTAAAGGCACCCGTCCTGCAGAAGCTGGATGTCAGCATGAACCGTGTGTCGTCGCTGCCGCCCGACACGCAGCTGCGAGATGCCTTCCCTGCTTTGACAGTCTTTCTGGCTGGCAACAACCACTTGGCTGAGCTGCACCCCGAAGCCATCAAGGGCATGCTGATTGTGGACGTGAGCAACAACGATATTGAGCACCTGAACCCGCGGATCGGCCTGTTGGGTGGCACGGGCGAGGGTGGTCTGCAGCGGTTCGAGGTGCTTGGCAACCGGTTTAGAGTGCCGAGATTCAACGTGATTGAGCGCGGCACCGAGGCGACGCTGCGGTGGCTGCGTGGTCGTGTGCCAGTAGCCGAGATGGGCGCGTGGCGGGAGGCCAACCAGCGCAACGGCGTGGATGTTGACGACGATCTTGACTGAGGATGAGGATGGGATGAAGGAGACGAGGTCATGATGGAGATGAGAGTTTTGTCTTTCTTGACATTTGTTTTGATATAGCCAGCGTTGGCGTCGACATTGTTATTGTTTTGCATTTTGACATTCTTTCTACGGCATATTTTTTACTTCAATTTTGGGAGAAGTGTTTTGTATTCCTGCTATCTACCTACCTTGTAATGTACATTGTCTAATGTCTGAATGCTTTGAACACAAATCATGATCTATGTGCCTGTAGAAAACAAAGTGCTTTGTCTATTGAGCACAAATCTGTTACTCAAGATGCCATATCTATTGGGCAAAACAGTCACAATGAGTATCAAACAAGAGCACGCAGACGAGATGACAAGACACACAAGATGAAGGCATCAGAATAGCACATGGAATGGGACAATTTGAGCACTTGAATGACGAAGAGAGAAAAGGTACTCCGTGAAAGAGAAAGAGATAATGAAAGTGCGAAGGCAGGAAGAGGCTTTCTATGTATGCCATATTAGTCCAATTTCAAAACGATTTTACTGTAATTTTCCATTCAAAAAAAAAAAAAAAAATTAAGACAACTGTCACTTTGAAATCTCTAATTCCTTTCTCAGAATAAAAGATATTTTGTGCGTTTTGATTATGTGAGAGTGAGAATGCGTTTGTGAGTATTCAAATGTTTAGTTTGCAGCCGATGTGGTTAGTACGGTAATCAGTCAAGTACCTCCCCACCCAAATTTGTGGAGACGGTACTTATTCGGTACTAACCGTCGTGTAAGTGGACGGGCGCTAACGGCAAATCTCGAAGACCCTTCCTACTGTAGCTTGCATCACGAGAACATTCAAGAAAGGTACATTGAGCGTGTATTTTGATTTTTCACAGTAATGCACTCCCACAACGTCGTCAGGTTACTGATTATGACTATGGCTCTATTTTGGCGTTCTTTTCTTAGTTTTTCGCACAAAAAATGAGAGCGAGAGAGAGAGAGAGAGAAGAAGAAAAAGAGAGTTCTTCAAAGCATCTCTTCGTCTCGTCGTCTCCCTTTCTCTTTCTCTTTCTTCCTCGTCAACGCGACAATTTCCATTTCCATTTCTGCTTTTCAAGCGCTTAATAGCATTCAGAAGCTCAAATACGACCAAAAACCACACAAACAACGCTCACGAACCTCAACTTTCACGTTTTCTACGTCTCCAGACTCCTTTGCCAACGTCAATCTCGAGATCGACCAAAAACGAGCAACCAACAAACACTTACAACCAGATATCTGATCATCAGCTTTCCTGTCCGACAGATATCATCGACTCTCCAAACCGCAATCATGGAGAACCCTGGAGGGCCCAAACAGGGCACTACAATCCAGCTTCATGTCTGGTCTGGCCGCTCTGGGCGCCGCCTTTTCCCTTCGGCTCCTGATGCGCCCAAGTCCACATCTTCAGATCAAAATGATGCTGAAGAAGGTGCTGAAGAAAAAGAGCTACAGCAGCCGGAGACTCCACTGTTGTCGTGGTCTGGCAGGTCGTCGCGGTCTGCGTCTCCCGTCCCCGACACTCTTGAGAGCTCGCGGGCGTCATCTCCTGCTCCCAGCACTCCCAGCACTCCTGAGCCTGCTGCCGCCTTATTGCCACGCGTTTTCCGCGACCCTGGTGACCCTCGCAATTATGTCGGCCGCGCACATGCTCATATCATCCGCCAGGGCATCTACATTGGCCGGACCTACCGGGCGGCCGAGTGCCGCGTCGACGACGACCTGGAGACGCGCCCCGTGCCGCCGCGGCGCAGGCATACGCTGCGCACCGCGGCCGAGATTGACCAGGACTTTGAGCAGCGCGGCTACCGCCACTTCCGCAGCATCTTTAATCGGTTCTCGACGCGCGAGCTGATGGACCACGTGGCGCACCCGATTTATCCCAAGGCGCCGACGACGTTTGCGCCCGACGTGGCGGGGCGCATTCCCCAACCTACACCGGCCGAGATGCACGCGACGCAGCAGCAGCGGGCGCAGCGAGTCCAAGAGATCCGGGAGGCGCACTGGGACGAGCTCGGCGACGGCGACGGCGACGGCGACGGGGGCCGGTACCGCGAGGCGCCCTACGACGATTACATGCGGGGCAACATTTACACGACGCGTTGGAGGACGGCCAGCGTGCGGTTTGTGGGCGGACCCGTGGTCGCCACCGTGGACTTTGGCAACCAGAACGTCGAGTGCGTGGATTTCGAGGGCGAGAGTCCCGGGATCCGGTACGCCTACGAGTTTGAAGAGATTGACAACGTCGAAGAAGAGGAAAAGGAAGCTCCGGGCTCCGGTGGTCGGATTCCCGACATTTACCCGTACGGCTACGTCCATGCCCCGCTGTTTACGATAACGCGGTTCCTCATCCTCTTCGGCCTTCTCGTCGAGGACAATGACCTGAAGCTCGCACGGCTCAAGCGGGCATACGAGATGCTGACGCAGTTCTACCTCGAGAATCCACAAGTCGTCGACAACTACTTCTCGCCGATCGAGCGTGACGTCGTCCTGGTGGAATGGCTGGGCAGGCAGTCGCAGTCGCAGTCTGAAGAAGATGATGGTGACGAAAACTGTGGCGACGACGACGAGATCGACCAGCTTATGGCGCTTGCCAACATGCGGCGCTCCCGTCGGTCGGCCAAAGAGACTCGTCGCCATGAAGACGACGACGACGACGACGACGACGACGACGAAAAAGGCGACGCCGAGAACGACACAGATGCCGTTGAAGACGATGCCACCAAAACCAAAAACGTCTGGCAGGCCTTTTGCTCCAACAACAACGTGGCGCTGGATAGCGAAGAGTTCCAGCTCGCCCAGAGCCGTGCCCGGGGTATCATCGCCCCGGTGTCTGTCCTGGCCGTCCTGCGAGCAGCCGCCGGCGAGATCCAGCGCGTCGACCGCCAGATTGCCGCCGCCCAGGCCGCCGAGCAGAATGCGCGGCGGACGGCCGCCATCGAAGCCCGCCAGCGCGCAGCGCAGGAAGCCCTGCGGCGGGAAGAAAGCCGCCAGGCTGCGCAGCGCTTTATGCTGGCAGTCGACGTCGACGAGCCAGCCGAGCCAGCCGGGCTCGCTGCAGTGGAGCGGGAGCGCAGCCGGATCCGCCGCGATGCGCGCGTGGCCGACCTGGAGCGGCCCGGGCCGCTGGAGATTGCGGTCAACGCCTGCCGCTGGGGCCTGCGCGTGCGGCACTGGGACGTGCGCCAGCCGATTGGTGTGAGTGACGAGACCCTCGCCGATTGCTACTTTGCCGCGCTCGGCCGCGCCGCCATGGAGCGCCTCAACAACCAGCAGCTCGGCACGCTGGACGTGTTTGCGTTTTCGTCGCGGCGCTGCGCCTGCTGCTGCCGGCGCTGCATTGGCGACGGCTCCCTAGAAACGATGCGCAACGCGGCGCGCTGGGACTACGAGCGCCGCGTCGACATGGCGGCCGACCGCCTGGGCGTCGTTGTGCGCCGCCTCACGCCGTTTGTCTACGACGAGGGCGTCGAGCGCATGGTCGACTACGATGAGGGTCCTGAGGTGGAGGCCAGCCAACAATATCGCAGGCTCAGAGAGGCCGAGGCCCGCGCCTGCGAAATCAACGGCCCGCCGCCCGCCTACCAGTACCCGGCCGCGCAAACGGCCCCCGACCCACAACGCTTCGAGCAGTCCGTCGACAATTTGAACCACCACATCCACGCGCAGCAGGGCGATGCGTCCACCACACCAGGCACCGCAGGGCACACCGACTGGTGGGGCGAGGGCCGCGACGCCGAAGACATGGACCCCGTGCCGGCGTACAGGGACTCGGACTACAAGAACGTCAATGGGAACGAAAACGAAAACACCCCCATTCTGCCACCCCCCTACTACCGCACCCTCGAGGCACACCCCGTGCCCACGACCAGCGCCCGCCACATGCAGATCCGCCGCGGCATCGAGAGCCACCGCATCCGCACGCCCTGGCAGGAATCGCCGCTCGCCGTCTCCTTGCGCGTCGAGGACCTGCAGCTCACGCTGGCGCACAACCAGCAGGAAGCCGGCGGCGTGAGTTACGACGTCGCCGACGAGCGGCTGCGGCCGACCGGGTACGACCTGGACGAGTACTACCGGCATGGAGACCCAGAGAACTAGGAAGCTGGTTCTTGTTTCTCGAAATTAAAGGGTAGTCCTGCTCGTCGTTTGTACTTTTAGATTTTTAGATTTTTAGATTCATTGATGGCAATTCGTCATTCATCATTGACATGGACAAAGAAAAGACTTGCACAAAAATTAAACTTACAAGAACACAACAAGCCGAAGCGTATGAATAACACAAAACAAAAGACATAAATAACATGACCTTGGTCACTTCCATTTTGTACAACTATTCAATATATGCACTCATCATGATCTATTCTTACTTCTTACTCCCGGACAAACAGCGCCGCCATGCCCATGCCCGTGCCAATGCACATGCTCACCACGCCAATCTCGCCGCCGTCCCGCTGCAGGCCGTGTAGCAGCGTCGCCACCATGCGCGCGCCCGTTGCGCCCAGGGGATGGCCCAGAGCAATGGCGCCGCCGTCGGGGTTGACCAGCGCCGACGGGCGGGTCTTGTTGGGGTCGCGGTAGTCGGCGTCCGAGTCGGCCCATGCCTTCTCGAGGCCCAGCTCCCGCACCGTGTAGACAGCCTGGCTGGCAAACGCCTCGTTGATCTCCCACCGGTGCACATCAGCCACGGTCAGACCGTAGCGCTCGAGTAGCTTGGGGATCGCGAGGGCAGGGCCAATGCCCATCTCGTCGGGCTTGCAGCCGACGGTGACGGCGCCGATGAAGCGGCCAATCGGCTGCTGGGTTGAGTCGACGGCCGACCGGCGTGCCAGAAGGACAGCCGCCGCGCCGTCGCTGACCTGCGACGAGTTGCCGGCCGTGCTCGTGCCGCCCGTCGGCACAAACGCCGGCTTGAGCTTGGCCAGCGCCTCGGCCGTCACGTTGGCCCGGATGCCGTCGTCTTCGGTGACCGTGATCGTCTCGATGGGCGCCAGCGGCGCATCCGCCGGCGCGCCCTTGGGTGGCAACGGCTGGTACTGAGTCGTGACAGGGGCAATCTCGCCCGACTTGACAAAATCGCCATTCGCCGTCGCCCGCGCCGCCCGCTGGTGGCTCGACAGCGCCATGGCGTCCTGCACCTCGCGGCCCACGCCGTACCGCTGTGCCACATTCTCGCTCGTCAGGCCCATGGGCATGATGCAGTCGCGCGCGTCTTTCTGGGGAGACTCCTTCAGCGTCGGCCACAGATCCACCGGGATCGCCCGGCTGCCGTAGTTGCGCGTCATGCTCTCCATGCCCGCGCCAATGCCCACGTCAATGTCGCCCGCGCGGATCTGGTTGGCCACCGACGCCACGGCTTGGAGGGACGACGCACACGCGCGGTTCACCGTGTACAGTGTCGTGGCGTTTGTGTCGAAGCCAATGTGGTTGAGCGCCGTGCGCGCCGCCTTGCTGCCGCCGAGCTCCGACAGCACAACGCCGACGGCCACCTCCTGCACGCGCTGGTGCGCCAGGCCGTACCGCTCGGCGGCGTTGCGCTTCGTGGCCGCCAAAACGGTGGCCAGCAGCTCTTCTGGGTAGGCGTCTTTGAGCAGACCGCGGTTCGAGCGGCAGACGGGTGTGCGGACGGCCGACAGGACGACCGTGTCGGTGGGTGCCTTGGCCAGGATGGCGGCCACACCGCGGGGAACGGCCATTGTGGGGGTTGCGAGAGGTGTGTGAAAACGGAGAAGATGTTGCCGAGTCGGAGAGGAGAGGGGGAGCTCTGTCGTTGACGGTTGACTTCGTGATGTTAAAATGACTAAGCTAGGGAGGAGGGGAAAGAGAGGAGAAAACAGAAAGAGGAAAGAAAGAATAAGAGGAGAAAAGAGAAGGAGCGACCGTCAACAATCAATCTCCAGAAAATAAAAGACGATAACAATTTACAAAGCACGATACGACCTCCGGAATATCGCGAGCTCCTCGTCTTCACACTTTTGTGAGTATAAGCCGGCATTGAGGTCTTGAGGAGCTTGCATGGTGGCTGCAAGGTCGACGCCAGTGCCCTGTCCATTTAGTCGGAAACAACTCTTTTGGGCGTAGCGTGTGGGCGTTTGGCCACTGAAAGGCGCAGAAACCGCGCCAACGACCCCCAAATTCTCCAAATTCTCCACTGTCACTCAGTAAAAGACACCAAAAGACTGATCGGGTAGGGTCATCGGGAACCGTCGTCGGGACGCGGGGGAACTCTCCAGTGGGGACTTTTGTGAATGGATGAACACTTATCCCACTGTGGGTTGCCAGCCATTTCCTACCAAAAAACCAACGGACGACATATTTGACTGCCGACGCCGGAGGCAATTGACACAAAAGCACAGCTTTTCGGCAGTGGCACGAAAACAGACAGGCGAGAGCCGAAGAAATAAAGCAAGCAACGAAAACAAAGTTTAGAAAACGAAAACAGAAAGCATTACTGATCACGGAGAAGATGTTGAGTATTCCAAAAGCCAAATCGTGGTATTTTGTCATCTAGCTACATTTTGAAACAGAAAAGGCGGAAACAACAACAAACGTCAACCGAATAGATACATCCAATCCATCAATACCAGTCCAGAAGAGAAGAACGCAACAACAAAAAACAAACGACGTCATTAAGACCGAAAGAGGCGAACAGATCGAAGATCGATAAAACACAACAGTCGAAAAAGCAATCATCAGTCGCGGAAAGAGGAAAGACCAAAGAACAAAAATCCAAAATTAATCGTACATCCGAAAAGGAGGAGGAGGACGAGAGGACAAAGACGAGATAAAAATGCGTAAAATACAGGCTGTCGTAAAAAGGTCGGTGTAAAAACGATGTCGAGGGCGTAAAAGGTAGAAAGGTGGAGGCAGAAAGGTCTAGGTCAATGGGGCTGGCTAGCTAGCCATCTCGTGGCACATCGTGTCACGCTCGCCTAGTCGTAACGGATGCCGAGACCGACACGGTCGGGATCTTGAGCCTGGTAGCTATGGCTGTGCGAGTGCGAGTGGTGGTGACGGTAGCTGTCGTCGTTGTCGCGCAGCGACGGCACGATGCGCACCTTTTTCGTCGGGCTCGCCTGCAGTGCCTCCTTGTGATGCTCGACAGCGTGGTCCGCATGTGTCGGCTGGCCGCCGCTGAACTTGCGCTTGTCGACCGCGCCTCCACCCGCACCGGCCTTGTTGACGCCGCCAAACAGCTTGGCCTGCAGCTTGCCAGATGGCTCGCGGGAGTCGCGCTCTCGTGCCTCGCGCTCTCTGGCATCCCGCTCCCGCTGCTCGCGCACTTCAAAGCTCTCGCGCGCATCACGGCGGAGCATTGCCGACGCCGCCTGGCTGGCCGAGCTCTCAAACACGTGCTCGTCCGGCGCCGTCGAGCTAGACGACGTAGACCGGTCCAGAGGGCGCTGCTGTGAAGAACGTGCGCCCGAAACACCAAACGACGGGGGCGGGAATGACCGGGCGACGCTCTCCAGCGCCTGCCGTGCAATGTCTTCGTTGCCGCTCAGGACGTGCGCGATAGAGCCGGCGGGGTGATGCTGACCCTGGCTGTGGTGTTGGCTGTTGCTGGCGTCCTCGTCGACCGAGATCGTGCTCTCACGGCTGCGACGGCCTGCAGGCTGTTGTGACTGGGGGGCTGTCGACGGGTGGTTGGGCAGACGGTGGCGAGGGCGTGTCGGTGTTTCGGGGAAGTAGCGGCCGCTAGCGCTTGTCGTGTAGCTCTGGCTGTGGCTCACGCTGTGACTGTGTCCATGTCCGTGTCCATGGCCTCCGTGTCCGCTGGGGCCAGGAAACCGCGGGGGAGGCTCAGTCTGGGGCACAAGATCAACCGACGGCAGAAGTCCTGCACCTCCCGGACCGTACTCACCACCTCGTGGCCGCGATGTCGGCGTGGTCGGCAGCGACGACAGCGACTGCACGTTGCGTACGTGCTTAGCAATATGCCGCGGCGGCGGGCGGTGGCCCGTAAGGGGCGTGTTGGGCGCGCTGTTGTTCTCCTGGTTCAGGGCCTGCAGCAGGGCGGCAAACGGTTCGGCGCTGGCGTGGTTGGTGGTGGTCGTGGGAGCCGGCGCCACCTTGGATGTCCGCTTCGGCGTTTGGTAGGGTGTTGCCCGAGAGTGGCTAGGCGAGCCTTGGCCCTGTGGCTTCGGTGTCATGGCGCCATGGAAAAGGCCGCCGGGGCTGCACAGCAGGTGGAAGTGCTCGCGGTTCTCTCTCAGTCTGTTCAGCAGCAACTCCTTCTCGTCAACAAGTCCGGCCATCTCCTCCTCCTTTTGCTGGATCACGCGCTTGGCCAGCTTGACCCGCTTCTGCAGCGTCTCGTTCTCCTCGGCCGCCTCGTCGTACCACGTCTTGAGCTGACGGTATTTAGCTTCGGATGTCTCTGTGGCACTGGTATTGCTCAGGTCTCGCCGCGCCTGGCGTGCGCTATCAGCTGCCCGCAGAGCCTCCACTTCGCGGCGCGTCATCTCGTGCTCGACGGCGGCGCGCTTAGCGTCCTCGTCGGCCTGCATCGTCAACAAGTTGTACTGCAGCTTGTGGTGCGCGGTCTCGGTCTTGAGGCGCGTGTGCTCAGCCAGGCTGGCCTGCAGCATGGCGCGGAGCTCGTCGGGGGAGGCGTCGACAATCTGGGCGGGTGTGGGCGGGACAAAGTCGCTGGGGCCGCCAATGGTGGGAGAGCCGTTAGCCCCCGAAGAAGCGGCGGCCGCGGCGGCTGCAACTGCTGCTGCGGCAGACGTAGTAGCATGGCCCAGGCCGAGAGCGGCGGCCGCTGCAGCGTCACGTCGTGCCTGTGCGACCGACGACAGGCCGGTACCGGGCGGTGAGGGGATGGCAGAGCGCTGGGAAATGGCGCTGGGAACATGGTTGCCGTTGACGGCGGTAGAAGAAGAGGAGATGGACTGTGGTGGTTGGGCAAGGGGATGTCTCTGATGTTGTTGGTGTGCTTGTGGGCGTTGTTGTGAAGTCGGAGGCGGTGTGAGAGAAGAGGGGATCATGGATGGCGGAGCGACATCGATGTCGGCGTCAATGTCCTCGTCAATGTTCTCGTTATCGTTGAGCTCGGTGCGGAACGAGTCGTCAGCATCCATTGGCGAACCGGGGCCTTCTGTGGACAAAATGGTCTCTTGGGAAGCCGGGATCATGGCCTCGGGGCCCGGTGCCGTCGGGGCCAGGGCGCCCAATGGTGTTGACGGCACCTCGACCGAGTTGTGCGGGATGTTGCTCGAGTCCATATCAATGTCAACAATGCCGTTGGCAGCGGAAGCGGCGGCCGGGGTCTGGCCCGACGGAGGCGGTTCTGAATCGGACGACATGTTGTGTGTAGAAATGAGCGTAATTATGGAAGTGACGATGCAGGTAGTGACGATGCTGTCAATGTCGCTGGTAAGGGTCGTCTTTTAAGTGCTTTTAAGTGTTGTTCGTTCCAGAGATCGTGTTACGCCATAAACGGTCGGTCAAGACTGGAATGTGGACAACGGACAAGGGCGAGACAGCAGCGTGCACGCTGTTGCACCGAAACAAGCAAATGAGCGACGACAAAAAGTCTTCAGGAAGGCTGTCGAGCCCCTGGAATCTCGTCTGCCCCGAAATGCAGCAGAAATCGAGAGGAATGCCCAACGCTCAACCGCAAAACGCAAAAGCGAACGGATGCGCTGGCATGCACCGCTGTTTGAGAGCGGACAGCGTGCGTTTCACGACGAGCAAAGGGCGAACGCAAGGGAGCGGTGGAGAGAGAATTGGTGGAAAGATGCGTAGGAATAAGGCAGCGATACAGATGAAATGTTGGTGAGAAAGGAGGAAGAGAGAATCGGTTGGTGATGGTTTGCTCGATTTCCCTGCTGCCTTATTTTTTCTGGGAACTCGTTCACCGTCAAGTTGTCTTTTGTTGGGCAAGAGCACGCAGTCGAAGAGGGGAAGGTGGAAAGTGCGACTGGTGCACAGCTTCCCGTGGTTGATCTGGTTGCCGCAGTGAGGAGAAAAGAAACGGGGCCAAGCATCCACAGAACAGACAGAAAAAGGGAAAGACGCGGGCTAGAGGAGGGACGTGCCATCCTTTCCCCTGAAGAGTCAAGCCTGGAGCGTGACACGGGCCAATCAGAGCGGCTGGTTCTGGGGCGCGCTAGCCCGCAAACAGGTGATCACGTGTAATTCTCGCATTCCTCGACGCGCGCCAGAAATGCAGAAATGCACAAAAGCGGACAGTAGTGCATGTATGCAGTGTTGTATTAAAACGCGCTAGCGATATTTGTCTATCAGAGTATGTACAGCTTCTTCCTTCACGCGCACCTTTTATCCTCCATCAAGTCAACGACGATCGACAAGTCCATTTACAGAAGAGCAGCAACACCGATGGCGGCGGCAGCGCCGAGCAGACCGCCGGCACCGCTCAGGGCCACAGCACCGGCCGTCGTGGCAGAAGTGCCGCTGTTCGTCTTGGTGGGCGGCTTGTTGGTGCCGTAGACGGTGCTCGTCTTGCCGTCAGTGACAATGATGCCCGGGGGCAACGAGCTGGTGCCATTGCCACCCGCAGCAGGGGTGGTGATGGTGGCAGCAGCCGAGGTGGTGGTGTCAGAGCCACCAGCAGCGGGCTGCGACTGGTTGGTGTCTGTGGTCGAAGTCGTGGTGGGAGCATCGGTCGTGGCAGAGCTGGAGACGATAATGGCCGTGTTCTCAGAGGTCTCGGCAGGCGACGAGGTCTCGGACGGGGCAGCGTTGCCGCCGAAGCCGGGCAGGAAGCTGGGGGTGACGGTGGCGGTGCCAGAGTAGAGCGGGCAGCCGGGCACGGTCGTCTTGGGAGGAGCACGGCCGCCGCCGCAGTCGATGAACTCGCAGAGCTCGCCGGTCTCCGGGACATACCAGATCAGGCTGGCACCAGAGACACTGGACGTGCAGCCGACGAGATCGGTGCGGGCGAGAGCCACGGCAGGCAGCAGGCCAGCAAGAATGACGCGAGACAGCATTGTGAAGGTTGGGGTGTTGAAATGATTAAATGGTTAACGAGTAACGAATGTAAGTCGTGTCTAACGAGTGACGAAACGAATGTGGTCGAGAAGACGAAGAACGAAGAATGAAGAACCGAAAAGGAAAGGAAAAGGAACAGAAGGAAGAATAAAGGGATGACTGGATATAAAAAGAAATGGAGAAAAAGCGAAAGAAGAAACCCAAGAATAAGATCTGCCCTGTTTAACTTTACTTAAAAGTGAGCCTCCATCTCAATCTCAACGCCAAAACAAGGCCCAACACGATCCAGCATGGCCCTGTCCCAGAACAGCAGGCCCCCTGGCGATGAATTTACATGCAACGTCTGTGAGTGGCCAGTCACCTCGTATTTGCACCCTTTTTTCACCACTTTCGTCCCTTTGTTTCCCCTGTGGTGGCCACTGTTTTAGTTTGCTGGGGCCGTTGGACGGGTTCCTTCTCGGCCAAGCCCCCTTGCCAAGACCACTTTGATTTTAGCCTGCCCCTGTATTTGAAGCTTATTTTTGTTTTCTGGGAGACTTTTGAAATTTTTGGGTTACTTTTTGCAAGAGTTTGGGCCTGGAAAACAGGGAACTTCACCCGGTAATTCCACTTTGCAAACCCCGTGGCCATGGACTCTCCAGAAAGCCAGAAAGAGAATGCACAGCGAAGGCGAAATGGGGCGGCATTGACAAGCAAGGTGAAGATGGGCCGAATAAAAATACTTTTGTTCCAGGCAGCAAAACCATGCTTTGTGGGGAGAAAGGAAAATCTCCGGAAGGGCCTGGAACTTTTGGCCCTCTGCGGTTTGCCAATCGACTTGGCAAATACGATGAGATGGAGACAGATACAAATGAGATGGAGAACAAAAGAAGTGCAATAAAAGGTTCAGGATTTCTCTTCAAATTAGATGGGAACACAAGAAAAGGGGATCTAAATTTGGTGAGACCAACATGATTTTGTCCTTGAGGATTGCTTGGACAACTTGATGAAAAGAGAACTGACTCGGGAAGCTACGACACGCCACAAACGGAATCCCGCCGGTAAGTGGGTATCAAAAGGGACGCGGAATATCAAAGTGGAAGTTGGTGGCGTTTGCTGGGTTGGGTTTACATGGGTTACATTCAGAACACATACGATGTCTGCAGCCTGATTTGTGGTTTCGTCTCTATGGCGAAGTCAATGTGCTCGTATGCTTGAAGTCGTTTGTCGGCGCTTACCCAGCTCGTGAAGCGAAGGAAGTCAATGCACACAATGACCGAAGCCTCGTATTCCTGAACAGTGTCGCAAAAAGTTGCCTCCTCAATGCACCCCAGATCAGTAAGGGATGCGATGTCGAGATATATTTAGATTTCACTGAAAGGGGAACGAGCGAGCATGTTGGATGTTATTGCACTTGTATTGACGAAACGAAAGAAAAAAGATGTGCGATTCTATTTGGTTATGTAAGAAGTGTGAAAATTACTATTTTATGAGACATTTTTTCAAGGTTTGCTACAATTTGTTTTGAATTTTATTTCTAGTTTGGCAGAAAAAAAAATTGTTTTCTCGAAAATTCAACGGAAAATCAAACGCATTCAACAATACGTTATAAAATCAAACAAAAATGCAACAAAAGAACAATATCAAGTAAAACTCTGAAGATAAGGTGATAAGATAAACCATCGCATGCAACAGCCAAAGCCATCCAAAATTGCATGTTGTTTAAACAACACGGTCGTTCCTTCCAATTCCAAACAAATTCTCAAAGCGGCATTCGCGATCTCACGATCTGCCCCACTTTAGCTCTTTCCTCTGCCACGCCCTCGTGTGCCTCCTCTCGCGCCCCCTTTTCCACCTCTCGTTCCTCCTGCACCCTTGGCTGCCGTCGCTTTTCCCGCTCTAGCACCACCTCCACGGCCGCCACGACCACCACGGCCACCTCGACCTGCTGTTGCCGCACCCGCCGTCTTCCGCTTCTTCGGTGCTGCCTTGGGCTTGCCGTCGTCGGCTGCCTTCCGTTTGGTGGCGCGTTTCCCCTTGGCTGGTATATTTGTCAAGTCGTTATTGAGGGCTTCATCGCCGTTACTATCAGCATCACCACCCTCATTGACATCTTCTCCATTGAGCTGCTTGGCAATGTCAGGCAGCACCTCCTCGAAGGAAGGTTGAGCCGGTCCGGGCATGTACTCTTCAGGAAAAGGTGTCATTTCGCCGGCGCATCCTCCGCTGACAAGCTCTTTTTCGTTACCCCTATCCTTCTCGTCGTCGCTACGGCCACCACTGGCTCCGCCGCCGTCGACATCCATCTGAGCACAAGCATCCGGAGCTTTCCAGTCGCCCTCCCACTGCAGAATGAGAGAATGCATAAGACGAGCACGGTTATCAAGCTGGCGCTGTCCCTTGTAACCTACTTTGCCATTTGCTTCGGCAACTCTCTGCTGCATTGTGTCGACAAGTTGGTAGACTTGAGCGAGGTTTTCGGCCCACACTTCCTTGAGTGTCTTCCTGAACTCTCCAACGTTTGCCTCGTACAGGTTGTCCATGGCCATCATGGCTGATTTGACGAGCCCGTTTGTCTTTTGGATGGCGTGCGTCTTGAGCATTTCACGACGCGAAGCAAAAAGGCCTCGACCGGACACATTGATCGCTTTTTCAAAAACGGACTTCCACCCCTTGGATAACTCGTTCTCAACCAACAAAGCCACACCCTTGCCCTGCTGCCCAACACCCTCCATGGCATTCTGGGCGGCATTGATGGCTGAGTCGCGAATGGCCACCATGGCTGTCAAGTTCTGCCGCAGAAATGTCTCGGCTTCTTTGTTGCCTGCCAGGAGGGGAGAGAGACGCACCTGAAGGCGCTTGAGAGCGCGGCCCCACGCATCTTTGAGCACATTCTGGCTGTCCTGGATCTCGCGCGGCAGACGGGCGTGGAACCCTGTCTCCCAGTGCGCGACGACGTCCTTTAGCACAATGTTGGTCATGTCCCGCATCCACCGGTACGAGCCCGGCAGTTTTCCCGTGCTGACGTACGGCCCACCATGGCGTCGAATGATGGCGCCGTGTGTCATCCATGGCATGCGCACAGGCTTTCCATTGGTGCCAGGTAAGAAGCTGGAGTCGTCAATGTCCTTGTCCTTCTTTCCCTTTCCCCGACTGCCTCCTGGCTTGGCTTTCTTGCGAGCAAAAGACACTCCTCCAGGCTCTGCGTCGTTTCTGATCCTGCGGTATTGCCAGGTCTCGACAAGGTCAATGACTTGTCTTTTGCAGGAGGTGGTGAATCGTGGTTTGCGCGCATTGCCCGCCTTCTCGCCATCTGCCCCGTCTTTGACTCTAGCAGGCTGGTTAAAGGCCAACTCGGCCATGGGGTTGCACACGGAGATACGCTCAACGAGTTTGTCGACACTGATGTCGAGGTTCATCTTCAAGATATCCTTGAAGCTGATGAAAGTCTCCTCCACTGCTCTCATCAAGTCATTGACATCCGACGGGGAAGGCTCCGCTTGGGCCACTTGAGCATCGTCGGCAATCTCTTCGACATTTTCGTCCTGCGCACCTTCTTCCGACTCTGAATCTCCCTCGGAGGCTTCGCCGAAGCCAGTCTTTAGCTGCTGCAGGAGGACAGACAGGCGTGTCAAGAGCGAAATGGCCTTGCGCTGCCGCATGGGGATGGTCGCTGCCCGGATCCACGCACGCATTGCCGGAATGCCAGTGAAGCTCGCGGTAGGAAATCCGGTACGTAACTTGGGCTTGCGCTTAATGGTATCACGATCCATCTGGTACTCGCGGATATCCCAGTATGCATCGGCACTGACGGGCAGGACGTCGATGGGCTCGATCTTTGGAGGCTCCTTTGGCGCTGCCTTTTGAACATCAACAGGGGCCTCAACCGGGACGTCTGCAGGAACACTTGCCGATGCATCGTTTGGCAAACCGGCTGCCTTTGCCTTTTCCATTTCTTTTGCCTTCTCCTTCGCCGCCTCCTTCGCTGCCCGCTTTGCCTTGATTGCCTTTTCCTTTTCTTGCTTTTCCAGGACATCAACCGCTTCACGCCGGAACATCTCTTGGATCTTACCACGGACCTTGACATTGCGATACTGAGATGCATGGTATGCCAGAAGGCCCTGGTAATACGCCAGCCATATCTCGTATGCCTCATATTGCTTGCGGAATGCCATACAGTCAGCCTTATGACTGAGAATGTCCATCTTCTTCTCCTGCACAGCAGCCTTTGCTACTTGTGAGATGTCGCGTTCTTCGATTTCGATCTCCATGGCCAGCTCCTCTATGATGGTGTCGAAGTTTGACAATTCTTTGCTGACCGTATCCATTCTTGTCAAAATTTCTTTATAAATTGCTTGATCACGTATCAAGTCACTGCCGGCCTCGAGCATTACCGTATTCTCCAGATATGGTTTCCACTTCAGGTCGTCTATCTTTGATGTCACAACACAAAAGGCACGTTTGTTCAGACTCCCACCGAGACGCAGGTGGTATTTCTCGCTTTGGGACAACAACTGAGAGACGATGTCATCATCGCTAGCGCGAATGCTGGGAGCGACAACCATGGTGATGTTGAGTTGCTCAAAGTAGCGCCGGGAAATGGCGGCGCGGTCTTCGTTGGCGTCGGCAAGGCCCGGCAAGTCAGTCAGCACGATGCCGTTGGCCAACAGGGGTGCGTCTTTGAGGTAGATATCGATGTGATCAACAATGGGCCAGAAGATTTTGGAGGGCCCGGACTCGTCTTGGTTCTTGAGGAAGTTCTCAACACCTTCGTCGTCCTCATCATCTTCTTCCTCGTCCCCATCGTCTCCTCCCTCCTCATCCTCATCTCCCTCTTCTCCCTCTTCGTCCTCCTCCCCATCCTCCTCACCTTTTCCCTCCTCAACGATCTCCTCCACGTCCTCCACTTCATCCTCCACTACCCCTTCCTTCTTGTCATAGTCGCTGTAGTCGTAGTCGGCTGGGATCGCTGTGCTGTCCATGTACATCTTGATGGCCTTTGAGAATGCCGACCGCGTGTCGCTAACAATGGTCTTGGTGTGGCCGACGAGCTTGACAATGGGGAACGTGCGTTTGTTGAGAAGATCGGTCGCCGTCCAGCCGCACAGTTGATCAAGGTCTCGGCCAAACACATTCGTAACGCACTCAAGCTTCTTCTCCAGGGCACCCTTGTCAAAGTCGTCCTCGGCCTCTTTCTCTTCGCGGGCTGCTCTCTTTTCTTCCCGCTCTTGGCGCTCCCGTTCCTTTTCGGCCTTTTTCTTGTCGCGTTCCGCCTGCTTGGCCTCTTTTTTCTTGATTCGCTCGCTCTTGCGGCTTTCCCGCGCCTCTCGCTGCTCTTTGGACTCCTTGCCTGGAACGAAGTCGTCGCCGTCTTCCGCTTCGTCCTCGTCCGATGCGTCTGAATCGTCATCTTCATCTTCGTCCGAGTCAGAGTCGGGTTCCGGGAGGTCGTCGTCAGAGTCGCTGTCCTCTGCCCCGGCCGCCTCTTTGGCTCTACGGTCAGCCTCCTTCTTGGCCATCCGAGCCTTGTGCGCGTAATAGTCTGCAATGTCTCCCACGATGGGCTCGAGCCACTCCTTCATTTGTGTTTTGGTCTTGAATGTGACGACGGCCCGAAATGGTGGTGCTTCTTCGCCTTCTTGGTGCCCATCGCCAGGTTTGGCCTGTTGAACACGGCAAACGGTCGCAGTCGCCGCGCCGTCACTGCCCGACGGCAGCAGCTCGTCCATGTCGAGCAGAGCATTGATGAGGGTCGTCTTGCCCGCGCCTGTCCGCCCCGAAACGCCGATCTGCACTTGAAAATCGCGCTGCTCCGCGCAAATGGCCTCAAACTGCGCCTTCCACTGGTCTGTCTTGATGCGGTGCTCGGGCCGGCGGACGCCGCCGTTGCCGTCGAGTTCATCGAGCACTTTGCGGCCGCAGACCAGGGCACTGTTGACAGACTCTTCCAGGACGCGAATGGCGCGGCCGTCGGGCATTTTGTCAATATCTTTCCAGGCGTAGTCGGGGCCCTTGATAGAGAATCCAAGTCCCTCCATGTCGAGACCGAGCTCAAGGTCGGCGTCATCCTGAGCAGCATCTGTGTTTTCCGGGACCTGGGGGTGGGGGTCGACAAACATGGACTCTTCTTTGTCAGAATTGGCGGGATTGTACTCATTGACGGGCCCAGGGGTCTGGTCCCCCTCAGCTGCCGGAACATCTTCAGCTGGCGGTGCATCCGGCAAGACTTCGTCTAGTTCTTGAGGAGCCGGCTCTGGGTTGAGGAAGTCGGCCAGCTGTGTAGCCACGGCGTCCTCTGGGCTGACTGTGGGTAAGTCTGGCTTCGGTGGTGAATATGGCACGAGTTCATTTGAAACTTCATCGATATCTGTTTGCATATCGGCGACAGGTGCCTTGTCGATATCATCCATTGTTGTCGCATCGTCCATGTCCACACTAATGTCCATGTCATCCACGGGAGACGCTTTCACACCGGCATTGCCAACTGCCTCATTGATTTGATTGAGATCACTGATGTCTGTATGTCCTTCGCTTGAGATGTCCATATCGTCCTGTGTAGCTTTGATTTCCGTGGCTTCAACCAGTTTCTTACCAGCAGGCTTCGTGACTTTTGGCTTCTTATTTTCTTTCTCCACGGTAGCTTGAATGCTGTCCTCCATGGGTACATCTGCCACTGGATTGCCTGAACTTGAAGTATTCTCGTCTGTGGCTGTATCGAGTGAAGGAACCTTGTCCTTGAAGATATGACGGCTAGGAAGATCGCCGAGCCAATCGTTGCCTTTCTCCTTGAACCGCTCGGCACAGGAGAGCTTTGGAGCATCATGATTTTCAGGAGACTCTGTAAATGTATTGTCTAGTTGAGTCTTATCCAGTTGAGTCTCACCCAACTGGCTATCCATGGAAAACAGGACTTGCTGGCTGAGTGCATCTTCGTAAATGTCCTGCATGCTGTCGAGATCGACATTGTCGACATCCACATCGTCAAGGTCGACATCACCAAACAGGCCCTGGGAGGGCGCGTCACTGGACTCGACCTGTTGCTGCTGCTGTCCGACTTCAACTTGCTCAACTTGTTGGACTGTGGCCTGTCCGTCGTTTCCGTCCTCCTGCTTGGCAAGCCGCAGCACGGAAAGCAGTCCGTCCACTTGGGAATTGTCCAGAACAGCCGGTGGCATTTGGTGCTGCTGCTGCCCGTTTGCATCGGTCATGCTGTCTTCGTTGTTCTCAAGGCTTTTGAAAATATTATCCAGCATGTCGTGCTCTGACTTGATGTGGATCTGAGGAGGGGGTGAAGGCACATCTGTCACGGGAGCAAGCACCGGGCTGTCACCCAAAACAATGGGCATGTCCTTGGAGTTGCCGCGTGCAGTAGCCATGGTGGTGGCAGTGGCAATAGATGTAAATGTTGTCTCTCTGGTCTCAGACTCGTCTGAGATACTCATGGGCTGGTATTCGTAGATCTCTGTCACGGTGCGGTCATCGTCGTCGTCGTCGTAATACGCATATGGGATTGTGATGTTGTTGTCAGGAGCGTCTGGGATCGTGGCGTCGTTGTCAGAGATGTCGGTAATGGTGCGGTCTTCGTCAGTAATCGTACAGTCTTCGTCAGTGATGGTACGGTCGTCGTCGCTTCTGGTGCGGTCACTGTCTGAGTCGACGATGGTCTGGTTGGCATCAACGGTGTCACCAAGGAAGAGCGCGCCAGACTGTGGGTGGCGCGGTTGGAGCAATGCGTTTGGTGCCATTGGGTTGTGAGAGAGAGAGAGAGATCAAAGTCCGTCTCAGCCCCATCTGACAAAAGAGACTGGTTAAATAGTAGCAATCTACGGGATCGTAGATAGTTATGAGAATGTTGGTTGAAAGAAATGGTTGGAGGGAGGAAGATGAAAAGGTTGTGGGATAAGAAAATTAAGAAGGCAGCCGGTACAGAAAGAGTAGATGTATTGCCTTGAACAACTTTAAGTTTAAAAGTTGGTTTGAGAAAGAGGATCAATGAGATATGGGATAAGGAGATACGAGAGGGGAATGTTGTGGAAAAATCAAGATTGGAAAGCTTCCTCTGGTGCAGAGCTGGAGGGAAAAGAGATGGGATGGGGAACACAGGGACGATTTACACGGCTAGAGAAAAGACAAGGGGAATTATGGATTGTTTTCGCCATTCCTGCTCACATTGGACGGAAACTTGAATGGAATATGGTATTGGGATGAAAGCTACGATATGTCGATGAATGTGTACTCTTTCCGTTGTGAGATATTATCGAGACAATCCTAAATACATTGAGTAACTCATCGGCGCCTTTTCTTTGTAGCCTGCGATCCAACGGTGCAAAAGTTGACGTCCCCTTCAGTCCTGTCGAATAAATATTATTCGCTTGTCCGATGGATGGAGGTGAGTTGGTGATGCTTGGACAACGTCCAAAGAAATTGACAGTATTCATCCGGTGATGGCAAAGTCAGACATGAAGGGACCCTGAGCGACAATCGAAAGGTCTGGCCAGATTCGTTGTCTGGAGTGCTGTGTATCACATTTCAGATGACATCTGGGCTTCTACGGCACTGCACCTACGACAGTGAGCGATAAATACTCCGAGGCATGTGGTGTTGTTCTGATATGCCCAAATAGGAAGATCGACATTGTGATGCCAAGACATGTAGAGTGCTCCCAGGGCTGTCTCGTTGATAAGCTCCTGCCCGATTGGGGGCGAGAAAGTCATCAGAGCATTGACAACACAGCGAGCAAAGAAAATCGAAATGCGACACAGTTTCTTAAATTCAAGCTTAAATTTTATTTTTAACCTTTTCCTAATTTTTTTTTCTCTCTTTGAGTGAGCTAAAGTAACACCTCCTTTTTTGGCGATATCTTGTTGCGAACCAAGTGATCGACATCACGAAGCATTTTCAATCTCACGATGTTGCAACATAGAGTCGTATCTCACCGGCCCTACTATCATTTTTATTTCTTTTCAATTCTTAATTACCCGATAGAGAAGCTCAAAACAAAAAGAGAAAAGAAATTATCACAGGGCTAGATCTGAAGCACGATAAAGTGCGGCCCGGCAGTCGGAAGGGTGCTGGCATGGAGGTCATGTCGATCATCCGCCATGACTGGAATGTCTCCGATATAAAACGGCGACAACAACGACACTGGTGACAACGGGGATAACGATGATAAGACGACTACGACACGGTAGCGAGTACTAACAGCTCTTCATAAATAAAAACGATGTCGGCTCGCCTCGACTGGTCGAGACAGTCTCATCTGTACGGTACTTTTGTACTCTGCCCTCGTCGGTTTCTTCGTTTTCCCTTGTCAAGACATCTTTACGATCATGGCTTCCTTTGCTAGCTTGGTCACTGCTGGCCTCCTCCTTCTGGCCCAAGGCGGCCTCTCTTCGCCGCTCCATGTCGCCAACTCGAGCCTGGCCTTCAACAACGTCTCGGTGTCCAGCGCCGTCCCAGAGCCATCTACAGCTCTCGTGGATCCTCGAGCACCAGGTCTCATCATCCGCGACGACGATGCCAGCACGCCCGTCTATTATCTGTACACGCTGCCGCGGCTGGTGGTTTACTTTCAGACGACACACAGTCCGTCCACAGGGAAGCCAGTGTCGATGCTGCCTCTGATCACCAAAAAGGGCATTGCCTTGACGCACATTATCATCTCGGCGTTCCACATCGCCGTCCCCGGCTCTGGCCAGACGGACATCCACCTCAACGACAACCCACCCGATAGCCCCGTGTTCAACACGCTATGGAGCGAGGTCAAGATCATGCAAAAGGCGGGCGTGCGGGTCATGGGCATGGTCGGCGGTGCGGCCGGCGGCAGCTTTGAGAGCAACACGCTGGATAGCACGAGCTCCCGCACGTTTGAGATTGCGTACCGGCAGCTGTACAATGTCATCAAGACGTACGGCCTGCAGGGCATGGACCTGGACGTCGAGCAGAGCATGAGCCAGGCCGGCATTACGAGACTCGTTCGGCGGCTCAACAGCGACTTTGGCCCGCAGTTTGAGGTGACGCTGGCCCCCGTCGCCTCGGCCTTGACAGACAACGGCCCCAACTTGAGCGGATTTTCTTATTCGACGCTGGCCCGCACCATCTCGGCCTCCTCGTCGAGCCGCATCGCCTTTTACAATGCACAGTTTTACAACGGCTTTGGCAGCATGTCCAGCCCCAACGACTACGAGAACATTGTCCACACCAACTCGCAATTCTCGCCCGACAATGTGCTCATTGGCCAGATCACGGCGCCGTCCCAGGGGTACGACTATGTCGAACCGGGCACCCTCAAGAAAACCGTCACAGCGCTCCGCGACCACTACGGAGCCTTCAACCAGATCGGCGGCATCATGGGCTGGGAGTATTTTGACAGCTCGCCGGGCGGCCAGTCGCAGCCGTGGCAGTGGGCCCAGGAGATGACCAAGATTTTAAGACCGGGCCAGACGCCGGCCATCCTGATGACCAAGTCGGACGCCCAGCGGCTGACGGCAACGTACCAGACCAGCGCGGTGCAAGTGTCTGGCGGCGGATATCAACCGTATGCCGACGCCGAAGACGAAGTCGATTACATGGCCATGGTGAATGCATGAGAAAGAAGGTGGGAGTGATCTGTAAGCTGGATATCATGTACATTCTGGAGCCTTTTTTTTGGGAGTATTAGCGACTGCAATTTTATGTAACAAGGGGATATACGAGACATGAAAGGATACAGAGATAGACTTAATACGGAGGTAATATGATACGAATAATGTTTGCAAATACAAAGACTTGGCCGTCGAAGCCATCGTGGATATGATACCGGTTAGGGATATTCTTACGAGGTGTATTGCGTCGTACCTGAACGGAGTATTAATTACGAGATGCTCTTTTGGGTTGGTTGACTCTTGGAAACGGATATGTGTCGAGGGGAGAAACTGTCGGATGATGCGTTTTTGAATATTGATTTAAAAAGGAGAACGAAACAATGAGCTGCAAAACATACACTTGTACGTGCACAGAACAGCGGTTAGCGGGGACAGACGGAAGACTGTGCATCCAAGAAAAGTATTGTGCATCAAGGTGGCTCTTACGCATGAAAGTCCTGTCCCTGCTCAAAGTTGAAGGTGAACGGATGAAGACAAGACACAAGTCTAGAATACGTTGTGAGGTCCGTTGGAGAACAACAAGAATCAACAGGCCACCCGGAGAAGGATCCGGTGGGAGCAGGAGACAATGGCAGCAAATACCAAGACGAGGCCTGAGAGATACCAAGAGATGTTAACTGTCTGCTGGGACGATGTCCAGGGCAAAGGAGAAATCTATGCTGTAAAAAGAAGGTTCCAAGACTCGCGTGGCGTTACCATGGCGTTTCTCCCTTGAAGAGTTTTTCAAGGTTTTTCATTGCGCCAAAAGACTTTTTCTACCCTGTTTAAGCGACGACCGCTTCGGGCCACCTGCATATTCTGTGGCGCATCACCACAACAAGGCGTTGGTGTGTGTACAAACCCCGTGGTGGCATGAAGCTGGAAGTCATTGCTCATCCTTTACAGGTCTGTTGGTTACAGAATAGGAGAAAACGCCGTTGACAAAATCAACGGCAGTGATACAATATTACCAGGGCATGCAGAAAATGATGATGTGGAAGTTGGACACAAAACGAAGAAGGGATAAAGAAGAAAATAAGAACAACAAGAAAAGGAGAAGCTTTTCTTTTCTTTTCTTTTGTTTTCACACTCTTGAGTCCAGGACTCCACACTTTCAGTCCACACCCGACATCGCCAACCCTCCGAGCATCCGTTTCACAATAGTACGATCCAGGAACCAGGTCGAAAGAACCAACATGCAGTCTCCAACAGTCGCCCAAAGTCACATCGCGTCGGTCGTATTCGTTCGTCTCCGTCCCTGAACTTTTTTTCTAACTTTTTTCTCTTTTGAGCAAAAGGAGGCTGGCCAGAGCTGAATGCAGGTGCAGACACATGAGTCAAGACCCCTATTTTTTGTGATGAAGCCTTGGAATTTTCGAGAACCAAGAAGGGACATGATCCTCGTATTTGTTGTTTGGTCTGTTGGCTCTAAAACTTGACCATACGAAGCACAAGATCTCAGCTGGCCTGGAGATGCACCAAACAGAGATGCTTCTATCCTCCATTCGTCGTCTTCGGCCGATAAAACACACGAGCTCGGTTTGTTTTCCGATGTTTTGTTTTTCATCACATCGCGGCCAGGATCACAAATCTTTATCACGAAGAAAAAGACGCAGTCACACTTCATCGTGCATGTTTGATGATGCATGTTTTTGTTGGCTGTTGGTGATTGATGCGGACATTTCTCGCAATGCAAGTGTTGTTGCAGCGTCGTAATCTCATAATCCGGGGTTGTTATTTCTTTTTTCTTCTTCTTTTCTTTCTTCTTCCTCTTGTCTTCTTTCTTCCCCATGGGCACTCCACCATCCCCTTGTTTATCCTTTTGTCTGTAGTTTCGTCTTCCATTGTCTCGCCCTATTATTTCGTTTCTCCTTCTCTCGTCTTTCTCTCGTGCTTCTTTTTCCCTTTTTATCGTTTTGTCTCCTTTTCAAGGTTGTAATTTGTCCCTGAACTTGCACTGCCGCTTGGCGCTGCCGGCGCCGCTCACACTTAATTGTGCCCACACACTTGTGTCGACCAATACAACTGAAGAGAACTACGCGCAATGCACGCAAATGCACCATTTTCTTCACAATATCCACACTGGGCCCATCCGGGAGAACGGGACCGAGTCGAATACTACACCCAATCGAGAATACGACGTGAGAACGTGAGGAGGCGTGCCACTTCTACCACCGAGAGTCAAAGAAAGCAAAAAGCAAATGCATCAAGACAGGGCTTGAGAGTGGGCTGGAATAAGGAGAAACCACACACACATCACCGCACTATCCCCATCACTTCCTACAGCGTATCCATAAGGCGTATGCAGACCCATCCGAGTCTGGGGAAAGAGGGACTCGACAAGAACAAAAAAGTATGGGGTTGGCAGTGAGACGATGGATCAGTGCACAGAAGATTTTCAAGAAATGTTTTATGACTTTGACGATATTTTGTGATTGTCGAGTTTGACTTCTGCTGTTGACTCGTCTCCCCTCACCAAAGGCTTCACGATTCATGGCACAAAAGGGGGCGGGGAGAGGGAAAGCACATGGACACGGGGGACAGAGTGCGCAAGTTGTGAGAGACAGACACACGAACTCATGTGCACAGGACGCAATAAGACCCTGCCTTGATTTTTGGAGCAAAGGAGGGCAAAGAGAGCAATTGGGGGCATTTTGCGGAGACTGTTGGAGTTGCGTTTGTTCCCTGTTCTCCTTGTCGACCAGGGGTCTGCGATGATCTATGCCGTTTGCTACTGTATTCCTCGAGCCGCGCGCTGCAAATCAACAGAAACACAGTAAAGGGCGCAAAACGATTTCCAGGCGATGTTTGACTCTCTGGCTGTGTGTGACTGTGGGCATAACACAGCACATATCGACTGCAACTATGATTAGGTGCGGAACAGGGGTGGCTTCCGCTGGCCTGTCGTGTGCCTTGGGCTGAATGGACTCCATTTGCGACTCCATTTTGATTTTGCGTCTCCATCAGGGCTCCATCTGCCCCACCGACCCATTAAGCTAATGATGCTTCCCGCCAAGGCTGGGGAAAAGAGTTTGCGGGCATATGGAGAGAGTGGATGGTTGAAGAGAAGCAAGTAGGCGAGTAAAAACAGAAGAAAAGGAAGAAGATAATAGCGAACAAGACAACGAGAGAGGGGGAAAAAAGAAGAAAAAGAAAAGAAACCCAGCTGCCAAGCTCATCTCGTTTCCCCAGTATGGAGAGATGGACACAATGGAGAGAATGGATACAATGTGAGGATAGAATATGGGGTCCCCGTTGGTGATCGTTTGAAAGACCGCAAAAAGTGACAAGTGACAACATGGACACTTCTGCAGGGACGTTTCCAGCCATAGCCAAACGTATCGTGTCGCTATGCATCGACATCCAGGATAGAAATCCTATGGGATCAATAAATCACGGCGTGTGCAGCCCTTTTCCTCTATTGTCGTCAACATAAAAGTCTAGATCTGGTTGTTTCGGAGAAAACAAGATTTGGAGACAACCAGAGCATGGTGAAGATAAAAGGTACACAAGAGTTGGAGATTTGTGTTTTCCTTTTCCTGGACCTGATCTGAAAGCGATATGGTCGAATCTCAATCTCAATCTCAATTCAATCTTGATCTTTCTGTGAAGACCATTGATCTTCTAAATTACTCTTGTCTTCCCTGTTGTCTGCCAATACCGGGATCCATAAAAATGACTCGAGCCCTGGTCACAACAGCCTTTTGCACCTGCTGCGTCCCTACTTTGTTTTCCCTCTCCTCGTTTGCCTTTCGGTCTGTGCTCTATTTTTTCGTCTTTTGTTCGCCTGGCTTTTCCTCTAAAAGACAGCCGCAGGCGCTAAAGGCAGACAGAAAGACACTAACAAAGCGTTTCGCCAGCAAAAGTCTCCACTTCCCTACACCCTGGGACTCCAGCCTTTCCCCGGACGGGCTGGACGGCGAGGTCATTAGTCTGGAGAAGGGTGGAGACGAGTAAAACGATGTGATGATCAGTGAAGGACGAGGGGAGGGAATCGAAGGAAGGAACTGTTTGGAGAAGATGGTCCGGGAAAAGATAAGGATTCAATAGTTGAGAATGGAAAAAAATCGGGACAAGAGTCAATTAGTTGATTTGGGCTTGGAAATGTATTTGATTTATTTGCATACGATCTTTGACGACAAGAACTGTGGCTTCTGCACAGGCTCAATTTTGTGCAGGGTTTGCATTACTCTGTCCACAGTACAGCTGCCAAGATGAAAAAAGGAGGAGACTCGAGCAATACCAAGACCACTAGGACACTGCTTCCAAGACATCACCAAGACTTGCCCAAGAGCCTCTAACACAGCACCATCCAAGCACTAGACAAGGCCTAGAAACCTGCTAGCTTTCGAGGAAGAGGGGAAGACCAATCCAGGGCCAGCCACTGGCAGGTTTTGGTGTATTTTGGCGTTATTTGGTGTATTTCGCACGAGGCTAGCGACTTGTTAGTGAAGAAAGCATACGTAAAATACGTGTAAACGACCACATGCATTAAAAATTATATGTCGACTTTTGATGGCGTTTTGTCGACTTTTTCAACTTGCCAAAACGCCATCAGCCTGTCAAGGAAAGGGTAACGAGGAGACGAGATGAAACTTGTCCAAGTCGGCGAAGGAAAATAGGAGAATGGCCTCGTGTTGTCTCATAGTCTCGCAAATGTCTTGCCCTGCCTCTCTTTTTCTCGTTTCTCTTAGCATAACAACACAATACCAACAGACACGCTACAGAGACGGCCAACTTACTGTGTAGGCGGAAGTGTCTCGGGCTGGCCGCTAGGAACCAAATGGGCGGTAGCTCGAGTCTGTGGTGTGCAATTGGGTAATATTACGGACTGAATGGTGTGAAGACGTTGACAGACAAAAGGGTGTCTTTGTTGAAGGGGCAAATTCAGTAAAAAAAGCAACTAAATACAGTAACGTCTCGTGATGGTAATGGCGGTTATTGGCCACTCTGCTTCCAAGACCAATAGACTGGCGTGGTTTGTGGTTCGGCTTCCTAACGTTCCCGGCGGACGCCGTTTACGCTCTTTACCTTGCATCCTTCTTCCTCTTTCCCCGGATTCTTTGCTTCTTTTGGGTGCTTCTTTTTGTGCTCCTTTTCATTTTCTCCCCTTTCTCTTGCATCTTCTGTCCGTTATTCTATTTTTGAGGTCGACCAAGGCGACCAAGCACTCGGGCAGGCTGACATCCGCTGTGACAGCGTCCTTTATTGAGTCTGAAGCTTTTTTTTTGTGCTTGTTTTCTGGGTACGGTGGCGCGAGTCTTTATTCTTCCATTGTTCCAGTCCAGTTCCCCATTTTCATAATTTTCCTAATACCCTACGTCGTACTCCGTCTTCTGTCCCCGAACTCAGTACTTCTTTCTTCTTTTCTCCTTCTTCAACGTCTTCACATGAGACATTGCACAAGACGCCTCATCCACGACATATCTTCCCCTCCCCTTGGTCGCAAGCCACGTTGATACACCATCGCATCTCGCATCTACACCTTGCCTCTTTAACGGTCGTGCTTCTCGGCACTCTCTGAGAGAGCACACATTTTTAAGAGACATTTCTCCACCTTGCCTCAGAACGAGCAAAGCCCGAAAGATCTCGACCATTCTGAAAAAGTCGACCGGGTTCACAAGGAGATCATCTCTCAGTCCCCGGAGTATCTCCCAATAGATTTCTCCCAGAAAAAAAAAAGTACATCCGCATCCTTCGCGGCTTGTCCAACTCCTTGTTGTCCTTTCCTCCTTCTGTCTTCGCCTGTCTTCGCCTGTACTCGCCTGTCGTTCGTCATTGGCGCGCATATTGCCCAGCACACTGCCTGCGCACTGGCCTCAGCCTGGCCTACTTTCTGCGCCTTCTCTGTCCTCTTTCCTCCGGGGAACAGGGACACGCAGAAACGCCACAGTCTAGACAAGACCGACTAGAGAATAGACCAGACGACAGTCTGTCCACCAGTCTGTCCGCCATCACAGACTGGTCTGCCCCTGGCCGATCTTGGGCAAGGATGTGTGCGTGGTTGTGGCCGGACTCGTACTATCAGAGCCTTTAACGGCGTCGAGTAAAAGGGCTATTCCCTTTTGATCTGCGTTGTCGACAGACTCGACACAATTCTTTCCTCCCCCTTGTCCTTGTCTCGACCCTCTTCTCTTTCCCTTTGTTTCCTCCGTCTCCAACCTAGCATCCCAGTTTCTTGTCGTCTCGCTTGTCGTCTCCAACTCTTTTTATCTCTCACCATCCTCTTTCTCTTCAATCTCCCCCTTGACGACACTTGCAGACGCCTTTTCGATACAACGGACTTGGCTCGCCATTCTCGTCGAGGTGGCACCTTCCCCGTGTTTGGGTTCTTCTTTCGTTCACCTTCCCCTGATTCTTTAATTCTTTTTATTATTTTATTGTTTACCCTGTCTCATTTTGTCCCTTTTTGTCTCTTCTGTCTTCCATTTATGATTGATCACTTTTCCGATTCCCCATCCATCGACCTGCACATCGTTTGTCCCATGTTGTTTCTATATCTCACGCTATCCTTCTCTCTTTTGAGTTTGTTCCTTTCCATCCAGTCGGTTCCACTCCTTCTAGGCTTGCCTTACATAGGACAGGGAGACAGAGATATACATATACGTCCCCGGACTGTCTTCTGATGACTTGATATAAGGCGACCCCGTCCCTCTTTTTCCATTTTAACTCTTCAACACATCAACTTCACATCGACATCGTCTCCGACATCTTCGCCCATCACCAAGAGTCGTCGACTCTGTCGACTCTTTTTCCTTTCTCACTCGACACATCACCTCGTCGACTGCGTCGACTCGACTCTTCAAGATGACCGACGAGTATGTGTCGGCACTCTTGGTGTCGTCGATCCTGATGATTGTCGTCTCGACGCTCTCCGTGGGCATGCGTCTCTATGTTCGCGCGGGCATCTTGGGCGGTCTCGGCTGGGACGATGCCTTAATTACCATCAGTTGGGTGTTTGCCATGGCTCTGTATGCGGCAACGCTGGCCGCTCGCAACTATGGCTTCGGCCAGCACATGGCAGATGTTCCGACAGAGCAGCTGTCGACGTTTTCGAGGGTAGGTCTTTCTCTGAACTGCACCATGTTTGTTAAGCATTACTAACCCACCAGCTCATCATGGTCTGCTCGACGACGTACAGTTGGGGCGTGCCGGCAGCCAAGGCCTCTTTCGCAGTCCTTTATCTGCGCATTCTGCAGGGCCGCAGCCTCGCCTTGCTCAACAAGTTCTTGATAGTCTTTTTGCTGTGCCAGGCCATTGAAGAGACGCTCGTGGTCGTTCTCCAGTGTCGCCCGGTCGCCCGAGCCTGGGACAGCTCCATCGAAGGCACCTGCCTGTCGCTCGTGCCCATGTGGTGGTGCACGTTCGTCTTCAACCTCTTTACCGATCTCACCCTCTTCATCCAGCCGATTCCGACCATGTGGCACCTCCAGCTGCCCCTGACCAAACGCATCGGTGTGATTGCCATGTTGTCCCTTGGTCTGTTGGTCTGCGTTATTTCCGTCATCCGCATCGTCTTCGTCACCAAGATTGGCACCGACAGCACCTTTGAGCTGGCCGAGCCCATGATCTGGTCGCAGGTCGAGATCACCGCCCTCATCCTGTGCTCGTGCATCCCCTCGCTCCGCCAGATCATCCAAAAGGTGCCGTGGCTCAACCGCCTGGTCGGCCTCTCGTCCAACAAGGACTCGGCCAACCCGTATTATGCCGGCGGCCCCCGCACCGGCTCCAAGAACCCCAAGAGCGCCGGCGTCAACGGCGCGTCCATTGCTCTGCACAGCCGCGGCCAGTACGACGACCCCTTTGGCCCCGTCCGCTCCCACACCAAGTCGCACCTCAAGGGCAACGGCAACTTTGGCAACACCAGCCGTGTCGAGCGCGACGCCATTGGCCGACCGCCGAGCCAGGACGGCAGCACGGACGAGATCTTCCCGTCGTACCGGCAGCAGCAGAATCAGAGTCAAGGGGGCGTGACGCCGATCGGCGGCGCTGGTGCTATTCTGGTGACACGCGAGCTCAACATCAAGCACGACGACCAGAGCGAGAACAGCATTGCCATGGGTGGCGGTGGCGGCCATGGTGGTCATACCAGTGATGGGCGCAATGTCTTTTCAGATCTCGACTTGAACGACGGCGCCGGCCGACATAACATGGCCAAGGTCAGTGCGTCGTCGTCGTCGTCGACGTCGCTGACGGAGGACGTCCACTCGCCCAAGAGGAAGTAAACACTACCCAAGGGTTGTTTTGATTTTGTTCTTTTCATTTTTCCTTTTCATTCTTTATTCCAACTTTGTCTTTACCAAACGTATAATTCTTTGTACATAATCCAGGAGGTGGGAAGAGCCAGCAGACGCCTGTAGCAATACACATGATACCATTTCATATCGTTACCAATTCAATCCAATTCCAATATTTTCCGATATATTTTGTGTATGTCCATCGTTAAAACTTTCTGTTGGCATCAAACCGGAGGGCCGCACCAAGCAGGACCTGTGCACCCTTGATGCAGTCGTCAGGGCTGCAGTACTCGACGGGCGTGTGGCTCAGGCCGTCCTTGGTGCGCGTAAAGACCATGGCCGCCGGGTAGTGCTTGTTGACATTGCAGCTGTCGTGGCCCGCACCGCTCCACAGGCGCCGGTGGCCGACAATCGTCTTTGGCTCGCCAGTCAGCGTAGACGTGATGCTGCCCACCTCCTCTTCGGCGGCGGCCTCGACGGCGGCCACGCAGTCTGGGTGGAAGATGGCCGGCGCATTGTTGGACAGGCACTCCCACTCGACCGTGATGCCATTCTTGTTTCCAATGGCCTCAAACTGCGACTTGCACTCGGCCAGCATCGCCTCCAAACGGTCCGTCGAAGGGTGGCGGATGTCGAGCGTGAAAGAGGCCGTGTGCGGGATGGTATTGGGTGTGCCGGGGAGAGCGTCGATGACACCGGACGTGATGACGCCGACTTTGCGTTCTGTGGAGGCCGATTCGGCGTGGGCGATGGCGTTGCTGGCGACAATCATTTGGGCGGCTGCCAGAAGTGCATCTTTGCGTGTGTGCAGAGGTGTTGTGCCGGCATGAGCGTCCCTGCCGCGAACAGTGACCTGGTGCCATGCATACCCCTGGGCACCCTCGACAACGCCGACGGGACGGTCTTCGGCCTCGAGGATGGGGCCTTGTTCGATGTGAAGCTCAAAGTGCGCGGCCATGGGCATGGCCTGGGGCGTGGCGGGCGTCTCGCCAAGGAAGCCGATTCTCTTGAGTTCATCTTTGACGGTGACTGGAGCGTCGCCGTGGCCGTACCGCGCAGCGGCGGCAGGTGTCTCTTTGCAGTTCCATGCAGCCTCCAAAGGGGTGACACCGGCCCAGACACCAGAAGCCATCGTGATCATCGGGAACCGGGCGCCTTCTTCGCTACGAAGGGTTAGTAAATGGTAGTCTCGGCGGTGTCTACACAGGGCGACTTACTTTGTCCAGTTCACCAGCCCAATGGGGCCTTTTGTCTTGACGCCTTGCTCATGGATCGTGCGCAGCGCCTCGAGGCCAGCGAGCACGCCCAGAATGCCGTCATACCGTCCGCCCGTCGCCTGCGTGTCGAGGTGCGAGCCAATGAACGTCGGCGGGGCCTCGGCGTTTTCGCAGTTGGCGCCGGCCCGCACCAGAAACATGTTGCCCATCTGGTCGACGGTCACTTTGCAGCCAATGGCCTCGCACTCCTTCTGGAGCCACCGCCGCACGGCCGCGTCGTCGTCGTCGAGCGACAGCCGCGCCATGCCCGTCTCCGTGTGGTGGTCGCCGTAGCGGTGGGCGGCGCCCCATGTCTCGGAGGTATAATGGATGGACTCGACGAGGCGGGCGCCATTGATGCGGGGCGTGGTGAATGCGCGGGTCATTTTGGGCAGGGGGGAAAATAAAGGGGACTGTCGGATTGGGTTTTGGGTGAAGTGTCTCAAAGACTGTCGAGCGATGCGGATGGTCTTCATGGTGGGTGGTCGTTATCGCGAACAGCGCCGACCTTTTATCTTTCTGATAGGGGGCTAGATAGAGAGTGTAGTCGTTTATTGTCGGTGTTGTCGCCGCTCCGTTCAGCTTGTCGAATGTTGGAGTCACACTTCGTCTTTGCTGTCGTCAACTTTGAGTTTGACGTTGCTGTCGAGAAACCCCGAGAGAACCCCGCAGTCAGATGATGGAGAAACGTCAATTGAGGGGATCGTGTCAGGTAAGGTTGTCACACCGATTCAGGGGCACAAAGATGTAAGCACTTGGCGTAAGGCGGGAAGATGAGGAGGGCAAGAGAACAAGAAGGGAATGAGTACGTAAACTGATGTTGAGGGAAAGAACGACCAAGAAAATATCAAGGAGGTGGCAAGAGCAACGGTGTGAGTAAGAGGAGGAAGGAGCAAACGATGAGGAGGCTTAAAACGACAAAAGAGGAAACAATGTCAAAAAAGGTAAAAATAACGAAAGAGGAAGGAGCCAGCGAGGAGGGCCAAGAAGAGACGACAGAAGGAGAAAGGCCGTCATGTAGACGTAATCACGGACGAATAGGAACTGGGCTGTAAATATTGAAGAAAGAAGGGCGAGAGCCCAGACGGAGGTCAAGGACGATAAGGTGTGGGGACGATTGGGGAGATGCGGGACTAATTGGGTTGAGTCAATTCAAACACATCCATAATAACGGCGCTCATCAACCTCCACAATTTCCATGAAACCAGAAAGTCGGGGAATACATCATGGCCACGGGTTTGATGCCGTCGATGCCGTCTGGACAATCCCCCGCATTTTCTGTTTTCGTCGTGCATTTGCCAACTTTGGAATCAGCTTACATCTTACAGGTTACGCGGGCTAAGCGGCAGCGCTCCGGGCGGCAGACGGCTGCAACTGCCAGATTTAGCGTGCCCTCCCGACTTCTGCCAGACTTCTAGAAGGACGTCGAGAAGAGAGGAAAAGAAAGTGCAGGCCCATTGGAGTATTAACTTCAAAAAATACCGAAAGGGGAAATCTTTGCTCAAGCTCATGTTGAAGCTCGCGTTTGTCGCTGTGACGTTGAGTCATAAGACGAGTTTACTGGCCTTTATCTCCACCGAAATCCGTGCAGACCAGACCCGTTGAAATCAAACCCGTTGAGGAAGATCCCGAACGCCGTGATCTAGTCTACTTTGATCTTGTCTGCCCAATATGGCAGTCATTTATCTCCGTAACGGCGGAGATCATGTAGGCTGATAAAAGCCAGAGTTCATTATATTTTATATTTAACTTTAACTTTATTTACTTTCGCTCCTTATATACGAATGAGTCACCATCAAGTTAACCACGCCTCCCCTCCTACACCATCAGCTTGTTCTTCAACAAGTCTTTGGACACAATTTCCTCTTTGCGCGCCTCCAGCTCCGTCAAGTCCCACTGCACACTGACATACCGGCCCGTCAGCCAGTGCTGCGGCTCGCGCGTTAGATAGACAATCGAGTCCGCCACAAGCTCGGCCGTGTCGGTAATGGCCGAGTGCAGGTTTTCTGGAAGAGACATGCTCATGTCCGACACGACGCCGCCGGGGTGGACGGCCATTGTCACCAGGTTGGAATCGCGGTACTCTTGGGCCAGGAATTCGGTCAGCCGGCAGACGGCCAGCTTTGACGTGTTGTAGGCACTCATGCCGTCCATGACCAGGATGCCGCCGATGCTCGTCAAGTTGACAATTGTGCGGTCGCCTTTTTCCAGCAAAAGAGGGAGGAGTGCGCGGCTCGTCAGGTAGACGCCCTTCAGGTTGATCTCAAACGTGCGCCACCAGTCGGTCGGGTCGCTGGCGTGGACCGAGGCGTTGGGCTCGAGGACGCCGGCGTTGTTGACCAGAATGTCGAGGGCCTTGCCGGCCAGCGTCTCTTTTGTGGTCTTGGCGGCCGCCTCGACAGACGCGGGATCAGAGGCGTCGACCTTGAGTCTCAGGACGGTAGGTGTTGGCCGGTTTGTCTCCTTGGCCGCAGCCTCAATCGCCTTGACGGTATCGTCCATGCTTCCTCTTGCGGCCAGTGCCAGGAAAGCGACACCGGCTTGTGTGTACGACACGGCAATCGCCCGGCCGATGCCCCGCGACGCGCCCGTAATAAACACCGCCTTGCCCTCCAGGTTCAGCTTGCGCGGGTTGATTGCCTCGTAGGTATCATGGTGGCTGTGTTCCGTAATCGTGACGCCCGAGTGTTGGTCGTCCTTGTGGAACTGCGGGATAAGAGGGTCGTCGACGGCGAGCATGGATGGGATGGTGAGGTATGGTAGGTTGTGTTATCGTGACTTTGTCGAATTGCACTTGTGTTTACTTGGCACGTTTATTTCACTTGCAATCTTCTTGTACCTTTTATATCCTCTCCTCCAACTTCTCCATCTTTTGGCATTGTCATGCAATCGTTGTCATGTCCAAGGCGCTGGCGTCGCCGGAAAATCATCCCCTGCGGGGAAGCATGACAAGTTAGGCTGTTTGGGGGTTGTTTGGGGACTTTTTGGGTTCCCTTTGGAGCAACGCACTTCCACCTGCGTTATCTTCCCGTCTCCGGCTTTTCGTTCCCCGGATTTCCTAAATGTGTAACAGAATGCGGAGTCGCAAAATCGGAATGTCGGGAAATTTTGGTAGAAAGTGACAATTGTGGTTGAGGCCATTGGTGTTTGTGGGCGATCTCCAAGGCTCGGAGTATTTCCACCTTCGGAGTAATTTTGGTGATAACACCGTGAACATACTCAAAAGGCTATCCAGCCTATTAATTGATCTTCAACGATATTATAAACAGGCTATTGATCTGGCACATGCTTGTGGGCTTTATTTTCAGCCCTATGAGCCTTGCCTTTTTTTTTTTTAGAGCCAACCCGTGATCTGTAAACAAACAAGCACATCATCAACGCAATCCCGCGTTAAAATAGTAGTAATTACAACGGGAAGCTATCACTCTTGATAGTCCGCAACCTACATTTTCGGAAACGGTCCTGGGCGTGGCGGGTGTGGCGGCTAAGCTGGTGAGAACTTTACTTCTGCCTTCCGCTCTGTACAATGGAACTGTTCCGTCAGCCGATCTATCCTATCTTGTTTTGTTATTCTTTAAGTGCATAGCACATATTTCTCTCGTCATTGTTCTCTCCTCATGACCGAATATGAGGCGCAGAATTTTCCTCGTTTTTTGAGCTTCTGTGTTCCTGGACTTGTGTGTCCGATTTTCGGAGGATGCCATAACTCTTTCTCGCTTGGTGTCTTGAGTGTCCAGCAAGGTGCACGTTGTTTTCTTTCGCCAAGGCACCCCTACGAGTAAACGAGAGCACCCAACGACCTAGATAACAGGGCGTTTCCCAAGTTCCCGCTCCCGAATTGCTGATCTATTTAAGGCTAGATTATCTTATCAGATCATCTCGAGATAGTTCACTCGACCTGCCCAAACTCCTCCTCCTCGAGACCATGCAGGACTAAGCGTAAAATTTACGTATTCCACCCCCACAGGAAACGGTCCAACCTTGCATTTTGTGTGGACGAGTCGGCCTCTTAAACGTTATTCCCGTTGTGAGTCGCATCCAATCCACAATGTTCTATGCACGATGCCTGCCGAGTGGTTCATGCATGTTCAATTTTCTTAAAGGGCGCGTAAATACGAGCAAGTATTTCGAGAATAGTACGGGTATCAACGGGAAGTCCACAAAACATCTCCAAAAACTAAGCGAAAAGGTGTAAAAACAGGGCCTAAATCCCACGCAGAGCACCCGACAATATATCTAGCGACACCTGTCGAGACGTTTTCGGGTATCCCACGCTGTTGATCGTTCATATTTCCACTTGGCTTTACGAGGCTAAAAGAGACAGACAGAGAGAGAAGGGTGGGAAAAATACTTTCTTTGGGACCCTGATGTCGAGTCATGTTACAGATATAAGTCTGGGGGCATGCGTCCCGTTGTAGATTTTTAAGAGATGATCTCTGAATATCTCACATTCCGAGATCCGACAGGCACCCTACACATGTAGTTACTGTATCACTGGTCGCTTACCATTCAACCGAGTATGTTCCAGCCCTATCTATCATATAAGAAGACTCTCTATCAATATTTTAACATTTTGCCTGTCACAGCACCATGGACGCCACAAAAGAAATCGCCGAAAAGTATGCTACCGAAAAGACCAAGCCTGAAGAGACGACGGCTCCGTACGGCCACGACAATGACACAGACGGCACGGACGAGAAGAAGTTGCCAGGTGTCGCCCACATGGAGGCATTCCGAGCGGTGATCAAGCCGTGGGAGAGATGGGTCTTGTTCTTTGGCATGTTCCTTGTCGGCTATGCTTACGGCCTGGACCTTCTTGTCAGGAGCACATACCAGGCCTACGCAACATCGGCTTTTGCTCAACACTCTTTGCTGTCGACAATCAACGTCATCCGGGGGGTGATTGCGGCTGTCGTTCAGCCACTTGTGGCCAAGCTTTCCGATCAGGTCGGCCGTCTGCGGCTGTTTGTGATTATCACGGTGCTGTATGTTGTCGGCACGATCGTCGAAACGTGTGCGCACAACGTGCAGTCGTATGCAGCCGGCGCCCTGCTGTACCAGATTGGATATACGTGCAGTCTTCTCTTGCTGGAAATCATCATTGCCGACATCACGTCCATCAAGACCCGATTGTTCTTCATTTTCATCCCCAACCTGCCCTACCTGGTCAATGCATGGATCAGCGGCAACGTGACGGCAGCGGTTTTGGGCACGACGACGTGGCAATGGGGCATCGGCATGTGGTGCATCATCTACCCGGCATGCACACTGCCATTTATTATTACCATGTTCATTGTTGGGCGCCGGGCCAGCAAGACTATCCCAAAAGACTCGAACCGCACAGATCTGGGCTCTTTGGTCGACCTGTTTTGGAAACTCGATGTCATTGGTGTTTTCCTGCTCACGGCCGTGCTGTCCCTTGTGCTGATTCCACTCACGCTGGCCGGCGGCGAGACCAAGAAATGGCAGACGGCCGGCATTTTGACGCCGATTATCCTCGGCGTCCTGATCATTCCAGTCTTTGTCTGGTGGGAGCGGCGTGCCCAGATTCCCATCATGCCCGTGTATCTCCTCCAAAACAAGGGCATCTGGGGCTCACTGGGTCTGGCCACATTCATGACTTTCTCCTACGCCACCCAGGCCGACTATCTCTACACAGTGCTCCTTGTCGCCTTTGACTTTGATATCAACGCAGCAACCCGCGTCGCGTCCGTCTACAGTTTTTGTGCCGTTGTTGGCGGCGTCTCGCTCAGTTTTGTCGTCATGAAGACCCGCCGGCTTCGGCCCTTTATCCACGGTGGCCTCTGCCTATGGCTCGTTGCCTACGGTATTTTGTATTACTTCCGCGGCGGACCGTCTTCCAGCTCAAAGGCCGGCGTCATTGCCGGACAGGTTCTCCTCGGTGTGGCCGGCGGCTTCTTCCCATATCCCAACATGGCCCTGGCCCAGTCCCTGGCCAAGCACGAGGACATTGCCGTCATTACGGGCCTTTTGCTGACCGTCAACAACATGGGCGTGGCCTTGGGCGGCTGTGTCTCTGGCGCCATCTGGACGCAGACGCTGTACCAGCAACTGGCCAAGGATTTGTCGTTTGACCCTACGCTTGCCTCGCAAGTCTATGCATCGCCACTCTATGTCGTTCCCATGTACCCCGTGGGAAGTGCCGAGCGTGACGCCATCATCCACAGCTACCGCTATATTCAGAGACTGCTAAACATTACGGGCATGTGTCTGGTTGTGCCAATGCTCTCCTTTTCGCTTCTCCTTCCAAACATCCGCCTTGGAAAGAAGATGCAAAAGTAGGGAGGTGGAGTCACGGGTTCGACAAGAAGTCTAGAAGAGATTGGAGGACACACTGTGGTACAGACACGAAAAAGGTTGACGAGAAAAAAGGTACAAAATGTAGGGAAGGAAGACATTGCCGGCTCGACCTTCATTTCTCGTCGATTTCTTGCTAGAAGTTGTTTCAAAGTCCGTTCCAAACCGCTTCCAAGGATTCATGGCCAGTTCCAAGGATCTCTGCGAGGACAGCATGATCACCTGGACCAAGGCGCAGGTCACTGGGCCATGATTTCATCTTGGCTTTTCTAGACGAAGAAAGGTGATCGACTCGTCGTGCCATTGTAACATCGTAAGAGGTCACACGCGTTTTAGGAGTGAGGTGACCGTGACGGTAACAACAAAAGGTAGCAGCAAATAAAATCACATAGAATCGTCCAACGACGACCACCGCTCGCCAAACCTTGCCGTGATCGTTACGTGCGTGGCCGTGTTTCCAAAACAATTGCGTGGCGTTGGACAGCCAGGCAGCCAAAGATATATATTGGTCGGTGGAAGGTAGACGAGCAGAAAACGATGGTGGACAAACGGACATGGCACGAGCTAAAATGAAAGGAGTTCTTGTGATATCGTTGTGAGAGATGGGACAAGAAACAAGAAGACAGCCAGGCAGACAGTCGACAAGCTCACTTGATGACGCCTAACGAGGCCGACGACGAGGAAGAAAAGACCACAAACATCACGACGGGCCACAAAACAGGCACGCCGGTGCTCCGGTGCACGGTACACGGTACTCTTCCAGCACATCCAAACACGCCTCGACCGACGATGTCGGTGCTTCTTGCACGTGGACGACAAACGCAGACGAGGACGTGGCAATTAAAGCGAAAATGCGAGGCTTGATGTTAACGTGGACGAAAACTAAAAACAAAAACGTGAAACGGGGATGCGGGCGCAGACGCGGACACGGACTTGGACACGATGGTCTCGAAATCAAGGGGCAGACGAGCACGAGGTGGATGGTAGTTAAACGATAGTTGGACGAAATGAGGGCAGGACTGGGCGAAGTCTAATAACCAAGGACGGAAGAAGGAATAGTTGGAAGCACGAGAGCACAAAAGGATCACGATCGAGAACGTGTCCATGACGACGGCACCGAACAGACCCTAAAGGGGAGGACAAGAATGAGGTGTCAAAAGTATAAAAGAGGCCATCGTCGTCCTCGAGAGATCTGTTTCCTCTTCTTCTTTTGTCCCTTTTTTTTTCAAACCATCACGTCAGCAAACATCAACGCACATCAAAACTATCACCAAACAACAATATACCCAATCCAAAAACCCCCAACCGTCAACATGGCCGAGTTCACCATCTGTAGGTACTCCTTGACATACCTTTATTCATACTCAACCCACTAACAACACAGACTACTCCCCCTCTGTCTCCGAGGCCACACACAAGGCCACCTTCACTCGCGACCAGATCAACGCCGCCATCGGCCACGCTCTGGTCCTGCTCAAGGAGGGCAAGCAGATTGGCGAGTCCAAGTTCCCGCACGCCTACAAGGCCTACCCGGCCCAGACAGCGGCCAAGCACGCCAGCCCGCCCATCTTTGAGTTCCCCATCCTGCTAGACGGCAGCCTCTACAAGGGCCACCACAGCCCCGGCCCCGACCGTGTTGTCTTTGGCTCGGTCTCGACCGACTACAGCTCGGCCGACTACGTGGGGATTGCCGGTGTCGGCCCCGAGGGTCAGGGTGCTACGGCGCCCTCGACGCCCGGCGGCAACAATGCCCAGTACGCGCCGCACATTTTCCGGGACACGTCGGTGAACCGGGGCGACCACGACCATGGCCACGACCACGGCCACGAGGGCAAGACGGCATCGCCTCCTCTGACACCGCCCGAGGAGCGGGAGCTGCTTTCGGTGGATGATGTCAAGGTGCACTTTTCGGATTAAGGGGGTGGTGACTGGACAAGAGAGACTGAGCATAGACTGATTACGATACACTGGATACGGTTGACGGCGGTTCCTGGAGAACTGCCTGACAAGACACAAAAGAGGCGGCTTTCAAAGAAACAGATAGATAGCCAGACCTCAAAGACAGTAAAAAATAAAAATGGGTGATCACCAACAAGAAAGGATCGTAAATTTTCGTGCGTATCATGTTGTATGAATGAAAGGAGTAATAATTGCTACTTTGAATACTCCGTAAACTCCGCACATCACAGGAGTGCCATGCAATATGGGTACATTGTATGGAGAAATCACACAGCAGGCGCTGTATTTCAGGGGTTTGCGAGTAAGCTTAAATTTGGTGGAAGGGTTGTGTTAATGAGACAACGGAGAAGAAGTACAAAAGCCACTTCGAGAAACAAGTCTTTTGGTGACAATTTCTTTCATTTTCTAACGGCATGTCTCAAGACAAGACAATTTCGCCGGAGCAAATGCCGCCGTGCCGTTCTCCAACGGCCGAAAGCATATGTTGCGATTGTGTCTGTCTTGGCAGGTACTCCGTACTCCGGCCTTCATCTCCGCCTTTCCATCTTTCCACTCTCACTGTTCGTTTCGCGATGCTGGCCGGATCTAGAAGTTGGTCCGTGTTCCATCTTTGGTGGGAGAGCGTTGTAACCGATGCTTAAAATTCAAAGCCAAGTTTGGATGAGCCAGAAAGGACCCACGTCCCCTTGAATGCTACCACAACTCACGCGGAAAGTCGTCTCATCCTGGGACAGAAAGTCTTGACTGTACGGAGTACGTCGTAGACGGTGCGACTTGGCCCGTGTCTTGCTTTGTGTGTCCCTGCGTCTGTTTCTGCCTGTTCATGTTCCTCTCTGTGCTTGACTGTTCCTGCGTCTATTCGCAGTTGTTGCCTTGTTGAGACAAAACCGTTTTGATTTTTGGAATCAAGACATGTGGTATGCTTTTAAGTGCAACATAAATGGGCTCTTTTGTTCTCAAATGTGTGTCTGACAGCTTGGCACTTCACCGAACTAATGGATGAACTCCGAGTACTCCGTATGCGTTGTTTGGGATGGTGATAAAGTGTCAAATGCCGGCATTTCTTCACCGCATTATTTTCAAGCCACGATGGATGCAGTGTCATCCTCCCGTCAAAGCCAGGCATCTTCTCCACGATTTGGCAAGCCACATCTGAAAAGGGCGAGGCAGAGTTGGATCGATGGGATGGATTCAGGAGGCGTCGGATACTGTCAGATACGTCGTACAATGCGCATCGGTGGCGTTTTTGGTGGAATGGAGACATGGGCTCGTGGGAAAGGCATCGAGACGATGGGTTGGGTTTTGAAATTCTAAAATCAATAAAATCTTGTCAATATCTTGGCTGTTTTGTTTGAATTCATGCCAAGAGCTTGCTCTTTTCCCCTTTGATTTTTCACATCATCCTTTGATTTATGCTTGCCGTCTATTCTCATGATTCCATCCCATTAACCACGGCGAAATATTGTGCACACAGACGAGATGATGTATTGATCCTTCAGCAAAATCCTCTTGAATCATCTCCTTAAATCCTGTGATATCCTTCTCGTTCCTTACCTTCTGCGTCCTCGCTGCATTCATTTTGTTTTATGATTTTCTGACTTTTGTTCGGCTCCCCTTTGGATGCAACAACATGACATATCCAAACAGAATGGGGGGCATCAGTCGATGCCTCAATCCGGCATGGCGTGCGAGATTGTTTTTCTATGAGGCCAATGGTCGGCCAATGTTGGGTTCTGATGTTGACTATTCCCACTGGAACTGTGGTGCCTGGCTGCCTGCCTCTCCGCGCTAGGGCTATGCATTGGAAATTGTCACCGTTCGCTAGCGCTATTCAGCACCCAGCGCGCGCCAAAGACCAGACCAAAAAGAGTCAAGGAAAAGCCAGAAAGGTGGACAGGGGTCGGATAACGGACCTGGGAAGGCGGTAGGTGGGTAAGAAAGAGGAAGAAATGCACTGAAAACTCTTGTCGCCAGCATCGCTTAGACCAGGCCACCGTCATGACATATACTTGATACTCACTTTATCCACACAACAAGCCAACTAAGAGGAGCCGGGGCGCAAGAGCCGCGTGCTGGCCGATTCTTGCATCCTCTTGTAGATTGGCTTTGTGGAGGTCCAGGTGGGAAGTGCAGCGAGAAAGCAGAGAAAGTGAAGTTATTTTACTTTGATTTTCACCACATATTTTTGCTGTCTTTTGTGCCATCTTATGCATTCGTCCGTCCAGGACGGCGTTCCGTTTTCTCGTCTTTGGATTTCGTTTCTCCGCGTCGCTTTCGTTTCTCGGATTCTCGTGACAATGTTTAAATTACCGTCGCATCAACAGCGTATCCTCACGATCCCAATACCACCCAACGCAATCCCCTATTTTGTGGCTGTCACTGTGAGTGTTGTCTTCGCCAAACAAGCCTCCAATGCGGCTCAGGTTCGCCCACTTTCTCCTCAGACATTCCGCTGAGGCCATCACTTTTTGCCCTTTCTCTTTGAACAGGAAAAGCCCCCACTCCCAATACCCCTGACACTTTGCCCAAATAAGCATCAAAACGCAACCTAAAAAGAGCCAAGGGGGTGTGCTTGATCGCGCGCTGATTGGTGTACCTTTTTAGGTGGCCATGAAGACGACAAGACGACCCGGATTTTAGGACGAAGTCGCGTTATTTGCAGCTCGATAGCATCGTGAACCCGGCACTGTCGGCCGTTTTCCTCTATTTCCCCTTCTCATCTTCACACCATCTGCCCAACTTACGGCGCTGTTGCGGCCAATTTATGATGGCTCAACTGACAACTTCCCCTCATTGTTTGTCGAAGTCACTGAACGCACTGGGTACGCGCTTCATTAAACCATGTGGTTGGCCTCGTCGTCTTTTTCTTTTCGTTTCTTTTCTTTTTCCTACTTCTTTTCAGCTTCCTTTTTCGTCATCCGAGATTGATTTCGATTTTTGCTCTCCTCTTTTCTTCGATTTTCTTTTCTTTTCATCCCCTCCACCGAGGCCAACCAATATTTCCCCTTTCCCACAAAACCGAGACATACGTAATTGTTCCTCAGTGCTAAACCGTAGTCGGGCACATTTTTATGTGGCTGTTTCGAGTCCACGCTCTGTGCTTTGGTGCCTTTTTCAATCGTCTTTTGAAGTCTCCCTTGCATTGCTATGTGTAGTGCCCATCTCCCGAGGATTGACTTGCTTTCACGTCGTCTTCTCCATCGACGATCAGCACGTTTTCCCAGGTATTCAGTTTGCAGAAACCCAAGATGGTCCAGACCTGATGATCACTGACGCTCCACGGCGTGGTTGATCATCTTGCTCTGGGGAATAAGGCAAGTGATAATCATGGCCAGACCGCCGGACATGTGCTGCCCATGTCTTTTCAGTGCCTGTCCTCGCAGAAATCAGCGCAAACACGGCATCTCTTTCCACCAAAACCCCGGTCCCTGTAGGTATTCCCTGTCTTTCCCTATCCTTATTCCCTTGTCCATTCACCCCTGTTCACCCCTATCCCATGTCAACATCCACCCGTCACATCCACAGAATGCCCCCATTCGCTGCCATCCGCTCCATTCGCCCCAGTCCAGCCGAGTCCACTCACACCTTATTTCTTCTTTCTTCTTTTTGTGTCGACGACATTGATGCTGGCACTGCCTCCAGTGATCCAGTGTTCGAGTAATGCAGACCGTGGGCCATACCCGCCATTTTTGTGACCATGCCCACGGTTGAGGCCGGCCGTTCAAGGTCAAGTCGCGCTCGTAGCCACATGTAGTTTGGTTGGTCCGTCGTGAATGTCTGTGTGGGAGGCTTCCAATATATCGTAACGATGCCCTCCTTATTTTGATTTTCTCTCTTTTCCTTTTTCTTCTTTCTTCTCTCTTTCCTCCCCAGCGTCAACCTCACCTCCAGTCGTTCTCTACCAACAACAACCTACCTCGACAGAGGTCAGGCAGATCTTCGTCGTCTTCGTCGGATCGTCCATTCGTTTTTACGCAACCACGCTCTTTTACCAGTCTCTCTTTTTTATCTCGATCTTCGATTTTTGAATTTCATCCGCACCTTCCCAAAATGCGCTACTCTTCGGCAGCGCTCGCGCTGCTCGCGACTGCCTCGTCGGTCGTCGCAGAAAGCGCCAGCAGCAAAGGCCCTGTCGTCGTCTGGGTCACCAGCATCATCACGACCTGCCCGACGCCGCAGCTCACACTCCACTGCTCCGACCTCGAGACCGAGTCGGAGGCGCCCAGCTCGACGGCCATTGCCTCGTCGTCGGCCCACAACGGTGGTGGTGGCGGTAACGGCGGCAGCGGTGGCAATGGTGGCTCGTCTTCCTCGCCTTCGTCGCCTTCTTCGGTCGTCGTCTCGCCCTCTGGCTCGGAATCCGCCTCCGCTTCAGCCTCCGTTTCTGGCTCGGCTTCGGCCTCTGCCGCCCCGTCGTCCGTCGTTTCGTCCGGCTCGTCTGGCGTCGCCGTCCCGTCCAGCAGCTCTGTCGGCGTGAGCTCGTCCGCTTCTTCTGGCCCGGCCTCTTCTTCGGGTCCTGCCTCTGGCTCTGCTTCGGGCTCCGCTTCGGGCTCTGCCTCGGTTGGCCCCGCCTCCAGCTCCGTTGCCTCGTCTGCTTCGGCTGGCTCCTCCTCTGCTCCCGCCTCTGGCTCTGGTAGCGCCTCTGCTTCTGCTTCTGGCAGCGCTTCCGTCTCTGCTGGTTCTTCGTCTGTTTCCGGCTCTGCCTCTGCCTCTGTCTCCGAGTCTGCCTCGTCCGGCCCTGCTTCCTCCTCTGGCCCTGCCTCCCAGTCCGCCTCGGGCTCGGCCAGTGCCTCCGCCAGCGCTTCCGCCAGCGCCTCTGCTGGTTCCAGCAGCGCTCCTGCTTCTGGAAGTGCTTCCGCTTCGGCTTCCGCTTCCGCTTCCGAGTCGGCTGCCTCCAGCTCTGCCGTCTCTGGCTCATCGGCTGCTTCCAGCGCTGCGTCCAGCGTTGGTGCAGGCTCCAGCTCTGTCTCTGGCTCAGCTTCTGCCTCGGCTAGCGAGTCTGCTTCTGCTTCTGCTTCGGCCTCTGCTGGCTCGAGCTCTGTTGCCTCGTCCGGCTCTGCTTCGGGCTCCGCGTCTGCCTCCGCCTCGGCCTCCGCTTCTGAGAGTGCTTCGGTCGGTGCTTCTGGCTCGTCGAGCATCGCCAGCGCTTCGGCATCTAGCGGTTCTGCATCTGCCTCCAGTGGCTCTGCCTCTGCCTCTTCTGTGAGCGCATCTGGCTCGTCTGCTTCTTCTGGATCGGCTTCGGCTTCGGCCTCTTCCGGTTCGGCCAGCGCTTCTGCTTCCGCTTCCGCCTCTGGCTCCTCGTCCATCTCTGGCTCTGCTTCTGCCTCTTCCTCGGTCTCTGGCAGCAGCTCTGCCTCCGTCTCGGGCTCTTCTTCGGCCTCCGCCTCGGCCTCGTCCTCGGCTTCTTCATCTGCCGTCTCCAGCTCGGCTTCGTCCAGCGTTGTGTCGTCGTCTGCCTCGAGCTCTGTCTCTTCCTCTGCCTCCTCGTCGGCCTCGTCGTCTGTTTCCTCTTCGGCTTCGCTGTCGTCCTCGGCCTCGTCCTCGTCTGCTTCTTCTTCGTCGTCCGTCTCTTCGTCGGTCTCCTCCTCCGCCTCTCCGTCGTCGACCTGCTCCACGTTCTACCTCGAGAACATCAAGCACCAGGGCGTCGCTCCCTATGCCGGCTCCGACTACGCCGTCTTCCGCAATGTCAAGGACTTTGGCGCTGTCGGTGACGGTGTGACCGACGATACCGAGGCCATCAACAATGCCATTGCCGCCACGTCCAAGGCCACTGACAGCGGCCGTTGCGGCCCGGGCACCGGCTGCCAGTCGACCACCACCCAGCCTGCCCTGGTCTACTTCCCGGCCGGTACCTACCTGGTGTCGTACCCCATCACGGACTACTACTTCACGCAGCTCGTCGGCAACCCCGACTGCCCGCCCACGATCAAGGTCTCGCCCGACTGGAAGTCCATTGGCGAGACCCCCTACGCAGTCATTGACGGCAACCCCAACGAGCAGTGGACGGCCGTCAACATCTTCTGGCGCCAGATCCGCAACTTTATCATCGACATGACCGACGGCCCGGCCGACATGCCGCTCGCCGGTATCCACTGGTCGACGGGCCAGGCCACGTCGATCCAGAACATTGTCTTTGAAATGTCGACGGCCAGCAACACGCAGCAGCAGGGCATCTGGTCCGAAGAGGGCTCGGGTGGTTTCCTGTCGGACCTGACCTTCAACGGCGGTCTTTACGGCCTCAACTTTGGCAACCAGCAGTACACCATGCGCGGCCTGACCTTCAACGGCTGCCAGACCGCTGTCCGCCAGGTCTGGGACTGGTCGTGGTTCTACCAGGGCCTGACCGTCAACAACTGCAAGGTCGGCCTGGACCTGTCGGCCGGCTACCCGTCCAACGTTGTTTCGGACGTTGTCATTGTCGTTGACTCGACCTTTAACAATGTCGAGACGGCCATCCTGTTCGCCAAGGCCACCGGCATCTCGCCCTCGGCTGCCGGAGAGATGATTGCCGAGAACGTCTACTTCAACGGCGTCACCAACGCCATCAAGCAGGCTGCCGGACCCGTTGTTCTGTCGGGCGCCCAGCACTCCATCGGCCTGCTCGGCTACGGCCACGGCTACGAGGGCACCACCGCCGTCAACAACCTGGGCACCGTCGGCTACAGCCGCCCCAAGACGCTGCTGAACGGCTCCAACTTTTACACCTTTGACAAGCCGACGTACTCGGGCCTCAAGGCGTCCGATGTCATCAGCGCCCGCACGCTCGGCGCCAAGGGTGACGGCGTGACCGACGACACCGCTGCCCTGCAGGCTGCCCTGACGCTGTCCGCCTCGTCGGGCAAGCTGCTGTTTATCGACTACGGTGTCTACCTGGTCTCCAGCACGCTGGTTGTCCCCTCAGGCGCCCGCGTCACCGGCGAGTCCTTCCCCGTCATCATGTCCTACGGCGCCGCCTTTACCAACATGAACAGCCCCAAGCCCGTTGTCCAGGTCGGTGGCGCCATTGGCGAGGTCGGCACTGTCGAGCTCAGCGATTTTATTGTGTCGACCCGCGGCGCCCAGGCCGGTGCCATCCTGATCCAGTGGAACCTGTCGGGTGCCGGCGGCGGCAAGTTCACCACCATGTGGGACGTCCACACGCGCGTCGGTGGTTTCAAGGGCTCGGACCTGTCCCTGGCCGACTGTCCCATGCAGAAGTCGACGACTGTCACCAGCAGCAACCTCAACACCAACTGCATTGCCGCCTTCATGAGCTTCTACGTTCCCTCGGGCGTCCAGTACGTCTACCTCGAGAACAACTGGTTCTGGGTCGCCGACCACGACGCCGACGATGCCGCCCTCACCCAGATTACCGTGTACGCCGGCCGCGGTATTTTGCTCGAAGGCTCCAACCTCCTGCTGTATGGAGCCGCCGCCGAGCACCACACCCAGTACCAGTTCAACGTCCACAACGGCAACAACATTGTCATGGGCCTCATCCAGTCCGAGACCGCCTACTACCAGCCCAACCCGGGCGCACTCCTGCCCTTCCCCAAGAACGCTGCGTTTGGCGACCCCAACCTCACCGCCGCCCAGTCCGGCTGGGGCGCTGTTTACACCGGTACCACCGCCAACACGCTGGTCTACGGCGCCGGCCACTACTCCTTCTTCATCAACAACGACGCCACCACCTGCGAGCCCTACGGCTGCCAGACCACGCCCCTCGTCAGCATCCAGGACTCCGCCAAGGTTACCATCTTCGGTCTCGTCACCACCGGCGTCAAGTACATGGTCGATTACCTGGGTACCAATGTTGCCGACGCCACGGCCACGGCCAACTATGGCAACTTTATGGGTGTTGTCGGCGTGTTCTCGAGCGCTTTCTCCGCTTAAGCGCACGCGGCGCCTGAAAGTGTAATTGGATAATAATGTGGATGGGTGTTTTTCTTTCTTTTTTCTTCCTTTTTAAATAATGAACGGTGTAAGGCTGATAATCATATTGAATATATAATGACCAATCTCACTTTTGGATAGTACAAAACACTCTGACTACAGTCTCTGTCAATGCACACTCTCGTTATTTATTACCGTTTGGATCAAGGTGATTCTAATGTGATATCTTCCGAGCCTTATTCTCAAATATTGAAATTATGTGCCCTCTTCTGAAGAAGTGCCTGCATGGCATGTGTATAATTTTCACCAGCTCATTCAGATCATGATCCTCGCCTGCTCAGCACGTCTCCTTTCCGCGAGACAAACACGCAACAAAACTAGCATACCAACGCCTGCCGCTAGATAGGCCACGTATGTGCAAATTGTAATGTAGTAGAATATGAACCACTTAAAGAAATACGCAATGGATGAAAAGTCCGAGAGAGGATATGGTGACAGAATCGATCGCCATCCACGGACCATCTGCATAGCTGCCAAAGCGATAAACATCGCTGCCATCATACCGAGCGAGACAAGACTCGGCGATCCGTGATCGTGCAGCGCCCGCGTTGTCTTGACTTGGTAGATGAACGGCAGGACCATAAAGGCCAGGTTCGCTATGATGATAGGGAATACCCAGATGTTCATGAGGAAGATGTAGACAAACTCAAGCGGGCCGAGCAATTGTTTACGATCAAACATCTCGCTTTGGTTCATGACGAGAAAGGTTGTCGAAACCAACAGGACAAAATAGCCGACAAAGCCGATGACGAGGCCCATTTCGAGGGACGGGACTTTGGGGAGTAGGGCAGCACCGTCGGCCCTCTCATCCTCATCTTCAGTCGCGTTTCCATCACTTCGGTAATGAATGTAGAGTCCAAGCAGGACAATGGCGCACAAAAACTGCACGACAGCCTGGATCATGCCCAGCAGCGATGACAGCGCTTTCCATCCGGTGTACGGGCCCCCTTGGACACAGTTGTATTCATCGTAGTAGATTGGGTAGCAAATGCGGACCGACAGCGTGAAGACGGAGAGGAGGGCATGGTACAGGATGTATCGTGACGAGATGCCAAATGTGCCCTTGGAAACAATCGCAACGTACTGAGGCACATATGCAGCGACGATGAAGAAGCAGAAGAGACTATGTGGTTGGGAGGCTCTGGTCAGTACATGTTAAAGCAAATCCATCATAAACGATAGCCTACACATACCCTTCAAAGATCGTTTGTGGTAGGGACTGATAAGTAATCTCGTAACGCTCACACAATTCTACTTTGTCCATATTGACTGAGTTGATGTTTGCCCGGTATCTTGCAGTTGAATGAATTTTGCGTGACTTGGGGAAATTATGTCGGACGGGACGACGAGGGAAAATCAAAGGGCAACGGGTCGAGGATGGCCACTACTCTGATATATACAGACCACCGTGCCCAATTTCCCAGTGTGGTAATTATCCAGGCTGGCGTTTGGGGTTTCACAGAGCTACAGACTTCTCATTAATATGAAAAGGACGGATAATGGCGTGATGAAACCCAGTCGGGCAACGGGACAACCGCCATCTTCGACAGTTGGATATTATCTGCTGTGCCGCTCTGCGCCGCTCGCCCCCTTTCACGGCGTCAAACTCACATTGCACATTGGAAAGTGAAAAGTGTGATAAGAGTCACAAGTGAATAAAGAACCAACAGACATTTGTGGTGTATTTTTGGTAACTGGCCGCCCAACAAACTAATGATACAACAGCAGCAGCAAATATATATGTGACGGTTGAGAGGGAGCAAAGTCGACGGCAGAATTACGGTGCCATATTTTTTTGTCATTTCCATCGGATTGCCTCATACATTCTACGTTTTGGTTCGTCGAGGAAGTTTGTTCGTTAAATAAATGAAAACAGTGAACGGGATAATAAATGTAAACAAAGCGTCGCGCCTGCCCAAAGTATCCTGCCTTCCATATTCGCACTCGGCCCAAGCCTTTAATTGCGGCACGTCCCTGTGTGAGTCTGATAGAATTTGTTTTCGAGAAAGGAGCCATTGGAACGCCAAACATGAAAAATACATAGGAGGCAAAATATCCCGACAAAAAGATTGTCCTTGAAGAACAAACCGCCACCTCTCATTACTTTTGCGATTTCCTTCTGGTGACTCTGCACCTTCCAACGATATCTTTGGGCCTGTCTTACCTTCCTTGTCAGGAAAATGGGCCCGTCACGTGTTTGTCCCCTTGATCGGCAATAACTTTTCTGTGGTCGTCTTTTACGGCAAGAGGTGTGGGGCCCAAACGTGACAAACATGAGCTTAATCCCGGCAGCACCTCAAAATCACCATACTCACTCTGACTGTCAAAGTTGTCACGCTCGCGTCTTTCTTCACCCCTGAAAGCGACTCACTGCATTTGTCATGCAGAAACTGTGCGCAAGAAAAACAGCTTACTCGTCTTGAACGCCTGGTCCGACCCCGCAGCACGTTTCTCGTTTTTGAACACGAAATGCACTGGCGCACATCCAGCCCGATTATCCCCCAGTGCGTTCTGGCGTTTTGTCGCCTTTTTCCTTTCAGGACCTGCACTATTGGTGATGGCCCCGGCTCGGTTGTTAACTTCCTGTTAGCGGGACGCTAGACCGGGGCAGAGTGGAGTCGGGCGTGGAGGTCCAACACAAATTGGAGAGGGGAATGAAGACCGAGGGGACGCTTTTCAAAGGTTTCTTTCTCAATTGCTCCTCAAATTCCTCCTCAACTCTCAATCCTCGACGTATCATAGGACGCGGGATGGCCAAGACCGCCGCCGACTTGCGCACTTCAAGGGCCGCCCATGGGGGAAGTGCTCCACGGGCACGGGGTCCATGATGGGGTTAACTTGAAAAAGACAAAGAGTGCATTCGAAAGACCTCTCCTCCCCCGTCGTAAACCCCTAAGTCCAGAAACCAGAGCCAAGTCCAGCCCCATGAGTCCATGTCCATGAGTCGGGGGTCGGGGATGTCAAAGAGGCTCTTGCTCATGGATTGGCACTAAATGTGGTCTGGAGACCATTCAGATCCTACCAAGATGGTGAATATGTCAGTGCCTGCAGAAGTCCGGAGCTGATACGGAGGGACGACTGAGAAGAAGATGAAGGTGCGACCCCGTCTCCACAACTTTCTCCGCATTGTCTGCCCCCCATCTTTTTGTTTCCTCTGTTTGTCTGTTTTGTCTTCTCTTCATCGTGACATTTCCTCGTCAACCTTCAGTCTGATTTGTGATCTTGTCGAATTTGTGAACAATTTAGTTGTTTTCCTTTTGATTATTCGACTCGGCGTGCCGTTGAGCTGACGAGAGACAAGACAACATAAACAAACGAGACGCAAAGCGTCAACTGCGTCAACAACGCACATAAACGACAAACCTCCCACCGTCACCATGTCCGAACACAGCAAATCGTCGTCGGCAGTGCCGTCACAGCAGGCACAACCCCCGTCTTCACAACAAAATCAAACACAACCATCACAGTCTGGAGAACCCCCGAAAAAACGAATCCGTGCCGTCGTTGCCTGCAGCCACTGCCGCAGCAAGCGCAGCAAATGCGACGGGATCCCAGGCCAGCGTGCATGCACGCAGTGCCAGCAGCGGGGGATTGAGTGTGAAATGTCGGACGGCAAGCGCAATCGTGGACACTACAAACCTCAGGCGGAGGCACTCGCAAAGAGGGTCAGGTTGCTTGAAGAAGCGCTGGCAGAAGCAAGAGCTGCGAACCAGGAACTGCTGAGGACACACCCGCACGCACAGGCACAACAGGCTGCCGCATTCTCGTTTCCTCCGTGGGACCATATGGAGATGGACGACGGAGCTTCGGTGGCACCGCCGTCTGTCTTTGCGATGCCCAACGACATTGACGTGGACGCGCACAGCATGATCATGTCGGCGGCGGGCACGACCAACAATGGGGGTGTAGGAGGCGGCAACGCAATACCGTCAACAACGGCCGAGTCTTTGGCCCCCTCGTCCCTGCAGTCAATGCCGCCCCCTTCGACGACGCACCACTTTTACATGCCAAACACGGTGTACGCGCCGTCCGTGTCTGTCTCGGTGCCTCCGTCGCACATGATGGACCACAGCGCGAGCAGTGTAATTCTGGGTGGAGGGCACGAACATGCGCCGTCGCAGCATGCGCCATCTCATCATGCGCCGTCCATCTCGCACCATTCGCACCACGCGCCGAGCCACACTCACACACAATCGATCCACGGTGGGCACAACCACGGCCACGCCACCGGTCATAGCATATCCATGCCCCGGGCGTCGATGGAACCTACTGCGCCTGCAGCCTCCACTGCTGCCTTGGCTGCCACGTTTGCCGCCGCCGTGGCCGCAACGCCGTTCCCGACGCTCAAGCCGCGCGCCGCCTGCTGCGACGATCTAGACTTGTCGCCGCCGCTGGTCGATTATCTGCTGGGGCTGTTCTTCCACCGCTACCAGATGATGATGAAGTTTGTATCGCAGCAGGATTTCATGACTCTCCACCAAACCGGGGGCACGTCCGAAAGAAACCAGCCCAAGCACGAAGAGCTGTACGACAGCGTCTACGACAGCCCCATCCGCGGCAGCGCCGTGCTCCGCAAAGACTGCTGCCACAAGCACCGCAGTGCGCTGTTCCTGGCGATGCTGGCGGCCGGTCTGCGGTACTCGACACGGCCGGACGTGACGGACAAGTTTTTGAAAGCGGACGGCGAGAACCGGCTGGCGACGGCGGCCCGCAGAGCTGTCGAGACGGAAGTGGGCCGGCCGACACTCGCCACCGTCCAGACCGTCCTGATCCTGTGCGAAGTCGAGACCAGCCTCGACAACCAGATGACGGGCTACATGTACTCGTGCCTGGCGTCCAAGCTGATCTTTGAAATGGGACTGGACCTGGGGTCGGCTTCCAGCAGCAGCGCACTCACGGCCGAAGAAACAGCCATCCGCCACTGGCTCGTGTGGGCGGCGTCGGTGCACGACCAGTTCTGGGCTGTCTTTCTCAGGAGACCGCTCGCCATCAAGAACCGCACGCTCCAGTTGTCGCGTCTGGCGTGGCGGTTTGCCGGTGGTGGCGGCAGCTCATCGGGCACGATTCCTTCCGGCGCCAGCAGCGGCCACGGCCATGGAGGAGGAGAAGACGACGACTTGAGACCCCCACCCAGTTTCGAGGATGAAGTCAACGACGACCTCATGGACCTGATGGAGCTGGCGCGCGAGATCACCGACGAGCTCTATGGCGCGGGCAGTCCGTTCCAGAACCGCCCAACAGCAGCCCAAGCAGCGGCGGCTGCAGCGGCTGTTGTGGCTGCGGAGGCTGCTGAAGCTGCCGAGAAAAACGCCGCAGCAGCAGCCTCGTCGTCGACAGCCGAATCCCCCTACGACGGCGGCGGGCTCCCGCACACGTACCACCAGCACGCGGCCCAGCGCCACGCGCACAGCCAGATGCCCGATGTGGCCAGCCTGGACGCCCGCCTCAACCAGTGGTTCAACAGTTTGTCGGAACGTGTGCGCCAGGGCCCGGTCAGCGGCCACGACTGCTACCATTTCTTGTTCGTGCTGCACCTCCATTTTAATGCTACCAAAATCATCCTGCACCGCACCCGCGCGTTCCCCTCGCCGCACAACCGCAACCGCAACACGACGCCCAGCGGCTACCCGCTGCCGTCGCCCAACATGCCGTCGCCGGGAAGTGGGCAGGGCCAGAATGGACACCAGGGCCACTCCCACAACCCGTCGGGCGTTTCGGACTACGCCGCCGCCGCGAGCATGGCCACGCTCGGCCACGCGTCCATCTGCATTGCCAAACTGTTCGAGACGTTCCGGCGGAGGGAAGACATCCGCACGCTGCAGTGCACCGGCGTGCAGTGGGCCGCCATGGCGTCGGAGGCGCTGACCTGGTACATTGAGACGCTGCCGATCGACGGCGCCATTGAAGCCGTGGCCCATCTGCAATCTTTGAGTAGAACACTGAAAGACATGACGCGCACGTTTTTGCCGGCCGTCTACCCGTACGACCGCACAAACCACGCGCTGCGCATGTTCCAGCGGCGCATCGACGGCGCAGAGTCGCCGCCGCCCATCAAGGGCAAGGCCGGCGTGACGCAGCCACAGCAGACGCCTCAGCCTCAGGCGCAGTCGGTGTCTTTTGAAACGGTCATGGCGTCCCAGGCGTATGCTCAACAAGGGATGCACCATCAGCATCAGCAAAGCATGCACCAACACCAACATCATCCGTCGTTCCATATCGACGAGACGGCGTCGACTGTCCCTTCGGCGCCAGACTTGTCGACTGGAGCAACGACTGTCGGCACGGGCGCCAACACGAATACAAACACGAATGCGCACACAGCGCAAGCTCCACCATCCATCTTTGAAGCCGATGCAGCCTCTGTCGCGGCCGGTGGTGACGGCAGTGTTTCGGTCGTGTCCATGTCCGCTGTCAAGGAGCTGGAGCAGCAGCACCAGAATGCAAGACAGCAACAGCAGCAAAATCAAAATCAAAACCAGCATCAACAACATCAACAGCCACAACACCCCAACATTGGCGGCATTCCTGCGGCTGGAACGTGGTCTGAACAGGATCCCTGGGACTGGGATGATTTGCTGGAGAGGTGATGCTGAAAGGAAAGGAATGGATGAAAATGACGAGCGAGCGAATGTATTAATAAATAAATGAATTGAATTGAATAATTGCATCAATGCTATGAGAGTCCCCTACTTGGACTCCTCCTTCTCCGGATAAAACTCGTGCCACCGCGCCCAGATCTCGTCCGACACGTCCACCACCGGCACCCCGTCCCGGATCATGTACCGGCACTGCCCGAGAGTGGTCATCGCCCGAACGACCGTCGTCGATCCCCCCTCGCTCTTGTCCACAAAGTTGTGCTCGTCCGGCTCAATGACCTGGATGTAGTACGGGTCCTTGTACGCCGCCAGGTAGTCGTCGTAGCTCTTGACGTAAAAGTCGGCCGCCGCGTCAAAGTCAATGTCCGACGCAAACACCGAGTCCATGCGCGCCGTGAATGCTTTTCTGAGCTCCGAGGGCGTCCGGAACTGCGTGTACTCGCAGATGCCGTACTTGAGCGCCCACGGCACCACCAGAGGGCCGTGCACAAAGCCCCAGTGGTCGTGGCATTGCTTTTCCGTCAAGTCGGGGCGGCGCTTGAAGAACGTCGTAACCCGGTAGAACGTCTCGTCCTTTTTGACGGGGGTGATCGTGGGGGCCATTTTGCCGACGACGTACGAAGTACGGAGGAGTAGAGGGTGGGAGAGGGAAAGTAGTATTTTTACTCCGTATGTGTAGGTTTGATCCAGTAACTCGATCTACGGCCATGGGAGCTCTCAATAAATAACCACGCCTGCCAACGTGTATTGATCTCCGTCACCCCTCCGCAGCTGGCCTCCTCCTACTCCTCCCCGGAGCTCAGTACCCGCTGCGACTTACACTGAACGCTAACGCTGTTAGTGGTGGGCGGTGCCAGAAGCGGAAAGACCTATTGTTGACGTTCGCACGTGATGTTGTGGGTAGAATCACGTGCTTTGTTCACACAATTCCACAGTGGGGTAGCTGGCAAACCTGCTGACCTTTGGGAGCAAGTCGTATGTCATCGTCGGTGAACATCGTCACCTTCTTCCGATTGACGACAATCACATCAACCACCACGCGCCTGCCGACATGCTACCAACACGACCGTACAGCTCCCTCAAGGGGATGCTGCCCAAGATCCACCACCCGCTGCCGCTCAACGAGAAGAGCCGCAAGAAACTGCTCGACACGCTGACCACGTCGTTTCGGAAACATTTGGACAGAGAGCATGGATTGGGAGAGGCGACCGAAACGGCGGCGACAGAGTCGGCGAAGCCGACTTCCCTGAATACCACCTCGACGACTACGGCCAACATGACCGCCTCTTCAAAACACCGCCCGACCGACCGCCATCTGCGGTCCATCCTGAGCAACCCCCTCTTTACGTACGACCAGCTCGCAAAGCCAAAGACGACGGCCAAGGTCAGCCCGTTGGAGTCGATTGTCTCGGGTGCTGTCGCATCGTCTGCGGTGGCACATACCCCCGCCTCCGGTGTCGGCTCCGTTGTTGGCAGTGTCAACGTCAACGCCGACCGCGACCCAATGGACATTTTCGACTGGGCCGTCGCCCGCGGCCTCATGACCACCAAACGCGCCGCCGGCTGTCTCCTCGCCAAACGCCGCGAGGCCGTGCAGTCGTCGCACGCCACGACAAGGACGTTCATGGCAGACACGGGGGCGGGTCTACGGGTTCTACAATGGCTGCGCGCCTCGGGCCTCGAACGCGATCTCTCCTTTTTGTCAGACACGCAGTTTACCAGCGTGCTGATACAGTTCCTGGCCGCCGAGCCCGGGCTGGACGGCGTCGTCTGGCAGTGGGTTGAGCGGCTGCAGCGTGGCGAGGGACCAGAGCAGGTCGAGATCCAGGTGGGGCGGCCGGCGCCCGGTTCTACTTCTACAGCTGCCGCCTCCTCAGCGAGCTACCGCGTCAGCAGCGCCTCCTTCGTGCTGGACGCGCTCGTCCGCGCCAAAGCACGCGGCGCCGACACGCTCGACGACGCCTACAGCGCCATGCGCCAGGGCGCCGATCTCGTGAGAGATGTGAACTCTTCCCTGCAGTCTTCCCCCTCGCCATCAGTGGCCTTCCAGCGCACCGTCTTTTGGCCCTGGTGCGAGCTCTCCTGGATGTCCACCCTCAAGGCCTGGAACCTCGCCGACCCGACCCCCAGACTCTACGACTCGTTTGTCAGCATCATGGACCACGACCAGCGGCCGGGCGTTCTCGTGGAGCGCGCCCACCTCGACCTAAGACACCCCACGCGGCCGACGCCCGCCCCCGCCCAGGCCCTGTTGAGCAACGACCAGATGCTGTCCCGCGTCCTCCACCAGCACATGCCCGCCGAGCCACCCAAGGGCCGCCGCCCGGGCCACGTCGGCCGGATCGTGTCAATGGGCCTCGACACCGTCCGCCACCTCGCGTTCGTCGGCGAGTCCGACGAGGCCCAGCGGATCCTAGAGCGGCTGCGCGCCAAGTTTGGCGAGAATATTGACCAGAAGCAGGTGCGGCCGTGGGTGGCGCTTCCTGTGTGAGGTGGTGTGGTGGACGAACAATTTTCAAGATTAAACCACCACTCCCTAAATGCAGCGCCCGGCTTGACAGATTCGCAACAAACAGTATGCGAGACGAGCCAGTAGGAGACAGTCATCCAGTCTCTTCCTGCATTACGCCACGTCCAATCTGACTCAATTTCAACTTGGACACCCACGTCTCATCCCCGCAAGGCCGTCGCCTCGCCTCGTGGCAAAGACATTCCACAAGAGGAGAAGACAATTGTCTTCGAGACTGCATAGCGCTTCATGGCGCATCCATGTACATAACGATTTTCATTTGTTCAGCATATATCCATAAGCTTATTGTCTTGTTTATTATTATCATCAATTAAAATATATCATCATCATTACATTTTAGTGCATGTCCTCGTGTCTCGTTTCATCGTCAGTCACTCTTCTCCTCGTTACTTGCTAAAATCCCTTGCAGACAAGATCGACCGTTTGTGTGCCAGCCGCAAACTGCCTCCGCCTCCTCCACCCAGCCGGGAATACCACCGCCGCTTGCGGTCTGTGAAGCCAGACGACGACGCTGATGTCGAGGTGGCCGTCGTCGATGTAGTCGCCGTCGCCACAGACCATGTGCGGGAGACGGACGAAGTGCTGTCTGCAGAAGGCGACCACGATGGCGACCACGAAGTGCGTTTGCGCAGACTCTGTTGCGCCGTAGGAACGTCATCCCCCAGGCCGAGTCGCAAAAAGTTGGTCAGAAAGACGCCCGACACGGGCCGGCGCGACGGCAGGATCTCGTCAATGTCGGCCACGTCAAACGAGTCAAACTCTTCGTCGTCGGTCACGTCCTCGCCGTCCAACCCGATTTCTTGAAAGACGGACTGGCGCTGCTGGATGTGGACACGCTCAAACGGCAGCGGGCGGTGCAGCCCTTCCCGCAAACGGTCTGTCGTGTTGCGCCAGTTGAAGGCGGGGCGGACGGGCACAGGGACCGTCAAATGGGCAGTATCCTGTGTGTTGATGGACACGGAGAGTGGAACCGGGTCGGGGATGTGGGCCGGAATCGGGATGGGGACAGGCGCCGTCACGGGTGCCGTGCAGGCAACGACAATCGGGCCGGCCGAGAGCGAGTGAGAGCTTGGCTGGTGAAGAATAGCGACGGACATTTTGGTCAACGTATTGAATTTATTTTATTTTATGTTGTAGCGAAAGAAGAGTGAAAGCACTGCTCTCGTCGTATTATGGAAAGAAAGGCATTGAGAAAGATGTAGATTTTATCTGTGAAATCACTTGAAGAAAAGGACTAAAAGCCAAAGAGACGGACGACTCACCGAGAGGAAAGGTCAGGACATTTATGCACTTGTCAACAATATGGGATCGGCCTTGATTGTCAGATTGTCTTGTTCCCCGTTTCTCGCTTTGTCGCCCACGTTATCTCGTGGAGACGTCACCTATAATACACCCAGTAGAGTAATAACATGCAATAGGAGGGGTTAAAACATGTCAAAAACCAAGGTCAGCGCAAGCCGGGGTGGTCAATATTAATGATATAATGAGCTGGCTCGCACCCTCGCTGGACTTTACTCATTTTGCCTGTTCCAACAAATATTCATCTCTGGGTTAGGGCATCATCGATCGAGCATCGGTGAGGCCTGCGACTGAGTTTCCAATCGTCAAGGCCGATTCCAACAGACACGGGAGAATATTCTCGACGGTTACGACGTTGATGCATCATATACAGGGCCTTCCTTATGAAGGTCATCAAATAGGGCCGTCTCGCAGGGAAGGCGACTGAATCTGGGGAAGTTCGCTCCAAACGCCAGGAATTCGGATGTTGATCTTCTCAAGCGAATGCCTTACAATATAGACAACGAGGCGACGACAAGGATCATGACAAGAATAGAACCAGGTGGTAATGGCAAGAATCAATTCCGACAATCGTAGCGTTAGCATCGAGATTTCATCGAGAAATCTCCGTCTCCAAACAGAGAAGACAAGGGTTGTGGCTCAATCGGTGAATTGAGGACGAGGGTGGCTCGGTGCAATGAGCAAAAGACAAAAGTGAGGGGAAAGGTAAGTGACATTTACCATTGACGGTTGAATTTATTAATATGATATCATGGGCGCAATATGCTGGTCGAACTCCTCTAAATTTCCCTTCTTTTCCCCCAATCCCGTCCTCCCATTCCCCATTCCAGGGTAGTCAACTTGAAACGCGGGTCAGCTTACAACTTTTCAGGTTTTTGAGTCGTCTTTTCTTCCTTCTTGGTATTTTGCACTCGCTTGACATTGCCTGCCGTCGTATTGTTGGCTGGCGTCTCCGATTTGACCAGCGATCTTGTCCCCCATTCCAGTTGTTGGCCATGTCACCTCACGGCAGAACTTCCTCTTTGGGACGGGCGATTTCCGAATGGGGACACTTTTACACTCTCAATGGTTTACGAGGACAAGAATCACAGACGGAAGCATCGAGATCTGTTTGATTGTAATCTTTCATAATTGTTCAAACGTCAAAAGTGGTTGTACTTGAAACTAAATACATGAGATAAAGTAAAACATGATATCCTCGTCCTAACTCGGGTTGCCCTGTTTTGCGGGATAAGCTGGTCCGTAGACCTCTAAGACGTAAGACGTAAATCATAACACCGAGGATAAGTCCTCGAAGAAACAAGACGGGAAAAAAGCAAACTAAATCATAAACAGAAAATCAAACATCAAAGACCAAAATCAAACGCTATGCTAAACGCTCTTCTTCCACTGATATCCTTCACTTTCACGAGCTGCTGTGCATGGTGCTCATGGTCAGGCTCTTTTGCATCAGCGGAGGGCGGCCGGCCTCGACGTTGGCGTCGCCCGTAGTGTTGCGACGGCCGCGCTTCCAGCGGCCGCTGGTGGGGACGGCGCCGACGGTGTCGTCAAAGAGGCCCATGCTGCGCTTGGCGTACTTCCAGCCCTCGACGGCGAGCAGGAAAACGGCAATGCCGGCAAAGACGAGGCCCCACTCCCAGGTAATGGGCTTGTGCTTCAAGACCTTTTCGCCAATGACGGGGACATAGACCAGAATGATGGGAGGGATGAGGCCGATGACGACGGAGAAGAACAGGAACTTGTTGGCCCAGAGGTCGGTGGCGACGTTCAGAGGGAAGTGGTGCGGGTTGTCGGGGTTGAGGCGGAAGAGGGAGCGGCGCATGTCCTTGAACTCCCAGGCGGAGAACAGGATCAAATAGGTCAGCTGCACGAAAACGGTGGCGCGGGCGCGGAAGACGGCGTGGCAGCTCTCGGACCATTCGCGGTTGCACTCGTGGCCGAGCTCGCCGCCGTTGGCGCCGTAGACGACGGTCACAAAGGTGAGGAGTGAAACAGCGCCCATGACGACGCCGTAGACGAGCATGTCCCACACGAGCTGGCGCGTAAAGATGCCGCGGCCGTGGGGCGGGCGGTGCATGGTCTCGGGCGAGGCCTTTTCCATGCCGAGACCGAGGGCGGGCATGGCCGACGTGAAGATGTTGATCCACAAAATGTGCAGCGCGCTGACGGGGAAGACGGAGAAGCCGTCGTCGTCCTTGAACGACAGACCGATGATGAGGACAATGACCTCGGCAATGTTGGAGGTCAGAAGGTGGAGCATGAATTTCTGGATATTGTCAAACATGCGGCGACCCTCGCGGACGGCGGCGACGATCGACGAGAACCGATCATCGGCCAGGACAATGGCGGCGGCGCCCTTGGCAACATCACTGCCGGAGCCCATGGCAATGCCGACGTCGGCACGGCTCAGACTGGGCGCGTCGTTGACACCGTCACCCGTCATGGCACTAAACGCCTTGCGTCGGCGCAGTGCCTCGATCATGCGTGTCTTGGTTTCGGGCGTGCAGCGAGCGACGACCAGCGGCAGCTGGGGGAGGGCGTCGAGCTCGGCGTCAGACATGGCGTCAAAGGCCGTGGCGGGCAGCACGAGCGAGCGGGCGACATTGGCCGGCAGAGTTCCAGTGACCGACGCATCGGGCAGGATGCCGACCTCGCGCGCAATGGCCTCGGCGGTCGCCGGGTGGTCGCCCGTCAGCATGTGCACGTGGATGCCGGCGCCGGTGCACTCGCGGATGGAGGGCGCCGTCTCTTCACGCGGCGGGTCGTAGATGCCGACGAGACCGACAAACGTCAGGTCCTGCTCGACGCGGTCGCGCAGGTTCTGCTCGGCGGCGGCGCGGGAGCTCTGGGCGATTGTGGCGGCAGCAGTGGTGCCAGTCAAAGCAGTAGTGGTGGGGGCAATGGCGTGCGACGCCTCCTTCTTCTCGTCGACCTCATCGTCGTCATCGCTCTTCTCCTTTGTGTCATCGCCGTCCTCGAAGCGGCCTTTCCATGGGCGGTAGGCAATGGCCAGGACACGCAGACCCAGCGGCGCAAAGGTGTTCATCTGCGCCAGGATCTTCTCCTTGAGCTCGTCCGTCATGGGCTCGCTCTCGGCGCCCTTGTTTTCGTTGTTCTCAGCATCAGTGCAGGCCACAGATGTGCAGCGCTCAATGATGCGCTCGACGGCGCCCTTTGTGAGGACAAGGCTGTTGTCGCGGGCGCTCTGGGCACCCAAGAAATCAAACTCTTGCGAGTCAGCAGCGGGCGCGTCGTAGATGACGCTCATGCGCTTGATGTTGCTGTCAAAGGGGAATTCGGTGCGCTGTGTCCAGCCGGCGGCCTCGAGGGCGCGCTTGCCCATGCCAAAGCGCTGCGCAAAGACCTGCAGGGCAATCTCGGTCGGCTCGCCAATCGACTGCCACTCGCCCGACTCGGGATCCTGGCGGACGGTCGAGGCGTTGCAGAGCGAGCTGGCCAGCAAGAACGTGCGGAAGTCGGGCGTCAGCTGGGCATCGACCTCCTGGCCCTGGGCGTCCTTGGTGTCTTCTTTGACGCTGCCGGTGGTGGGATCGTTGGGATCACTGGCACCGTGCAGAGTCAGGACGCGCTTGAGGGGCAGCCAGGCCTTCTTGACAATCATGGCGCCTTGCGTCAGAGTGCCAGTCTTGTCGGAGCAAATGTTGGTGACACCGCCCAGCAATTCAAGGGCGGCAAGATCGCGCACGACGACATTGGCCTGGCGCATGACGCGTGTCGCCTGGACCATGGTCATGATCAGGACAATCGACAGCGACTCGGGGATCAGGGCAATGCCGGTGGACGTGGCGTACAGCACAACCTCGCTGTTGAGGTCAAACTTGTGCACGCCAAAGACAATGAGGGCAATGACGACGGCCAGAACAAAGAGAGCGTAGGCCAGGTACGTCAGACGGCGCTGGAGGGGCGTCACGTCCTTGAGACCGATCAGTTTCCGGATCAGGTCCCAGAAGCGGCGCGCAGTGCCTAGGGCCGCCTTCTTGGGGCCGTACTTGCGCACGTTCATCGAGCGGCCGGGCTTGCGACGGTTCTTGCCCGCTGCTGATGCGGCGATGCGGCCAACAGCCGTGTCCATGCCCGTGGCAATGACGATACCGCGGCCGCGGCCCTTGGTGATGCTTGTCGACGCAAACGCCAGGTTGATGCGGTCGCCGTCGGTGACGCGCTCTTCCTCGGTGGCGACTGCGCCCGAAGTCGGGTCCAGGATGCGGTTGTGCGTCACCTTGTCGACGGGCATCGACTCGCCCGTCATCATCTGCTCGTCGCAGCTGAGATTGACGCTCTCAAAAAGGCGGGCGTCGGCAGGGACAGTATCGCCAGTGCGCAAAAGGACAACGTCACCTGGGACAACGTCGGCGTTCGGGACAACGCTGGAGTGGCCGTCGCGGACAACCGTAGCACTGGGCGACGAAAGTGTGCGCAGTGCGTCCATTTTCTTCTCGGCACGCGACTCCTGGTAGAAGCCGATGCTGACATTAATGACAATGACGGCAGCGACGACGCCGCCCTCAATCACGTCGCCAATGCCAAACGAGACGCCCAGGATAATAAAGAGCACAATGATCATGGCGTTGCAGAACTGCTTGATCAGGATCGAGTACCACGGCGTCGGCTCCTGCACCTCGAGCTCGTTGCGGCCATACTCGGCCTGCCGCTGCTGCACCTGCACGGCCGTGAGGCCCTTGTCGACGTCGGTTTCCAGTTGCTTGGCGACATCCTGGACGCTAAGGAGGAACGGGTGCTGTGTGAACGATGGTGTAGGCATCGTATGTTTGGTAGGTGTAAGTGGTGTTTTTGGTAGTAATAGTTTGTTGGAGTTAAGTGTTCTCGAGTTGTTCCATTGAGAGAGGTATGAAACGAGTGGATAGCTTAATGAAGCAAGTTGGTGATGTTTAGAAAGAAGAAAGGAAACAAGAAAAGACAAGAATCTAGGTTTCCAAAACTCTAAAGTTTATTTGATGAAGAAAGAAATAAAACAAGATTTCCAACAGAAGCATCAAGAAGTGACGATGACCAGATACTTATATCTTTCGAAACCATCAAACCATAAACCATAAACCATAAACCATAAACATCGGCCGACTTGACCAACGCCCCTGATAACAAATGCATTACCAGCCTTCCCATCAACTAGTTCATCATCTCAACAAAATATCACAAATAGCCCAAGATAGAAGGCCATCGTAAACAGACTACATGCCCAGCGTCCAATCGGGCACGTCATCGCCTCGCGCCAAGTCCGTTGGTTCCGCATCGTGGTACTTGGGGATGATAAAAAATGAGCGAACAAGAGCGAAAAAGGCGAGGGTACGTCAAATCGTGTACTTGGATACATCCCTTTGCAAGACTTCTTGTTCTTCCCCCTGTCATTGGCCAGCCGTCCCTCACAGACGATGCACACCATACGACTCTGGTGGACCCTCCAAGCGTTCGCCGAGCCTTGTCGAGCCTTGTCGGGTCTTGTCTGGCCTTGTCGGCGCCCGCCGGACTGCTCCCGAAGAGTCTCGTCGTGGTGGGAGAGCGCACAAAAAGAACCAAAGTCGCCCCAGTGTGTCGTTCTTTGTTGAAGAGACACGCTTGTATCAGCCTCTTAATCAGTCAGGTGACTATTTCCTGGTCTTTTTCGCCTTTTTCACCCTCATTCACCCTTTGCACGCCTTTTAGCGGGCGTGGCAAATGCTTGGCGGCGCTTGGCGCTCCGATGTGTGTAGTGCTGTCGATAGTTCGTAGCCTTGGGGATCACAAAAGGTGAAGCGAGGCTTGCACGGTGTGTCCGTCTTTAGTACTGAGGTAAGCCGTGGCACACACAAAAGGCACAAAAATAGCAGAGACAAAATCAACAAACAGCGCATCGTTCGATACCAGTAGATAAAGTGCTGTAGGGCAGAACGACAATGGCGCTGTTCTCTTTGTTTGCTTCTTGAAAGGGGGAGAAGTTTTCTGTCTCAAACCTCGTTGTCGCCGAGCTTCTGGAGCGTTTCCACGGAGCTTGTCCATCGTGTTGGTGGTCTCAGTATTGCGTCGTATTTGGGTAGGATTGTCGTCGTCATGTTCTGGTCCAGTCAAATGGCAACTTCAAGGTGAAGCTTTTGGTAGTCTTCCCGTGGAAGTTGAATGCCCTTTCGACAAGACTGCAACTACACCGTGGCTGAGCACGTTCTCGCACCTCTTGGCGCACAGTGCCTTCCCCACATAATGTATGCGCTAGTGGCTCGTGACTGAGCATGTGACTAAAAGTGGGGCGCTTATGCAGTCTCCAATCTGTGCCCGCTTACGCCCACTTACACACGTTTTCGCACACAAAAAGTACACGGACGCACACAAAATGTTTGTCGCAAGAGGCGACGCGTAACGCTTCGCCAATACCCCGTACTTTGGCTCGGAGACCAAGAGGCCAAACATCACCGTCGAAAATGCCCAGACCCCGATAAAAAGTCTCGCCCCTCCGAAAACGAGGGGACGCTCACCGACGATACCAAACAGTTCACCGCCGAGACGCTAGCCGAGACCTCCCAAGAGCCCCCAAGAAGTCCCAAGATGTTCCAAGACGTTCGAGCATCTTGTCGCTGTCTTGTCGATGTACGCTGTCCTTGGTATTTCTTGGAACGCGAGAAGACGAGAAGACGCAATCGTGCCATCTCCGGTGGTTGGCGACGACAGGGAACAAGAAACGTGGGAAGACACAAAACAAGACAGAGAGATAACGAAATGCTCGGCGAGAATTGGGGTCTCGGCATGCTCATCATGGAATCTAGTTCCTGTTCCATGGCATTCCATCTTGGAAACAAGAAGCTTGCTGTCCCGGATGTTGATTCTTCCACAAGAATCTCAGTATCTCAAATCTACATTTCGCGGTCCGCGCCGTTGGCAATTTGTGAAGCCTTATCGAGGTGGCGATAAACACAAGCTCACCGATGCATACTAATCACATCCCTTTGCGAGGCAACCTCGCCAACCCTAAAAATTGAATTACTCTTTAGCACGTGCAAGAAAGGTAAAATTTACTCTCAAACCCCTTTCCCGTATCGCCTATGACTTCTCTGTCCTGTGTTCTAGTTTGGCTAGCTCAAAATGATGAGAGGTCGCAAGTTATAAAAGGCAGGACTCTGTCTGAGCAACCAAGAATCCTCTCTCCAACAAATTTATTTTATCCTAACTGGCGCAAGGCTGCAGCCCATTTATGGAGAAGAAGACGGGGAAGCATCTTATCAAGTGATGAAGGCCGAGATTGCATTTCACTCCGACATAAAGCGCTCAACTAGCTTCATGCTTTTCTAACAATACAGATTCACTCCGAAAAGAAGCGTTCAGCTAGCTTCATACTTTCCCAACAGTATAGAGAAATACGGAATGCTCCCAAGTGGTCTAACAACTCTGTCCGTTCATCACCCTGTTGACATCGTCGAACCAATCTCGAATTCGACTATGCGAGTCTTGAATTCATCTATCGGGGCTTACCAAATTATACTGTGACTGAGACCAGCTAACCAGATCAGGCAAGGCCCATCCCCGGATCGAGGAAAAGCGATGCACGCCATTCTCGACCTCTGCATGGGCGGGACCTGATGCCCCGCATGTCGCTTTCCGCCTATGCATGTATGGAAGGGTACCTGCCAGCCATCAGGACATACGCAACAGCAGCCAGGGCAATCAAAGGACAATCGCCGGCTATTGCAGAGCTTCCGCCGATTCTGGACGTCACTTCCTTCCACGACACCTCCACTGGGCCGTGTGCACTGGCCCGCGGCACGGCCGGGCTGCACCTTCCTGGCACACACCAAGACAGTGCGCATCCGCTTTCATCGTCTCCACCTCTCCACCAGTCGCACTTTCCTTCTTACCTTTCCCTCACTTTCTTTGGCCCTTTCCATTGTTCTGCTCACTGCCGCTCACTGTCTCTGCTCAACTCATCAATTCGTTTTCGTCTTGAGCATTACGACGTCAGAACGCTCTTCCATGGTGACCATCCAATCACCTCTCGTCCATGCGGTGCATCGTATACCGTAAACATATGGCCTCAGCTTTCCCCACCTCAGCGTGCCGTCGACTTGCCGATGGCTTCTTTGAGCGCCCATCGGTTCTTCTGCACCCGTAGCTTACCCTGTTTTTCTTGCCCTCTTTCGTACAAAGTAGAATACTAGAATCTCACAGCGGACATCCAAGGAAAACAACTCGCGCCCAGTAATACTCACTGTGTAGCCCTGCCCAGCCCGCTTTTGTCCTTTCACCTGTGTGTCCTAGGCCCAGTTTATTGCTTAGAAACGGCCTCTTCTTGCTCCTGCCCAGCTTGCCCGCCCATTGAGCCATTCTTCCGTGCTTGCCCACCCATTCCAGCTTGCTTTCTCAGTCGCTACCAGTCGCTCTTTCCCCCATTTGTTTCTCAATTCCCATTACTGTTCTTTACTTCCTCCGTCCCCCGCCTCCCGCTAGGCCTAGCTCGCAATACCGTACAGCTGCCCCCCAACCCTGCCGGCTGGTAGGGCAAGAACCTCCTCTTTGCTCTTTGGTCTCTGCTCTTTCTTTCTTTGGGATTCCTTCCCTCTTTTCCCTCAATTCCCTTTCATCCATCCTTCCCGACTCTCCTTCTTCCCTCCTACCAACAGCAACATCTTCTCGACATCACCAACACACCCAATTCGACACTCGACATCTCACATCGATAATACCCCTCGCCATCTGCGATTCACGTCTACTGGAGCGCTCGCTTTCGTGTATCCGATACTACAGCTATTTCACCTCTCCCTCACAACCCGATTACGTCATCGCAATGGCCGACTACGCTCCCGCGCCCGTGGTCAACTCAGGTATGCGCTTTTTCTAGCTGCAAAGCAGCTTATACGCACCTCGCGACACTCGTCTCCCTGTCCCTTCAATTGCATTTCATTCTGTCCATTTTATGCGCTTTTGTCCGTTCCTCGCTCTTCTCAGTCGTGGTTCAGCTCGTCTTGAAAATGGCCCGGCCTAGACTCTCCACTGGTCGCAAAAAATAAAGAGAGCCAAGCTTCCCCAGTTTTAAGCGCTTCCATTGGTCCGTGGGGACGGGGAAAGCAACAGCTTCAATCCACAAGAGCTTGGACGTCGCATGGCATCGCAACCGCATCCCGTGGTAGTTGGGATGGAATGGGGTTTATTTTTGCGCATTTGCGACGTCAATTGGCTTTACTTGACCTCAATGACTAACATTCAACTTTTCTACACTTAGGCTCGAGCGACACCTCCAAGCCTGCTGAGTCTGCTGGCGGCATCGCCGGTCTGCCCGCAAAGCCCGTCTTCGGCGGAGGACCCACGTTTGGCGAAGACAAAAAGAAGGACGTCTCGCCTTCGAGCTCGACGAGCGGCGGTATTCTTAATGGAACCACTGCCACTGCTGGCGAGAAAAAGGACGATGCCGACTTTGCCAAACCCGTCACGCCAGTTAGTGAGGCCAACGAGGGCTTCGGCGGCGATAACAACAACAGCAGTGCCACCGACAGCAAGCCGGCCGTTGAGCCTCTCCCCCTGATTGACGAAGCACCCGCAGAGAAACCGGGCCCCTCAGAACCCACTGCCGCGAGCATCCCTACCGCCACGGCACCTCCCGTGACTCTTGTCACGCCCACAGCCCCTGCGACAAGCAGCAGCGATGCGCCAGCGCCCTCAGTGGACACCAGCCTCCCTCCGAAGCCTGCCGAGCCAGCTTCAGCGGCAGAGCCCGCTTCATCCAGCTCTGTCGTTCTGGGCGAGAAGCGCAAGGCCGACGAGGTCGACGACAAGCCTGCTTCCCTGCCCGGCGCATCCCTCTTTGGTGGACCCTCGTCCGCTTCATCATCCCTCCCGGCCAAGCCGCTCGCCGCCACCGTGGAGTCTGTCGACGACGAAAGTGAGTCTGCCGCAAAGAAGCTCAAGACTGATACGGGCGCATCCCCCGCTCCTGCCCCCGCGCCCGCCGCAGCGTCCGAGCCTGCGCCTGCCGCCGCCGAACCAGAAGCCCCCAAGACAGACGCCCTCTTGAAAGATGCTCCCGGGGGCACTCCCGCGGAGCCGCCCGTCGAAGTCCCCGCGCCCGAGCCTGTGACCGTCGCAGCGCCAGCCGCCGAGCCTATTGCTGCCCCTGTCGGCGCCCCTGCTTCTGTCGCTCCTGCCCTCGAGGTCAACCTGGGCCCGGCCCCGTCGGCCGAGGAGATAGCTTCGACCTCGACCACAGCGCCAGTCCCTGCCGCCGGTGTCAAGAAGAGCAACAGCCGCGCCAAGCGGGAGAAGAAGCCGCTGCCGCCTGTCGGCAGGACGGCGCGCAAGACACGCAGCCAGGGTCCGGCGTAAACCAACACCTGGATGCTGAGAGAAAAATAAAACAATCCACAAAAACGAGCAAAAAATAACTCAATCGAGTCTGTACATGTATGGTAAGCTTGAGGGCCAAGGACACATAGGCTCTCGGCTGTTTAAAATATTACGAAAAAAGCATGATAAAGTATCCAAAACGGGAGAGCCAGCCACATCAGAGCACACGTCAAGCTGCTTGTCGGCCATGGGTTGGACCGGGAAGGTTGGGGTGGGTAGGGGCACGTTCACTTTCACGTTATGTCATTCTCGTGTATTTCATCTGCATTTGCATTTTATTCAGCTTTCTGCTCTCCACGAGAGAGACAGACAGGATGGGGGGTAGGGCTGTACCTTGGAAACAAAAGGGGGAAACGGAACCTATGGCTTGGGAGGACTCTGCGATTGCATTTCATGAGATTCATTGCTTTCATCAAAATTCACTATATGACTTGAACTTCATCCTTCCCTTTCATTGTGAGCATGCTAAAGTTATATGTTTTGTACAATTCCGTAAAAAGTACATAACGTTTTTTTTTTTTTTTTTTTATAAAACGAATGAGATATTTTTAATCTTAAATTTATTCAAAAAAAAATATTTTATAGGAGAAAAACTTAGAATAATCAACAAAATGATTTATTTTAAAATATATTCCAACTTCACGAATAAAAATTAAGAGTCGTCACAAAACAATATTGTTTCTTCTATCAGCACTTCTAACATGTTATTCCCTTGCGTCTGCTTTCTTTGATCATGTCGAGGTTCATCCTGAAATAGCATGTTCTTTTGTTTGGAACCTGCAGGGGTTGTTTATCGAAAGACAAAAGGGTTTCATCCCCACGTCAATCACCTCCTCTTGTCATACCCTTGTGTAACGACGCCTCGGCTTGGATTTCCCAAAGAAACGTAGCATCCGTCCTTTTGCTGTAAAATAGACGAGATCGACACAATGGCGACAAATGGCAGCAATTATTGACGGAGAACACCTCAGCCTCACCACGCGGCCAAGCCGATTCACGTTCTTTTCAGAGCATCTTTTTGTCTCTGTTTTTTATTCATACGGTGCCACCCAAGCCACCAAGCCCCATGTCATGCCTTGTTTTGGGAATATGGAAAACGCCAACTTGAACGCCAAAAAGCCAAAGCTCCAACAACTTTTTCTGCCAATGTCTTGCATATCAATAAATCCGGTTTGGTATTGATCCCTCGATTTTGCCTTGCCCCGAAACTATTTGCCACACTTTATTGGCAAGCTCTTGGAAGCTTGGAAGCTATGCCTGAGGAAATAAGAAGAAAAAATACACAACAGAGCGCAACGACACGCAAAGACGCGACGAATGTTATGATGCAAGGCTCTTTGACCTGAGGCTGTGCTTTCCTTTTTTTGCTCCCTCCCGTTCCCCATCTCCATCTTCCCCTGACGAGATCCGGCGGTTCCTCAACACGATTGATTATTGCAACGGCACAGCGGACAAGCACTATTCATGCAATGAGGTAGGGCTCAAAAAGGCTCGCAAGGTTCTTTGGGTCAGTCGGGTCCAGGTTGTCGATCCACAAAATCACTTGGTATGCACAGGACGGCCCCATGTCGTCTTTTGCCAAGACAAAGCCAACGGTCCATGCTCGTATTCACAGAACCAAGAGGCAGGATCGCTGTGTGCAAGCGGTGCCTGCGTCGTGCTTTTCCGTCATTGTTGATTTGAATTCTTGAACTCGTTTCGTTCCTTTCACATCTTTAACTTGGTTTTGTTTAATTTGATTTGACAACTTTTGCCAGCGACGCGATGCGAACTTCTGCAGGTTGATGCAGTTCTCCTCGTAGTCATAAGCACAGTTGCAATAATAGACTTCTATATTTATCCGAGCCCTGGCATGGCATGCCATATGGCCATGTGTTGGGCCGAAGACAGGATCACCAGGAACAGGAAATGGGTAGACGGAAGCAGGAACGACAAGAAAAGAAAAGGAGATATCCGAGAGACTCGCGATCAAGTCGAAGAATAAGACGGAATACGACAACGCACGGCATGGAGTATCATTCTCACAACTCGACCTCTCCGATAGGAAGTAGACCCTGATGACATTGTCGACACCGGTTCGCCAGTTGTCAGTTGGTCTGCTTCGCTATGTACCCGAACCCAACAAAACTCAGACAACACAGGCTCGTGATGCCCAAGGCTTGCCAGCGTGATATTCCACGACGTCTTAACCAATCGTGAGGCCTCTCGGTGGGAATAAGCCCCCGATCAGAAACATAGTTGGCAGACGCTTTGTCGCTTTGACTTGTAAATAGCCAGAAAGCTTCCCCAGAGGCCTCTTTTTTTTGGCATTTTTGACGTTTTCTCGTATCCGGCCTGCCGTCCAAAGACACAAAGCCAGGCTGTCCTTGCTTGTTGGGACGTTGCGGATGGAGACCATAATGGAGAAAACGGTCGAAACACTGAAGCCAGGCCTAGAACAGGCTGGCATCGGCTTTCTGACGTCGGCCAACCCCCAAAGTGCACCAAGTGTCCGCTTTTCAAAAAGTCTCTTCACCCACTGACGTGGGTTTGTTAACGTGGAATGCCGCCCCTATTTAACAGAGTTTGACGCTGGAGCTTTAGCGAGTTGCGCTTGCTCACAGACTGACAGAAAGAAGAAAAGAAAAAACGGTGGCTAAAGTAGTAGGCCCAACATGCCTGCCAGGGGCGAACCAAAACCAAGGAGACAGGGCACCACAACGGCCACCAGCGCGCCGGTGGAATGGTGGATGGCAAAAATAGAAACTTTATTGGGGCCTTTCTTGATTTTTTTGCAGCGTTTTTTCTTTCTCTCCCACAGTGCATTGTTAGCCCCCTGCCCACCGGTCCAGTTCCAGTACCACCCCACTTCTCACCCTCCTTTTCCCTCCTATGCTCCTGCCCACCCCTGATGAATACGAAGAAAAACGCGTCGGGTGGGCTTCTTTAGCTCTTATTCTTAGTTCCAGGGGGTGTGCCGCCAATAGCACCAGTGAGACAGTATCTGTAAACATTTTTGTTCTACTGGGCCGTCTAGCGCCATGAGGGTCGAGGTATCAGAAGATACTTGCATGCTGTCGCTTCCTGGTGCATGAATGAACCAAAATTTGGGCATATGCTTGTATCTTTACTTTCACTTGCACCATACGCCATCCAACGTGTCAAAGATAGCAGACACGCGCAAGACGAAAAAAGGAGTTGTCGGGCTTTTAGTGACGTTTGAGGTAGGAGCGATAGACAAACTATCCAAACTATCTGCAACGGGGGAAAGGGCGACCGAGAACAGCCAACAACGGCCAAAAAAAAGGCGAATGGAAAAAGCCGAGTATCGTGGGAAAAGGAAGGTAGAAACGGTCGCTCTTTCCGTACGGTCCCTGAATCCCTACCCGAGTGAGCGGCAGTCTGACTGGCAGGACTCGCGGACCCGGTTTTTCTCTGTGTTCCTTCTGCCCCTTTTTGTGCAGGTCTCGCGCGTGGGAAGGAGCACACGACACGCAGACTCGGGCGTGCCCAACCCGCGTCGGCACGAAAGCAAATCGTGCCTGCTTTCTTCCGAACTTTCGCACGTATGTCGTAGGCATTCCGGGCCTCGATCGCAAGGTACGGAGTCCTCCGTAGAACTTTCTGGGAAGTGGAGAAGGGAAGGTGCAAACGACACGCAAGAATTCGCAGGTTGTAGCTTCTGGATGCTTGGTTTTGGCTTTTTCCACTCGCTCCCACTGTGCGTGACGCTGGCTGGCTGGTGGAGAGTGCATCCACTCCCTGCCTCGCCTGCCTCCTGCTTTCTGGGGATCAACCTCGCTCTGGTGCTCTGCGTCTCTTTCCCTCCAGAACCGTCCAGTCCTGAAGTCCAGGCCTCCCTCCACGTCAACGGGATCCCCTCCCCCAAGCATTTTTGCCTTCCATCCAGTGTTCCCTTGCATTCTCTACCCACCAACCCCTGCATCACATCGCCTTGCCTCTCCCCATCCACACACACACACGGGAAAAAAGACCTTGCGTTTCCAGTTTTCTGCTGCGTTCCTTCCCCGTTTGTCCTAGTCCTTGCTTGTCCTTTGGTTCTTGCTGATCATCTTGGACGTCCAGTCTTTTTTTGTTCTTTTTTCTCTTTTTTACAGTTTTCAATTCTCCGCGATTCACTCGTTCTCGTATCGACTCCTCGATCTTGTCACTCGCTTTTGGACTTTTCTTTTCTCCTTTCGTTTTCTTTCGTTGTCATCCTTTTTGTTTTCTTTTCTTCTTTCATCTCTTTGTTTGGACGTCACACTCTCGAGACCCCTTTTTTACAGTGAACTCGTTTCTTTGTTGGCCGTTCCAGCACCCTGAACGAACCTCAACAGATCATCCCGACCCTTCCAGCGACCATCTCGACGATCATTCCCCCCATTCAACGGCGGGCTCTTGGGTGCATACGCCAAAATAGCAAAAAGGCCAGCAGACGCCTGCATACCTCCCGAACCTGAGACTCCGCGTCACGTCACCACTTCACTCGTTTTTCTGTGTGGCGATTGGGAACGACACCCAGCTTCTTCTCGACTTCCTGTCTGCTTCGAACTTTGAACTTCGATCACGACATCATCGACGACGACTTGACCTGCACGCACAATCCCTCGCTTTGTTGCTGCGGTCCATTCTCCATTCTATACCTGTTTCCGTCGCTTTTGCTCTTGGGACATTCACTCGCTTGCTGCTCCCTTTGTTCGACGCCACTTTTGTTTGTTCGTTTTTTTTCTTTAGGGTAAACAACCAAACAAGGCACCGGCCTCTTGCGACCAATCGTCATTTTTCTTTGTTCGACTCTCGCGAAACCCCTGAAGCCAACGCTTGCAGCCGCGCCCCAAAACATCGACTTTATTAGCTGCCTCCCGCCCGTGTCTCCTATTCCCAAACGTGCGTAGTCGACGATATTCCTCGATCGAAACGAAATATTGCAAAATTACGGTGCACAAGCCTCATCGACAATTGCATCCGCCGAGCCCTTCTACCCGCCCCCTATACGACAGGTCAATATCAGCCGGTTCTGATTAAAACCGTTCCCCCGGGAGGCAAACAAGGACCATCCGACAACCCACCCAATATACCCCCAATATACAATATACGATACACCATACCAACGGGCAGAAATAGCATAGGGACAGAATCAGGGACCATTCGAACCGCCTTGGTATCCTTACCGCACGGCCTCCCTTTCCTTTCCTCTTTCTTTCCCCCACACTCGTTTTTTTTTCAACACCGATCCGTCGCCTTCGGTCGACGACGGGACAAATACACACACACATACACAATGGATTTGCCATCAAAAACAGTACCACTCTTCGCACGAGCGGCCACGACAACAAGTGCTGCCGATGAGCTGCTGCTGCTGCTCCAGAACCCCTTCGGTTCGCAGCTGCAGGTCGGTTCCATTTGGGCCTCCGTCGGCACATCCTTCGGCGTCACGGCCGGCATCGCTCTCCTCTTCTCCCTCATTCGCCCATACCACACAGTCGTCTACGCTCCCAAGCTAAAACATGCCGACGAACAACACGTCCCGCCGCCCATGGGCAGGGGCATCTTTGCCTGGATTGGCCCGCTATGGAAGACCAACGAGCAGGACCTCATCCGCATGGTGGGCTTGGACGCTGCCATTTTCATGCGTTTCACACTGATGTGCCGCAACATCTTCATCGTTCTGGCCGTCATCGGCTGCTCCGTCCTCATCCCCGTCAACTACATCAACAGTGTCCGCTACGGCAACGATGTCTGGATTTCCATGCTGGGCCCTGCCAACGTCTTTGGCAACCCCCAGTGGGCGACGTCCATCATTGCCTGGGTCATGAACATTGTTGTCTGCTTCTTCCTCTGGTGGAACTATAGAAAGGTTCTTGGCCTGCGCAGACAGTACTTTGAGAGCCAGGACTACCAGATGAGCTTGCACTCGCGCACGCTCATGCTGTACGACATTCCCAAGAAGATGGGCTCCGACGAGGGCATTGCCCGTATCATTGACGAGGTCGCACCTAATTCGTCGTTCTCGCGCACGGCCATTGCCCGCAACGTCAAGGTCCTCCCCGAGCTCATCAAGGAGCACGAGAAGGCTGTCCGCGCTCTCGAAAAGGTCCTGGCTAAGTACCTCAAGGACCCCAAGAACCTGCCGCCAGCTCGCCCCATGTGCAAGCCCTCCAAGAAGGACCACTCCTACGACACCTACCCCAAGGGCCAAAAGGTGGACGCCATCGAGTACCTGACCCAGCGCATCAAGGATCTCGAGGTCGAGATCAAGGAGGTGCGCCAGAGTGTCGACAAGCGCAACACCATGTCCTACGGTTTCGCTTCATACTCGGATATCAGTGAGGCCCACTCGATCGCCTACGCCGCGCGCAAGAAGCGTCCCGAGGGCGCCACCATCCGCCTGGCCACCCGGCCCAACGACATTATCTGGGACAACCTGCCTTTGACTGCCGCCACACGGAGCCGTCGCCGCTTCCTAAACAACCTCTGGGTCGCCCTGCTGACATTCCTGTGGGTTGCGCCCAACGCCATGATTGCCATCTTCCTCGTCAACTTGAGCAACCTGGGCCTGGTCTGGGATGCTTTCGACACCCAGCTCAAGACCAACACCCACTTCTGGCAGTTGGTGCAGGGTGTTGCTTCACCCGCCATTACCTCTGCTGTCTACCTGCTGCTCCCCATTCTCTTCCGTCGCCTTGCCATTCAGTCTGGTGACCAGACCAAGACTGGCCGTGAGCGTCACGTCTTGGCTAAGCTGTACTCGTTCTTTGTCTTCAACAACCTTGTGATCTTCTCGCTCTTTAGTGCCGTGTGGGGTTTCATCTCGGCTGTCCTGGACAAGACGCGCACTGGTGAGGACGGCTGGAAGGCCATTGTGTCCGAGAAGCCGGGCGACTACCTGCTGAACGGTCTCTGCAACATCTCGCCCTTCTGGATCACCTGGCTCCTGCAGCGCCAGATGGGTGTTGCCGTTGATCTTGCCCAGCTGTGGCCTCTGTTCTGGGGCTTCATCATGCGCAAGTTCTCCAGCCCGACGCCGCGTGAGATGATTGAGCTGACCGCGCCGCCCTCGTTCGACTACGCGAGCTACTACAACTATTTCCTGTACTACTCGACCGTGGCTCTCTGCTTCGCCGTTGTCCAGCCGCTTGTGCTGGCTGCCGCCGCCATTTACTTTATCATCGATGTCGTCCTCCGCAAGTACCTTCTCCTGTACGTCTTTGTCACCAAGACCGAGTCTGGTGGTGCTTTCTGGCGTGTTCTGTTCAACCGCATGGTCTTTGGCACCTTCCTGGCCGACCTGGTTGCCTTCCTGATCGTCTTTGTCCGCGGCAACGGTGATCATATCCAGGCCTACGTCATTGCACCCCTTCCCTTCATCATGATCGGCTTCAAGTACTTCTGCGCCCGCACCTACGACGACAAGATGCAGTACTACACCACCCAGAATGTCATGGCCAACCCCGAGGCTGGCCTCGACATTGCCAGCAAGGAGAACCTGCGCAGCGACCGCCTGGCCGCCCGTTTCGGCCACCCGGCTCTCTACCGCCCCCTCATCACGCCCATGGTCCACGCCAAGGCCCAGAACATTCTGGCCAGTGTGTACTCGGGCCGCTTGACGGCTGGCCGCGAGGCTGGCTCCGGCGACAGCGCATCTGTCTCTGGCTACTCGGACACTTATATTATGGACCCGATGAACTCGAAGCGTCCCGGCAAGGCCGCCGGAGCCATTATGCCTGGCTTCGAGGTCGTGCCCGAGTCGCGCCTGGACTTTGAGTACTACAAAAACAGAGACGAGTTTGCCGAGGAGCACGGTGCTGGCGAGATCTTTGGTACGGCACGCGACATTATCCGCCCTGGCACACCTGGCAGCATGATGGGTGCAACCGACTCTCGGCCTGGCACACCTGTTGGTGGCATGACTGGTCGTCGGCAGTTCTCGACGGCCACCACAGCATACGGTGCTCCTGGCGGCATGGGTAGCATGAGCGGTCCCGAGACTGGTACGATCTACGAGCCTGGGTATAACAAGCCTGGTGCTCCCAGCCCGCCGATTACTGACCAGGCTGGTTACATTGTGAGCCCTGCCCGCACCCAGTCACCATCGCCTTACGGCGCAATGCGCTCAACGTCGCCCGGCCCGAACCTGCTCCTGGGCAACAACCTCGAGTCGTCGCGGTCAAGGTCGCCCATGTACAGCGCCGGCCACAGCCACAACGACAGCTCCAGCGACCTGGTCGGCAACGCTGCGGCCATGCCGGTAGCAGCACCCATCCCTCGTCGTCCTGCCCCTGGTTCTTCGAGTGGCGGTCAGAGCGGTAACGGCCCGTATGGCAACAACGGTTCGTACGGTTCACGGCAAGCCAGCCGCTCCGGTAGCACTGGTGGCGGCCCTATGCCTGGTAATGACTGGAACAACTCGGGCCGCTCGCTGAGTGGTACGCGCACGCCCACCGCCCCCGGTATGTACGGTGGCGGTCCCCGCGGCTACGGCAACCTGCCCCAAGAAGAGCCCGAGATTCTGGAGCAGGACCCGACACAGTACGACTACTTCCGCGGCGGTAGCCGGCCTGCACGTCGCGAGACGAGCAACGCAGCCGTCAACCCGACCAACCCGGGCGCCAGCAACCAGGGCAGCTGGAGCAACCGCAGCAACACGATGGGCGGGTACGGCCGGGTACCTCCGAGCTAGGCGCTCGGTGAAGGAACCGGTCGCCAGCTAGCCGTGCCGCCGCCCACTCTGCAGCGGAGCCGAAGCAATCTGCGACGCGAGCTTTTCCCACGGTGACAAGCCACATTTCTACCCTTTTCTTTTCTCTTGATTTTTACCTACGCTTTCTTCCACCACATTACCTCTATTTTAATCTTTAACTCTATGACCTTCGCGGCCTGAACTGGTCGTCAGAGCACGAAGCCATATATGCAAGATTTATGTTTCCTTTATATTTGTTCTTTGATCTTATTTCCTTTTCTCTTTTCTCTGTCTTCTCCTTTGTACTTTTTGTCATTTTCATCACATCTATCCGATTTGCATTTGACCTGCTTAGAGGACATTTATTTTTCTTTTTGAACATGTCATTACCATTAGAATGGAAGATAGCGGGCACACCAAGCGGCACATAATTTTTAAGCGCGTTCCCAGAGACAATGGGGCGACTTCAAGCGATGAATGAATTTATTTACTCTTTTTCTTCTACAAATTCTCCTTGTCGCGACAATGTATGTTTGTGAACGTAGTCAGATTGCTTCTATGCTGTACATCTATGTGTGATTGATTATCTCTGGTATCTCTGGGGGCGTCATTTAGTCTTCGTGAGAATGAAAACAAGGAAAACAAGTATAAGAGCAGAATATGGACAGGAAAGAACAGAAAACAAAAGTACAGACAAATGAAAAGCGACAAATGAAAACATAGGAGAATCGAATGGCAACACGTCTCTCCTTTTATCCACCACAACCATCTTTGTTTTCCGGCATCACTCACAGAACGGGACACTGGCCGTGCATGACGTTGTGATGGTAGATGTAGGCCTCCATGCAGCCACGCAGGTGTGATGCGGCTGCCAGAACCACAAACACGTGGAAGATCTGGTGCGAGCTGCCCCAAATGTCAAAATGACCCGGCCGCCACTTCTCGGGCCAGCGAGCCGCGTACAAGAACGCGCCCGAGACGTAGAACACGCCCTGCAGCAGCACCCAGTTCAGGCCCATGCGTTCGTTGAGGCGCCCGTACCGAGCCGACCAAGTGTCGCTTCCGGGCACGCCACTGCCGTCCTTTTCCAGGACGAAAAGGCCGTGCAGGATAGGCACGACGCCCGACATGCCGAGCGCGACAAAGAGGAGCGCACGGTACGGCCGCCAGGCGGGCGTCCGGAAGTGCTCGAGCCACGAGACCGTGAGGCAGGCGAGGCCGAGAAGGACAATACAGTATAAATACACGGTGAGCCACCGCGGATGGCAGAAGAAGCCATAGTAGAGCGTGGGCACGTAGCTGCCGACGATCAAAAAGACAATGCCCGAGTAGTCGAGCTTGTTGCCCCAGCGCGCGACGGCCGGGCTATGGTTGCTGAGAGCGTGGTAGGTGGCGCTCATGCCGAGACAGGCGACGGCGCCAGCGGCAAAGCAGCTCAAGACAAGTGTCGAGGAGGCGGTCTCGCCCGACGAAGCGTTGCTGGCGGCGGTCGTGATGGCGTGGTACTTGGCCACACCCAAGAGCTGGAGGGCGGCCGCGAAGCCTGCCGAAAGCTGAGAACAAGCCCGAGACGCCCATTGACTGGCGACGGGCAGGTACTCCGCCAGCAGGGCGCCGACGGCCGCAAAGAGGCGTGCGCCAATGACACGCAGGTGGGCGGCAACACCGTCCGGCAGCGGCCACAGCAGAATGTCGGCAATCGTCGGGAGTTCTTCGAGGTACATGGCCACGCCCAGGAGAGCAGCCACCAATGCGCCCGCCAGGTGTGTCCAGATGTTGACCGACTCGTTGTGGATGCCCAGGACACTACCCAGGGACGCCATGTAGCTGTGCGAGGTCGGGCGGTAGCCGCCCAGAATGTAGGCGTTGTCGCGGCGCCATTCCGGCAGATCGTCCCAGTGGAGCAGAGCGTACGCAACGCGCTTAACGGAGCGGCCGCTGGAGTTGCTCACGTTGCTGCCGTGGCGGCTGTGTGTAAAGGAAGTGCGGCTGGGGCTGCCCGTCTTTCCTGGCGACTTTGTCGGAGTGCCGGGACTGCTAGCACTAAAGCTGTTGTTCTTGCTGTGACTGGGAGTGTTGTTACCATTGCCGTTGTTGCCGTTGCTGGCGACGCTCGATTCGCGCATGGCTGTCTTTTTGGGGCGCCGGCCCTTGCTGGGCTTGTGCTTGGGCGACATGACGAGTGGGTGGCGCGCGTGTGTATTGTGTAAGTGTGTTTCGGGGGTGTGATATGTGTTGTGCAGATTGACTTGCAAAAGGGGCGATTTGCAGTTTTGAAGCTCGAGGTTCTTGCCGTGTGCTCGAATCTGGTTGGTGGCGCAAGATGTAAGTCGAGGAAGGAAGCTATGCCGAGAATGCGCCCAGACGGAAGGTGCGATGGGAGCGCTGATGGGTAAGGGGTTGGTTGAAGACAATTGATATAGAGTACGACGTATGAAAGATATCAGTCTTTAAAAGAAAGGCATTGACGAGGAAAAAACAAGCCAAAATAAACTGGACAACATCAAAGAGAAACTTCGGCTCCTGTCGTGTCTCAACATTTAAGCTTTGCTTGTGACGTGGGATTTTTGTTGGGAGGCTGGCGTCACAGAATGCAAAAAAATAGTGGAGTTTTCAAGGAGTTTTTCTGGTGACAGTCGCCTGTTTTGACATGTTTTGGTGTGTTTCTGGTCGTTTTTGCCTGCCATCTGCATCCACCTCGGCTGCTGCCGAACACTGAAAGCCGTAAGAAAAGCGTATTCGTTAAGGTTTTTTGATGGTTTTTAGGGATGGCTGGGTGAGAGGGGGCGACTCTAGCCTGTTCTAGCCTACAGGGGGCTTTAGGGGGAACGTTTTGGCTGCTGCCTCGTTTTAGCGCAAGTATTGGACCGTTATTTGCATGTGAGAACAGTGCTTTCAGGGACCAACAGTTAAAGTGGTCGCATTAGGCTTTCTGCAAGCACTAACTTTCTGACAAAGACGGCAACGGGCACGGAGTGAGGCTCTGAGGCTCCGATTCTCAGATGAACATGTACCGTGAAAGTCAACAAATCAGGGCCCCAATATTCCTCAATAAATCACATCCGACAGTCAAAACAGTCCTTTTGTTCAAATGCTGAATCTATTGTTGCTGGCGTATGAAGAAAAAGAGTATCGTAAGAAAAAGCAAAGCCATGTGTCCAGCGCCATATGATCCCAAGAAAAAAGAAGAAAGTAAACAAGAAATCCGGGTCGAGAGTCCATCCAGTCGTGCCTGGTTCGTATCGGCGGCGTGTTCGTATGGCGTACGAGGCTCTGGCTGGTAACAATGTGCCCCACAAAGCTGGCCGTCCCATATCGTCGTCGTCGTCGTATCGTAAGGCAGCGTCTTTGCCGTCTCTCGTCTGCGTATGTTCTCGTTTATTTCTTGCCGCTCTTCTTGATGCCCTGGTTGCCCGTGTTCAGAGGGCCCTTGCCCTTGGCCTTGTCAGCAAGCTCCTTGCGTGCCTTCTCGTCTGTATCGTGTTAGCATGTTGTTGTCGAGTGTTTCATAATCGTGCCCAGGACCACTCACCAGCGCGCTTCTTCTCGAGGAAAGCCATGTCATCATCGTCGAGCTCCTTCTTCTCCTTCTTGGCAGCCTTCAAGGGCTTGACCTTGCCACCTGGGAGAAAGTTAGCAGTTGATCTAGTCGTGGCATGTTTTCTTCTCGTCGTTATCGATCGTGAAGAATAGCACGAGCCACATACCTTCACGGTTAGCGCCACCCATTTTGTCGGATTTGTGTAGAAGAGGGTTTTCGAAAAGTCGAGAGGAAAGTAAGGTCGAGTGCGGTTGTCTTGGTTTGGCACGCGGCTGTCGTCAACAATCAAAAAGAAAAGAGCAAAAAGGAGAAGAGAAGGCTGCGAGAAAATTTCCCCGCGATAGCCAAAGACTGGCAGAATTCAGGCGCTGAAAAGGCGGAAAAGCCTAGAATGCCCCGCCTGCCGTTCTCGGCTCTTGAGTTCACAGCGCACCGATTAATAAGCGGGTCAACCCCCAGTGAGGCCAGCCTGAGGGCAAGACAGCGAGGCCAGCCACCCAATCAGAACGCGTTGCGCCACCCCAACGCCTTGCGAAGAGCTGTAAACTTTTTGTTTCCCGATCGCCGACTCGAACTTGTCTCATTAGGCACCGCTCGCACCTGCCGTTTCTTTTCGCATCCAATCGACTTTCCAATTCAGGCCTCATTGCCCTTTTAACGACTCCGCAACCCCTGACTCCATCACGATCAACTTCAGACGGACACTGCTGCCCAACGACATTGTCCTCGATCGAACCACCGCCGCCATCGATAACGAACGTTTGACACCGCTCGCGTGACTCGAGCCTTTGAAAAGACGAGAGAATCGATTCTCGTCCATCCAATACTCTCCATCACGGCGTGCTTCTCGGGTCATGTCCTGAGTTTTTTCTGCTGATAGATCCAGAGGATTTGATCCGGTTCGGTTCCATTTTCCCCCCAGAAAGAAGAAGAGATAAGAGAGAAAGGCAGAAAGCCTGAAAGAGGAGGAAAAGTGACGCAAGAGATCGGTTGACGTCTCTCTTGGTGAGACAGCCGATTGAAAAGAACTGCATTTGGCTGACACTTGGACCCTTCACGCCTCGTCCCCACCACTTCAGCTTTGCGGATTATCCTACTGGATCTGCAAAAGACGCAAAAAGACACAAAAAGACACAAAGTCCACTGCTTCCTACAACAACATGGCCTCTCCCAGATCGAGTGCCGACGAAGGCGAAATCGTCGAAAGACCGGCCGCCAGACCGCATGACAAGGCAAAGACATCTGCTGCTTCCGCTTTTGGTTCTTCTTCTGCCAGGCTCGATGATGCCGGAGACCGTTTCAATGTTGACCGTCGCAACAGAAACCCTCGAGGTAGATCCTCGCGCTCGCCCGACAGCTACTCCTCGTATCGCGCATCGCCCCCACGAGGCCAGAAACGGCCACGGGATGAGAGATGGTCCGGACGCGATCGCGATCGCGACCGCTACGACTACGATGATGGCCTGCGACGCCGCGACGGACGTCTGCCCGACTGGGACCGCTACGAACACGACGACCGCCGTGATGACCGCCGCGATGGCCGTGATACCTACGATCGAGACCGAGGCGATCGAGGCGGCCGTGGCGGCCGAAGCCTCCTGAGCTACGACGATGACGTCGACAGCGACCGATACAGCCAGACAAAAACCGGCAAGAGACAGCGCACACGCAGCCGCTCGCCTCCCCCCTCTTCCTTCCGCGGTAACGGTAACGGCACCACCAACGGTAACCGACGCGACGAGCGCGACCGCCGTGACTTTAACAACCGGGATCGCGACTTTGACCGTAACCGTGACAGGGATTCTTACAGGGATGACCGTGATCGCGATCGCGATCGGAATCGGATGCGCGACCGTGATCATGACCGGAACTGGGATCGCGATCGGGGCGGTCGCTTCGGAGATCGCGGCGCAGACAACAGAGACTACGATGACAATCGCCGAGGCGGCCGCAGCCCGCGCAGAGATAACAATGACTCTAGGGAGCAAGATCCACCTGCACCGGAGCCGAAAACTGTTGTTCAGGAAGACTGGGTTGAGCAGGCACCCGTCGACGAAGAAGCCGAGATCCAGCGCCGTCGCCAGCGTCGTCAAGAGATTCTGCAAAAGTCGCGCGCCTCGACACCCATGCGTGCCCTGTCCCTCGCTGCCTCCACGCCTGCCGATACCGCTGATACCGCGTCGCCGGCGGCCAGCCAGTCTGCCGCCTCGCCCAACGACCATGACACACCTGCCGAAACCATGGACCTTGCCAATGACCAGGATTTTATGAACATGCTTGGCAAGCAGAACACCAACGGAAGTGCCGGTGACGATGCCACCAACGGCGTGGAAGATGGCCCGTCTGCTGCCGACTATGATCCCACGGTCGACATGGAAGAGGACGAGCGTCGCGAAAAGCTCCAGCACGGTAATGTGGCCGGTCTTCACGGTGCCGGACGTCGCGAATCCCTTGTCGCGGCTGTCGACACAAAGGACTTGAAGGATACCCAAGCGGCACCGAACGAGCCCAAAGCCGATGAGAAAGCCAACGGTGCTGACGACGAGGATGATGACGAAGACGACATGTTTGCCGAAGACTTTGTCGAGAAAAAGTACGAAGCGACCAACGACAACGATGCTACAGCCGGCAGCAAGGACGGTGCCCTGGCCGTCGGCGCTCTACCGACTGCGGCGGCCAACGGCGGCGGCATTCTCGAGGGCGACGACATGCAGGGCTACTACAAGATCCGGCGCGGCGAGATTCTCGACGGCCGCTACCAGATCCAGTCTACCTTGGGCAAGGGTATGTTCTCGGGCGTCGCGCGCGCCTGGGACATTACCTCGCCCGACAAGCGCCGCGAGGTGGCCATCAAGATCATGCGCAACAACGATGCGCTGCGCAAGGGTGGCTACACGGAAATTGCCATCCTGCAGAAGCTCAACGAGGCCGACCCGGAAAACCGCAAGCACATTGTACAGTTTGAGCGCGCCTTTGACTTCCGCGGCCACTTGTGCATGGCCTTTGAGAACCTGTCGATGAACCTGCGCGAGGTCCTCAAGAAGTTTGGCAACAATGTCGGCATCAACCTGCATGGCGTCCGCGTCTACGCCTACCAGATCTTTGTGGCCCTGGCGCACATGCGCCGCTGCAGCATCATCCACGCCGATCTGAAGCCCGACAACATCCTGGTCAACGACAACCGCAGCACCCTCAAGATTTGCGATTTGGGCACAGCCATTGACCGGTCCGACGCCGCGACGGCGCAGACCGAGGTCACGCCGTACCTAGTCAGTCGATTCTACCGCGCGCCCGAGATTGTCTTGGGCATGCCTTACGACTACGCCGTCGACATGTGGTCCATTGGCTGCACGCTCTACGAGCTCTACACGGGCAAGATCTTGTTTACGGGCGAGAGCAACAACCAGATGCTGCGCGCGATCATGGAGATCCGCGGCAAGATCAGCCCCAAGCTGTACCGACGCGGCCAACTGTGGCCGCAGCACTTTGACGACAATGGCGGCTTCCTGAGCCAAGAGCACGACAAGTTTCAAGGAAAGGTATGTATTTTCTTCCCCGTGTGTCTTGTGTTTGCTATCCTCCCCATCATTCTATTTTGATTTTTGCGACTCTGCCTGCCCCTTTGACGCTGGCATCCTCCATTACTCCCGATTATTCGACTTGCAGGCTGTAAGCGCGCCGCCCTGTGCCGCCTACGCCTGTTTGTGTCCGAGAGGGCCCTTTTGGCCCCCATCACGCGCTATAGTGCATAACGTGGTTAACTTTGGAAGGGCGCGCTGTGTCACCAACACGACCCTCCGTGCCTCATCACAAAGTGCTTGCGGCGGCAAGCGCCAGCCCCTGCATCGCCGGCCCGGCTTTCCACTTCCTGCTTTCCACCTTCCCAGCGTCTCCTGTGTTTGCCATTATATCTGTTCACTCACTAACACCTATAGACCACCGTCAAAACGCTGCCCGTCATCAAGCCGACACGCGACCTGCGCACGCGCCTCATGGCCGCGTCCTCCGGCATGAGCGACGCCGAGTCCAAGGACCTGCAGCAGTTTCACGACCTGCTGGACCGCTGCCTCAACCTCAACCCGGACAAGCGGATTCTGCCGAGCGATGCGCTGCGGCATCCATTCTTTACTGCTCGGACAAGCCAGAAGTGAAGAGATAGGAGAGAAGGATCAGGACAGGGAATTTACTAGATAGCGTGGCGTTTGTTCTATTTCTGATCATTTTCGATCATGATTTTCTTCTGCGGTTTTTCGGTGTACATTTACGGTTTGCAGGCGTTTCTTTTCCCGTCCACCAAGAAGCGAAATATTAGAAGGGATATTAGACAACTTGATCATACACGAAAACACCAAGAAATCTTCATGTAGTCACGGTAAAGATGGCCTATGATGTGCCAATATTTTGTATTGTTGAGCTCGGTGCCTGACTTGTATTTCCAGGCAGGCTGCTCGTTGTTTACATCGCCCCTGAATTTCACCAGGGGATTAAATGTGCCTCGTATAGTTTCATGGGCCTTGATTACGGCGCACAAGAATTCTGATGAGCTCATTATGTCGACTGGATACTTCTTATTGTGCACTACATTGTTCACTGGTCTTCGTTTCCCTATACCATCGACATCAACACATCTCAAGACTTGACAAGGCCATCCATCACCGCATTCCACGTGGCAATATTGACATCACAACGACAGCACACTGTATCGATTACTCTATTTTGTTTTCTCTAGCCGGTGTCCAAATCTATACATAAGCCGAAAATATGTCTTCAACAACATCCTTGTAGACAAGCAGTGTCTTGGGCCCATCTAAATAGTATCATTAGGTCATCTTCAAGACACAATGTTTCCCCTTCATCCGCAAGGACCGCGAGACGGTGCATAGCATTCCATCAACAGAGATGTTTGACATTTTCTTTCTCGTCACGACTTGACATATTTTCTTATTCCTTCACCGCTTGGTGTCTCTTTTTTGTGTTTTATTCTTCCTTACTTTCCCTTACTCTTTTCCTCTCTTTTTGTCTCAAGTTCTCGGTCGAGACCAGATCACCATGCTGCGAAAATCAACGCATTAAAGGAAGGGGTGAACTGCAGGTTCACTTGGACACATTGGGCACAAATGACGTTTCGCGCAGCCGTTAGCCGTTTGTCGTTTCTAGATCCTCACGATGTCTTACTCTACAGAGGGACAAAGACAGACATGCATTCTCCCTTGTCCATCTTACGTTTCTTGCATGGCCTCTTGTTTAACGACGTGTTCCGTTTCTTCTTCGTCATTTCCCCCTTGTTAGTTTTTTCTCGGTGCCTGATGTCTTGCATCTGCTCATGAGATGCCAAAATGCTTCTCGGCTTGCCCATTTCCTTCAAAGTGAGACAGGGCTCAGAGACATGCGAAAGGGATGAAAAAGGGTATCGAGAAAACTATCAGGACCGCCAGCACCCCCATGATTACTGGCCTAAAAACATATATTCTCCTAGCCAGACAGATGGTGACACAAAAGAAAGGACCGACGACCGACGGCGGCCAACGGGCTGAGGTCATATGGGGGAGGCCGTTGAGGCTATGAGGCCCGGGGTGCACTTGCATCTCTGTCTTTCTTCATCCCTTGCATCGTTGTGACGGCCATGTTTTGGTTCTGGTTTTTGTGAGCTTCTCTTCTCTTCTGGTAATGTCCTTTGTTCTTGCTTCTTGACATATCGGTGTGGCACCTCTGGGATCGGTCTCGGCCCTGCTCATCGTCCGTTTGAATATCGGCAAGTGTATTTCCAGTCATTCAGAGATTCTGTTGGTCTTTGTCTGTTTCTGTGCCTCCCGGTTTTGGTCGTGATGTCCGTGTTTCTGTCCTTAGGAGGCTGCATGGATCTTCCATCATCCCTTGCTCGGAGGAGGTAAAGTCTTCTCGTTTTGTTTTCAATGGAAGCGAGAGCGAGACACACAGACAACGATGAAAGAGATGTCAAGCGAGAACACACAAAAGCGGGCAACCACCAAATCAAACGAAGACTCTTCGAGAACACCATGGTGTGCTCGCTGCCAACATGTCAAGGGAGCCAGCTATCAATCGGCATCCATATTCCGTCGACAAGGTGCAAAAGTGCATGTCGAAAAGTCCCATTCTGTTCTGAATATGGATCTTGTTCGTTTCATCAAGTCGTTTTGAGGATGGCAACGCGGTGATGTTGGAACTAGCAAAATAGACGAAGCAATAAACACACTTGTGTTCGCTGTCTGTTGGTTCTCATGAGCCTTTCAACCGTTGCCCGCCGTCCGTTGGCGATATCATGTCTCGATTTGGAGCTGTTGACGGACATATCGTCAAAGAAGGAGGCAACCAGAACGACAACAACAAACAAACATGCATCGAGCACTCATGCAAGATGGCAAGCGAGCGATGGGATCACGAACTTTCGTCCCTCGCGTCGTCGCGTCGTTTTGTTGCCGAACAGTCTTTACAAGAAGACAAAGGTCCGGACACCCTCTTCTCACGATCCTCAGTACGTTGGCTGTTGTTCACTGCATGTTGGTTTATCTGTCTTTCCTTATTTTCATCTTCTCCTCTGTTCCTTTGCTTCAGCTCTTGTCTCCATCCTTCTCCATGCCCGTTTACCCTTCCTCTTCCCTCGTGGTTTTTCTCCTATCCCTTGCATCAACAAAGTAAACTAACCAGTTGTCCCCCCTCTGCGACGGACTTTGCGCCTTTCTCGGTTGTCAATAAGTCACAGAAAAAGGCCCAAAAAAGCACTCAAAAAATAAAGAACAGAGCTTACGACGCAAGGGATGAATAGAACCAAGAGCTATCCAACGTAAATGCCCTCGCGCATCTCCACGGACGTTATGAGGCCCCTTTTGAGATGGCGGTCAAGATGCGATGCGATGCGCAATGTATGTCGTACGCAATCCATGCCTGCTTTCATGCAAGATGCACAATGCACGACCATTGCAAAAACCAACCGCACGGCTTTCCTCCTCCTTTCTCCTTTTGCTCAACAGATACTCCGATGATGTCTGATGTCGACTCTGCCTTCTCTACGGAGTACGACGCTGTTCCTTTGATTTCCGTATGTTTCCTTTTTCCTATTCCTTTTGACATCTCAAATAGGAAAAAGAGGCACATCGCGTCTCGCTTCCTTCTTCGTTACTTTGTTTGTTCGTTTGTTCGCTTCGTCTCCTCGCTTTCTCGGCCTTTGCGCCCTCAGCCTCCCTTGGAGTTGCAATGTTCTCTGCAATGTTCTCATTGCAACTCTCTCTTTCCGTCCTTCTGTTGCAGCGCCGCCCAGACCATCCCCAAAAGCAATCAAAAGAGGCAAAAGAGGCGAACGAAACAGTAATGAGTACCATTGTTAGTCATGACCAGGTTCGGTTGCTGTTGCGAGCATGCCTCCATGCCACTGTTGCTCTTCATCCCAATATTCTCTCCTCTTCATCACCCGCAACTCCCGGTCCCATGTCCTTGATCCTTGATTCCTTGAAATTCGCTTCAGGGCAAGTCCAGGTCCAAGTCCTCGGCCCTCTCCCTGTGATTTCCACTTTCCTTGCAAATGCCTGCACCAACTGCAAGGTGCCAGCTCTGGCGTCCTTTTCTGGCCTGACGATGTCACGCTGCAATGCCGCTCTGCTGGTCTTGGGGCCTGAACTTGTGCATGAATGGCATAGGCTGCATAGACCGGAGAGACCTTCTGCATAGCTAGCCCTTCGCCAGAGTCGCCTGCATTGGCCTGGTCTTGGATCTTGCTGGGTCGTCCTGGGTCGCTTTCGACTCTCAAAGCCACGATGCCGGCCAGTCCGTCCAAGACTTCTTCCTCTCAGCTAGCTCAAGGCACCGACAATGCTGCTCAGGTTCAGGCTTTGTCGTGTCTTTTTGCTCCACTGCCGTACATTGGTGTCCTTTGCTAGCGCATCTTTTGTTAAAGTGCGTGCATGAGCTTTAATGGTGGCGCATTCAATTTCGATAAGACTTGGGGTGACGCCAAAAGGAAGCCAAAACGTAACAAGATGCACTGTCAGGAGCCTCTCATTAGTCAAGAATCTCAGAAACGAAGAAAAAAAGAAGATGGAGAGTCTGCAAGATGTCGTCGTATTCCGCCTGGGAGACTACATCCAAACTGGGCAAGTCTTTCCATATCTTACTTTTTTTTTCATCTTTTCTTTTTCTATCTTCTTCTTTCACGTCCTCGCCCTCCACCACTCCAACACATGGCCGGGTACACATGGGAGATGGAGACACTATTGTCTGCCTATCCAAGATATGCCTGGAAGTGGAAGACCGCACTTGCGTTCCTGTCCGTGTCCGAGCTTGACAGTCGATGCTCGATGCTCGATGCGTGTGTCGATGCGTTCGATGGCAGCATGGCTTCGATGAATAGAGTGGATCAACTTTTAGTTTCGCCGCCCGACCAAACAATAGTACCTTCGTTTGGGCTGTTGCAAACGACGCCTCTTGCCTGAGCTGAAATCGAGGACCAAAAAATGGATGAACATCTGGACGTCATGGCTCTGCACAAAAGTCCCGCACTTTGGATGATCAACAACACCCTCCTGCAAAGAACTGACGTCTTGTCGAAGCGACGGCCATCGAGACTCTTCTCGGGTGTCGTCGATGCAGCCTGGCAGCCCTTTCAGTCCAAATGACTTTTTCGCCACTGACCACTGACCATCCGGCAGCGCCAACGGGCTCATGCGGGATCTTCCTTTTTCGCCTCTCGACGGGCCTAACAGGCTCGACAGGGCCCTCTATCATCTTTTGACGGGTGCTCCGTGCACGCTCCATCACATCACATTGATGTCAAATCTAGACCTGTGATGTAAGTCGGGGGTGGCAAATTGTATGCAAAGTTCAATGCAAACAAACAGCAACCACATCGTAAGTGATAATGGGGGCTGAAAGGTATATCGTGTGATGCAATGATTAATGGTTCGCAGACGTTTATCCAACTGCTGTATCCATAGAGCCATACTACTATCTGTGCATGCAAGACTCTCCGGTTATTCTATTGCAACACACAACGCAAGGGAGACCTAGAGCAAAGCGAGTGGGCATCTTCTGGAACGTATGTCGGTCGTTATCCTGACATCGTTGGTCGCCCGTCAAATGTAGGCGTCTTCGCCACTCTCCTAGCCCTACGGGTGATGTTGATGTTTCTGCCTCCCTCTCCTGTAGTCATGACCGTGCAAATCGGCTTCATGCATGTCTATTTTCTTTTCGCTTCACGACTTTGCGGCTGGCAGCAGATGCAGCTCGCCGTACAAGAGAGACTCTGCATAACTCCGGTGTCTCTTGTTCACCGCCAATTTGTGAAAGGCGACGAGACAGCGCCTCTTTTTCTCAGAATCAGAATCAGAATGCGCACCAATGAGACGAGACAACTACGACGTCTTGATGCAAGGCAAAGACAGACAAGACAGAGGCTTGATGGCAGAGACAGTCAAACTGCCTGCAAAAAGCAAAAACGCCCATCACCCTGCATTGCACGCCAGCCTGGACCGACCAATGCCCGTCGCCGTAGCACATCGTCACGATCCTCTTCTTTCTTTCTTTTCTTTTTTTTCTTTCTTCCCTTTATCGTATTTACCGTGTCGGCCTGGCAAGGCAGTCGATTCGCCGCCCAGATGCCCCACGGTCATGCAGCTGCATGCGACGTGCTGCATGCACTTGCCAGTCTTTGTCGTGATGTCTTTTGGCTTTTGGCTTTTGTTTCTCTGTTGATTTCACCTCTTGCCGAACATCAAATGGTTGCCCAGCCAGCCGCATGCACGCTGAAGGACATCCCTTGTCCGCTTACTTTTTATTCTTCTTTCTTCTTTTTATTCCTCTTAACATTCTCTTTTATCTTCTCTTAATTCCTCCCCGTTATCACACTGTTGTTATCCGTTCTGCAATGCAACATAGCTGCATATGCATATGCATGCTGCAATACGCCGTAAACGCATTTGCCCATTGAGCGGTCGTGTCTCTCTGGTGACCTCTGGTCCTTCTGTCTCTTTGGTCCTTCTGTTGCCTCTGCCTTCGTGTCGTTGTGTGTTGTCTTGTGCCCTTTTGCTTCGCCGTTTGTCATTGACGCGTCGCCCTTGACGTCCATCCAACGACCAAAAAGACAAGACAGTCGTGTTCGTGTCGTCGTCTTCGCCTGCCCGCACCCGTGCCCGCGTGCATTCTGCATTTGCATTGTGCATGCATGCAGCGTGACAACGAACCTTTTCCTTGCCAACCACACTGTTTTTACCTGCCTCGTCTTCCCTCTCTCTCCTTGTAGCTGACCAACCAACAGTCAACACCTCCAGTGCATCAACCGTCAACCATCAACCACATCAAAGAGCAAAGAGCTTGCAGCTTCCTTCCGGATTCTCAGCCCCCATCCTTTGGAAAACAGAATGAATATGGAGGGAGAGCTCCTTTGAATTTCCCTTTTTTTTTTGTAATTTTATTTTATTTCCCTATCCGTCTTTCTTCTGTTTCTTGTGCCTTCGCCACTCTTGCGTAGCCTTCACCCTCCCACACATTGCCAACCGTCATTTAATTTTGCATTTTGGGTCTTTGCATTTCGTCTTTCACAAGCGCTTCCCTTTCATCTTGTTTGCTGTTTCAACTTGTCTCTGGCGCTTGTTCCTGCCACCAGTATCACTTACAAAGTATCTTACGAAATATCACTCTCACGTTCAAGACGTAATAGACGGAAAATCCGGGGCCGCTGTCCGTTGCCCGTCTGTGTGGGCCGCTTCTTCTTTCCTTTTTGCATCCTTCTTTCTTCATGATCCTCGTCTTCTTTTTGCAACATCCCACCTCTTCTTTCCTTTGCTCTGCTAGCCAATATTGTCTCATCAAAGTCCAAGGCCAAATGGAAAAGGCAAGTCCCCGTCTGCAGCTGACTGGAGTTTTCCATAGTCACATCATACAGAAAAGTCAGCATAATGGCATTTGCAGTCTTAGGCACCCCAGACACTATCCTGCCTTATTAACCAGCATCTCACTTCAAACTCCTTTTCTTCTGTTTTATTCCTCGTCTTTTTATGCAACCGATCGACGATGGGCTGTCAAAGTGAGATATCGTACAGTGTGTATGTACAGTGTTATTTGTCAGTTGAAACTGTATTTACTTACCCCACTTTTTGTTTTACACGGTCCAGCCAATCATAGTACATGGCCGCCTCACCGACAATTGAGTCTGGCCAATGAGGGTTGTCCTCAAGTGTATAAGTGGGTCTAAGGATTACAGCGCACCCGTCCTGGACTAGCGCCAAGCTCCGACCACCTCCTTTCCAGCCAGCAAAGACCAGCAAAATCCAGCCCCCATCGTCACAACGCAACTCTCACACTTTCAAGATGTGTGCAGGTGACCCTCCAGTGCCCGACCACCCTCAGGACTTGCATATTCGGCCAAACGATTGGCCACAAAGCCCGGCAACCACCCGTTCGCATGGCCCGCCTTGCCCGCCTCACTTTTTTGTCTTTTTTGTCTTTTTGTGATTTTTTATTTCCTTTTTTTGGTTTCTTTTTGTGACATAGATGCGGCAAGGTGCCGTCCTTTGGTTGGCTTGCTCTGCAGCAGTTGCACTATTTTCTGATGGTTGCTCACTTTCGGACTTTGTTGGTTTGGTTTCAATATGTTGGAAACGGTAATATTATCAAACAGAGTGTGGGTGTGATGTGATGATGGCTCGCCTCGTTTTCTTTTCTTTTTTGGTTCCTTTTTGCTGTTCCTTCTTCCACAGTACGTTCCCCTCCTCATCAAGTGCTGGCACTCCGATTGGGCGATGCAAGGGATGGCTTTGAGGAAAAGGGTGTCCTGAAAAACGAGGTCTTTTTTAATAGACACCTTCTTAATTGATTCTGTTGCCGTTTTGCCTTTTATCGCATACGACACTTTAGTGTGGCGGACTTGCACATTCAGGTAATCATTTTGTCTTCTCATCACAAGACCCGGATAGAGAGATACCTGCGGCCAAGCTAACTGGCTACATTTCACGTCACAATATGTCTCCCGGTGATGAGGACGGCTCGGTCTGTTGGTGATGTCTTGTGTGATATGCTATTATTGTGTACCTGTGCCTGTGCCTGTGTGCATACTGTATGTACTCTGTATTACTTAGTGCTCTTACAACGTATGTGCTGTCCCGTCTCAGCATTTGTTCGTCTGTTTCGCCTAATTGCTGCCGCCGTGTTTGTGTTGATGTCCAGAAGCACAAGTTACAAATTCTGTTGTGCAATTATGTGTCCCTAAAAATATCACGACATTGACTGTTGGTACCGGTAAAAGAAGAAGTCACAAAGACACACAGAGCAGAGAGTATCACCAACACGTATTTTGCATCGGAGTGCCGTTTGAAGAAACAATATTGCGCTTGTTTGATTTCCGTTGCCCAAATATCTATCAGGAACAAGAAGAGAAAAAGCAGTTGACCAACCCAAAAGGAGATAAAGAAAAAAGGAAAGAATGTGCAGAGTGATAATGCACAAGGCTATTGGCCTGGGAATGTCTAAGAACAGAAAGGAAAGAAAGTGAGAAGAAAATAATAAAAAAAGAATAGTAAAATAAAATCCAAAAGATCCACGGTGATCGCCAATCCAGACTCTGAGTTTGGGTTCCAAAAGGTGGAAAGTTTAAAGTCCTTGCAGTGGGTGAGGTGAGACAGTTGCTTTGTAAATCACTGTTTAAATTTTTTCAGTGATCATCGTGAGCGGTCAAAGAAAGAATGAGAGCTTTTCTTGTCCTTTTTTTCTTCTTGTCTGTTTTGTCTGTTTTGTCTTTGACGACTGTGTTTCCGTGTTGAGGAAGGATTGTCCAAGGGTCCAATGCCAAATCCTTTTTTGTCAAAGAAAGACGGACGGTCAAACTGTCTCAGGTCGTCCTTGCAGGATGAAAGAAGGAACAAAGTCAAGAGAGTCAGGGAGAAGGCAAGGTCCACCGGAATCCAGAGAAGTCCAGAATCCCAAAGGGCAAATCCACTCGGTCATCGTCAATGCGCGTAAAGAGAGAAGGAAAAAAAGTTTCACTGATCATCCTGGTTCGAAAGAATTCGTAGCCATGGGTCGACGTATTTTGAAAGGGTAAAATCCGTTCATTTTTTTTTTGTGTGTTGTTTTTGTTTGTTCTCGTTGCCAGTTCCAGGAATCGGAATAGTAAGACAGGTCATGGAAAATGTGTTTAAAGAAAACAGAAAAAACTCCTTTGTTCTTTAGGTCCCATTCTGGGCCGGTCATGAGAAAAGAAAATAAGAAAAAAACTCCATATATGCCAAAACCAAACTGTCAAAGGCTGGCAACGTAATAAAAGTTCTCAAGAAACCACCCTAAGAAATGAACATTTTGTAAGAGAGAAACATGGTTTTGAAGAAGAGAAATAAAGTGTTGGATAGAATGAAAGACTATGAAAAAAGAACAAGGCGGGTATTGATTTTTTGAGTTGTCCTCCGCATGTTTTTGATAGTAATAAAAAAGGTAGTAGAAAAGTGTTTGTAAAAAAGTAAAAATCCACCCTCCCCTATAAGGTCTTCTTCTTTTCCATGAAGGACCATTTGTAGTTTCCGATAAACTCCACGCTTGTAAAAAAGAGAATAGTAGTAAGACAAAAGAAATAGTAACAGGATAAAAAAAAGAAAGGACATGAGACGTTAAAAAGAGCAAAAGGTTTTTTTGTAATCCTTTTTTGGTTGCTTTTTTTTGGTTTGTATTCGTTGCAGTGCATAAACAGAACAACAAAACGTATTTTTTAGTAACAGCCTTGCATGTTAAACATGGGCATGGGGTGATGGAAACCCGTTAGGTGATGGTGGTGGTGGTTGTGAGAGTGGTGGTGCATGGCAGCCTGCTGTTGGTGCATGTGCTGCTGCTGCAGGAAAGGCTGGACCAGCTGGCCCTGGACGGCGGCGTTCTTGCCAACCATCCAGCCCCAGACGTCCGGGAAGAATCTGGAGCCAGCGGGGACAGTTTGGGGAGAGGAAGTAGAGATGGGTGCCTGTTGTGGCGGTGGGGGAGGAAGGGGAAGTTGCTGGGGAGCGGGTGCGGGAGCGGGCGCTCTCGGCACAGGAGTGGGAGCAAAGTGGTAGATGGGAGCCTGCTGCTGCTGCAAGAACTGCTGGTGCTGGTGGTGGTGGTGGAAGGCCGTCGGGGCGACGGTGTCGACACCGAGCATGGCGGCGTCCTCGGCCTCGTAGAAGACAGGGACAGGCGGCAGGCACTGCTGCTGGATCTGGACTTGGACCTGGGCCTGGGCGGCCTGGATCTGCTGCATCTGCTGGAACTGCTGCTGAACTGAAACCGTGAAGGGAGGCGGGTGGACGGCCACTTGCGGCGGCGGCGGCGTCATGATCTCGTGCAGGTCCTGGCACGAGTACAAGTCGCTGTCGTCGTCGTCGGACACCAGGGAAGCGTCGCCCAGCGAAGCACAGTCGTCGGAGACGGCCGGCGAGGGGCAGTCTTCGATTTGCAGCTCGACATCATCCACATCAACGTCCTCGTCCAGGTCATCCTCGTGGGTCGACGAAGCGGGCGAAAGGGGCTGCTCCTCGTTGGACGAAGAGTCAATGACGACGGCGTCGTCAAACAGATCCTGGCCATCCTGGGTCGAAACGGAAGACGAATCGTCCTCGCGGTCCTCCTCAAAGAGGTCGTCCTCCTCGTCGTCATCATAGATGGCCGAGTCGGAAGAACCAGACACGATCGCGGGCTGCTGAACGTGCGGAGGCGTGGCGGGCGGCGTGTACACAGTAACGGGAACCTGGACGGGCACCTGCTGGGCGCGGGCGTTGGCGGCCTGCTCCTCGGGCGAAACCGTGAAGCGAGGGCACGCAAGGATGCGCTGCTTCAGCTCCGGCAGAGTAATGCGCTGGTCCGGGTTGATGGCAAAGATGCGGGCCAGGATGTCGTCCAGCTCGTCCGACAGCGGCAAAATGGTCTTGAGGAAGCGCGGGTTGCGGGCATAGGCGCGGTACGTCGAGTCCTCGATGGAGGCCTGCTTCCACGGGTTGCGGCCGCAGGTCAGGTTGACCAGGATGACGCCGAGGCTCCAGACATCGTTGGGCGCGCAGTAGTAGTACGGGCGCTTGGAGTTCTGTCCCAGGCATTCTAGGGAGGGGGGTGTTAGTATTCAAAATCAAGTATTGAGGGAAAGGGGAGGCAATTCATCTGCCTGCTTCGCATTGGGGACGTACCTGGCGACATGTAAAACGTAGATCCACAGCCGTAGTCCTCCGACCGCTCAGACGCCGTTGCCAGGCCAAAGTCGGCCAGCTTCAGCGTCTCGCCGCGGTCCGCCACCAAGATGTTCTCCGGCTTCAGGTCCCGGTGGTAGATGCCCTTGCTGTGCAGGTAGTGCACGGCGTCCAGAATCTGGCAGAAAACCCGGCGGGCCAGCTCGTCCTTGCCCACAAAGTGCCCGCACTCGGTTATGTTGTAGAACAGGTCGCCCTCCGCGCAGTACTCGAGAACAACAAACAGGCAGTCCGGGTAGATGTCGATAATCTTGTGCATCGACACGACGTTGGGGTGCGCCGACGCCATGTAGTGCAGCCGAATCTCGCGCGTCTGGTACTCGATCTGCCGGGGCTCCAGGGGTGTGCCGTCCGCGTTCAGTTTGCTCAGCGCCTTGACCGCATAGCGGGCGCGCGTCTTGACGTCCACGGCCTCGTAGACAACTCCGTATGCGCCCGTGCCGATGATGCCCGTCAGCTGCAGCGTGCCCAGAAAGGTGCCGATCCGGTCAGCGGGCGCTACCGGGACATAGCGCTGCTGCTGCTGTGTGCGTATTGACTGTTGTTGTGATGCTGGTTGTTGCTGGAAGAAGTTGGGCTGCGCGCACTTGGGGTAATCAAAGGACAGCGGTGACGCTGGTGGTGTCGGGAGGCCGCTCGTTGCCAGAACATTATGCATGTTATTGAGGGGGAAGAGAGAGATGGGGAGAGGAAAGAGAGAAAAGAAACCGGTCCGGGGGGAAAATCCTTTAGGCCTGAACAGGTAACATAGAAAAACGTTTCTGGTGATGTCTTTTCTCCTTGGTCGTGATGTTGCGTGAATGAAATTCAAAAATCAAACAAAAAGTCCGGGATCAAAGATCAAAAACAGGTCCAGTCCGTTTTGTTTTGTCGCCGTAGTCCAGTGTGGAAAGGTCAAGAGGGAAAGCCGGGTTCAAAAGATATAAAGAAAAAAGAAGCGAACAAGAGAAAAAGAAAATAGCTTCCTAACAGTAAGAAAACAATAATCCTCAGGTCGGGTCCGTTTTGATTTTCTTTTGGGTCGTCAAGAGTGAGTTCAAGGAAGAAGCTCAAGAGTCGTCAAGTCCAGAGAGTGGAAGTCCAGGGAAAATGTGTCGAGTCCGGAAAGTGGTGAGAAAACGTAGCTGATATCGAGCTTCGAACGAACGAGTCAAATATCAGTGGACGACAAGATGATGGAAAGTTGTAGACGTGAGATGCGTTGAAGGAGAGAAGAGAAGAACAGCCAGGTGAGGGAATGTGGGATGATGATGAAGAAGAGAAGAGAAAAGAAATGGGTATTGAAGAAAAAATAAAATGAAATATCAAAATGCAAAAGAGGTTTCCCAAACGGCTGATGGGGGATGAGGGGAGGTTCGAGATGAAGTAGGTAGGGAAGGGGGATGAGGTTGTAGATATTGATAACGACCAAAGCAAGCAAACAAAACTCTGGAGCGCACGCTGGTATATCAGGGCGTGGCTGTTGGGCGTGTCTTTTCTTAGCGGTTTGGGGTGGGTGTGCAAAATGGGGCGTAGAAGAAGAACTGGACGTGGAAGTGGAGGGTGTACAAAGGTACTTTGCTTTTCTTCTGCTTCGTTTCTCCTTCGTGCCAAGATGAAGGACGAAGGACGGAGGACGAGGGCGTGAGTGATGTCTGTCTGGTGAAAGTCTACACCAGGGTCGGGCGTCTTGCCGCTCTCACTAGCGTGGGAAACTAAGAACGTCGTAGTTTATTATGGGGGTGTGGGCTGGGTGGCCGTGTTGCGTTGTTTTGAAAGGGGGGGGGAGAGGATCCTCAGAGAAGAAAGAAAAAGAAATAAGGCAAAAAATAAATAGGAAAATAAAAAAATAGGAAAAAGAAAAGGAATAAAAAAAGAGGAGCACAAAAGTGGGGCGTCAGAGGATGGGTGGACAGACAGGAAGTGGACAGAGGATGGCAAGAGGAAAGTGGCCAGAGAAGGGCGAGCAGGAAACAGGAGTGGCCAGGTCAGACCAGGGTGGGTGCAGGTCAAAAGAAAAGAGCGGGTGCGCCTTGACGATTTGACTGGACCAGGGTATGGGCTTTGCTGCAGTTTTGGTGCATTCTGGCGCATTTTGGTGCAGTTTGGTGCAGTTACCTCTCGCATTCTGGTGCACTTCTGCATGTTTGCATACCTGCTATGACCAGGGGCATGCCATATTGTGAGATGGCACTCGGAGGATGAGGCGGGTGAAGCGCCAGAGACTGGCACAAAATTATGGAAGCCGTTTAAAAATTAGGAATTAAATCAGTAAAACACAAACAAACACTGCATATCAGACAGAGATGTGCAGAAAAATAGGGGCCATTATGGGCGAACAGACAGCCAAACGACAACGCGAGGCGCCCAGAGACACGACTCAGAACGAGGCAGACGGTTCTCAGACAGAGAACGACAGGCAGAGAGACAGGCAGACAGGCAGGGACACTCAGAAAGACACACAGAAGGACAGGGCGGTCCACTGCACGCACGCAGTGGCTTGCGTCTTGCAGGTGGAATAAAATTAATTCGAAGAAAAAAAGGAGAAATACGAGGGACTGAGAAAAGGACAGAACACCAAAAAGAAGGAACAGAAGACAAGAGAAAAAAGAGACAAAACATAGCCAGACGGCTAGCCCCTTTGGGAAGAATCGGCGACGGCGAATCGAGGAACGCTTACCTGCTCCTGTGGTAATGCGGTGTGAGTGTCTTGGAAATTTATCTCTTTTTCCTTTTTTTTTCTCCTCTTTTTCTTTCCTGTCGATGACCTTTGATTATTATTTTATCGTTATTTTCCTATTTTATTTTGTTCTTTGTTTTCTGAGGCATCCAGTCACAGGCGCCCGCCGTGTGGAGGCGAGACATGGCTCTAGGACTGAAAGGGCAACGCGCCTCTTTTAAATTGTGTGAGTGGAGTCGAACAAGAAAGTCTGGTTCTCCTCTTTTCTTCCCTCTCTCTTCCAACAGAACCAGCGGAATTGTGGGTGGGTGACGAAAATGATGAGCAACAGAAACAGCAAAGGACAGAAAAAGACATGCATGCTCCAGCAAGAATACGAACAGCGCCAGCAGAAGAAAGGTAAGGAAGCAAAAAAGAGGGGCTCTAGGGGCCTGGGGGCGCTGTTGGGCGAGTCACAGGCGAGCATGGGTTTGTCTGACACACAGGAAATCCAGGCAGAGGACAAGAGGGGACTGGGAAGAGTCGAGAAGACTGGGAGAACGACTGGGAGCAAGACTGTGTGAGAGAAAACAGCAGTGATGGGCGGTGCCACAGCCACTCACAGCGCCAGGGCTGCCACAGAAAGGAAGAAGAAGAGGATGAGGATGCATTCTCATGCAGTCTTTTTGCGTCTGTGACTTGCACTGATTTTTTGGTTCGATTTTTCTCCGTCTTTCTTGGGCTATTCTGCAAAAGGCGACATCTGACGGGTGGCCAACGGAGATGTGCAAAGATGCGTGAATAGTACGTCCCTCAGGTCCCTCATCGACAAAATAGAAGGCCACAGACCGAAATGACAGACAGAGCACCAGTCGATCACCATGTTTTGCCTCTCGCTACGTCGTTGTGCACCAGATGTCGTCGACACACGTTGCCTCGTTTCTCGCTTGACGTCTTCTACTAAACGTCTTTTCGATCGCGCCAGCACCTGTCACTTGGTCGATTGGTCGATTGGACATGTCAAACATCTCGTTCGTTCTTCCATGCGAGCAAGGCAACAAGTGTGTAAGCACAGCAACGCTATCACATTTGGTGCCTTTTGGTGCCGTTTGGTGCTGTTTGGTGCCCTTTTTCTGTTTCCTCCATCTCCTGACGCCGTTTCTCGAACTCCCAACCAAATCTCACGCCGGCTTCCGTGGAGGCCGTCTTATTTTTGGCATGACCCAGGCCCAGGAGGATGACCAGAACCAGACCCAAAAAGCGAGCCAAAATACATCGTACGCAGGAAAAGGAAAAGCTGCGCCAACACCAACGCCATCGCCAGGCACTAAAATGGTCTAAAAATGAAAACGCCCGTAGCCTCAGCGCCTCAGCCTGCGAGACAAGACTAACAAACAAAACTAAAAGTAGTTCAAGGTTTGCGAATCTTGTGAACAAGCGGAAACGACGAAAGAAAAGAACCAGCGCATGAACGGGTGACCATCCCTCGATCCCTTGTGATTTTCCACTACCGACGGCCGAAGCCTTAGTCTTTGGAGTCGTCGCTCTCGCGCTCGTAATAGACAAGAAATCCGCCACTGGAGACTTCTGGGCGGCTGAAGGACGCGTCGTGATGGCGGCGCATGGCTTTCCATGCAACAAAGAAAAGATGTCTCTCACAAGCTCAAAAAAGTAAATCTCGAAATACCGCAGCCTGGCCAGGAGACAACTCTTCATTGGAGCGCAAACCAGACAAAACCAGGCTTATCTTGGCAAGGTCGAACCCCCAGTGAAGGGTCTCGGGGCGCATTCCCACGTAATCGCCCTCCATTGTTCTGAAGACTGAGAAAGACTGAGAAAGACACAGAAAAGAAACACTGAATGTCAAATTCAACGGTCCCTTGGCTGTCTGTCTGCCGAAACACCACTGCCTCAGGAACTGCCTCGCACGGTTTCGATCGGGCAATGCCCTTTGACCTCTCTGGGCCCATGATCTTGGTTATGGCAAGATACGGATATGGATATGGCCTTACGGTTCTTACGATACACCCCATGGCCTTATGAGCCCTATCTTTTTCCCATCATTGTGTCGTTTCCCCATTGTTCTTCCGTCACGATCGCCCGGTTGGGAGGCGAAGGGGTCCCTGAATGGCTTGGACCTTTGAAAAGTGAAAGGACAGGAAGGGGGATGAGTATGGGAAATGGAGAAAATGCCATGTCAAAGTCCGATGTCCCCAAGTTTCGAACGTCTCATGCCCACTGCCTCTCACTCCTCGTCTCGCAATTCTCGCAGTCGCAATGCAAACTAGAAACCCGTTTCACAATTGGGTTGACAAAACAAACAAGAAAAGGACAAGAAACAAGCAACCAAGCATTATCAAGCGACGCCAGGGAGAGAGAGATATGCAATGCCTCGGTGCCCAAAGGGTGGTGACGAGATGCACTGTAAAAAAAAAGTAAAAAATGCAAGCAAAGATATGGAGGCAGAGGCAAAAAAGCGTAAGAAATGCAGCCAGAAATCCCAAAAATATGCAAACTGGACGAGTTGACAACTCTCACTGGTCCAGATGCTGGCCTGTGCAGTGCAGAAATGCACAGTGAAATGCACGGCGTGCAGCATGCAGCCAAACACGCAGAAAACACGCAGAAAACACGCAGTCAACGCATGCACGTTCTTGCATGTCTCTCTCTACCTCTCAGCACTGCATTTTTATCGTAAGATACTTGCTTTTTAACAGTTTGCACTGTGCTCTGCACTATTGGAGGCGTGAGAGGCGTTCACTATTGGTTGTGGCGTTCAGTCTCTGAGCAGAGATACATCGTAATACTCACCAAAGTACTTCAACCGGCGGCTTATTTCGTTTCAGCAGCACCAGCGCGGCGCAGACGGCAAGCCTTCTTGTTTACTTTTGATTTAGCTTTATCGAATGCACAGTGAAATTGTGCATGCTCTGAGCACTCAATTTACATTTACAATCCACGAAGAAAAAGGTCAATAATGCAGGCCAATGCACACACTTTGATTGCACCGATTTCCCGTCCCGTCCTGCACACAATCGATTCTCAATATTGCAATCCCAGCGGTTCGAGAGTTTCATCCAAACGCCCAGAAATAAATCAAACAAATTCGAGGTTTCTTGCGAGGTATCCTTCTCGAATCGAATTTCACATTCCGTCAGGAACAGGAACAGTTCTCCAGTTCGAAAGGAAACCCCATAAAAAACCACATGCCCATCTTCAACCCAAGCCCACCCCCCCTGTCCAGAATATTCTGAAATTCAAATGAGAAATTACGCCGGTCATTCGCAGAAAAAGGCCCACTTCCGCCTTTGGGATAAGACCGATGCAGGTGTTCGCAGTTCAAAGTTCGCCCAAGCACAAAAAGGCACAGAAAGGCAGCGAGAACAAGACCGCACGCCGAAAATAAAATTAGATCTGGCACGGTCCAGCCGTCCTCTCCACACATCATCCATGGTCCATGCATTTCGCTTTTTTTGCATCCTGGGCTTGGTTCGGCCAATAGGACGGCGCGGTTGGTGCTTCCAAAGTGGAAAGGGCCGCCCAAGACTGCACCCAAGAGTCCCAAAAGTTGGATAGTTCCTCTGAGCGAGAGGAAAAAAGGAACAGACGGAACGGCAGACTCTCGCTGGTCCCCACTTTCGAGGCAACCCTTTCGAACTTTGCGAACCTGAACTTGAACCTGAACAAGACCCAAGAGCGACCAGGGGGTAGTTTATTGGCACCGAATGGGAATTGATGAGAGCGTTGATGAGAAAGAAGCTGATGATGGAAAGACTGTTACGAGGAAACGAGAAGGAAGACCACAAAAAAGCCGAGATGTGATAGCGCCAGTGCTGCTGCACCATCCGCAAAATCCTGATGATGAGAACCTGGAGATGAGCAGGCAAGAAGACGAGAAGACGGTGTGCAAGAGATACGATCCAACCTGGGATGGGTGCATTCGATAGTCTTGTCGACTCTTGCCCATATCTCCTCATCACTTTCTTTTCTTTTTCTGCTGGAACACTGGAACAGACCACAGGCACGCGACAATATGTTCGTAGACAAGAGTTGGTCCGTCTCTCCCGTTTCCAGAAGATACGAAAAGAAAGTCAGAAAAGAAAAAAAGAGAAGGCATCACAAGGGACGAAAGAGGTGTGCTCATTTCGTTTGGTCATCGAGTGACTTTTGCTTCCTTTTTTCTGTTCCTGTCTGTTCATATGCTGAAATATTGCTTCTTTTCTCGGCCATCGGATTCGGTTGTCTTATTTTTATTTCTTTTTTGTAAGAATATCGATGCATCTGTATTTTATGACACGATCTTTTATTTTGTGCGAATTTTGTAATATTTCTTTTTGAACTTTTCTTTTTTATTGTATTTTATTATATTTATTTTTCTCGATATTTCTTCACAAAATCGCATTCTTATTTTCCCTCCGTATTTCCTTTTTTTCTTAACAGCATCGTAATATCGCCCACGATTGCCCTCAAACCATCCCCCAGTGTCGCTCCTACCCCAGCTTACCTTGATACAGGAAAGACACAATGCGAATGTCGAAATCTCCTGGCGCTGTAACTCTCTTTTCCTTCAATGTTGACAAACCCCTGTTCTTTTCGAGATAAAATAGCGTGGCCGACTCTGACCGCCTGCAGCCTCGTAAAATTTAGGGGAGGCCGCGTCTTGCCGGGGTGTCGCAGTGGGTGGTCTTCGCCAGGTTTTTGCAGGCTTTTGCCTGTCTAGGCCCTGTCTTTCTTGGAGTTTTTCAGTGCATGTGGTGCAGATTAGGCCTGTTGGGTCTTCTTGGTGTATTGCGACGTGCGGCGGGTGTGGGTGGGTCCATCAGTCCCATCAGTGAAAGATGATTGGCTAGAAAGCCACGCCGGCTGAAGTTGCAGGGGGAGAAAAACGAGGCGAGCAGCAATCTTCGACGGCCACAGTATTGAAAAAGTGAAATGTGAGGCTGCCATTTTGTCTTGGTGTGTTTCCTCGCCCCTATTTCATACAGTGGTCCAAACAGTGGAAACAGTGGAAACGGCAGCCGAACCGCCCTTTGTAACCTCCTTCTAGACGGCCCACAATGTTCGAAAACCTGTCTCGCCCTGTCCAACCGATCGTTTTGTGAGAGAATCAGTGAGGCAGTCCTTTTTCTTGTCATTGTTTTGCTCTCATCCCTGGGGATGGGTCCCCATCTTGAATCTGGCCCATTGGCGCCCATGTCTTACAACCGTTGATAATGCGGTTTGCAAAGTCCCTTGCGAGTTCTTTGAGTTTTTTCTAGACTTTGTTCCATGTCTCAATGTGAGGCAAGCAAGGCAAGATCCTGAAATTCAAAAATAACCTTGACAAGTGCTGTGAAAATCAAAGGGCCCTGAAATAAAGCAAGGACAAGGCGAGACACGCGCCGGAAAAGTGGCTCTACAGGGCATGATTGTCGAAAGATCGTGGCAGAACAGACATCATAGCAAAAAGCAGGGCAAACAGGGCAGACAGGGCGAATCTCTGACACTGAGAGACAGGAGAGACAAGGCTCGGCCGATGACAACGAAATCAAACAAAATCAAACGCAAGAGACAGACCTAGAATGGCACAACAACTCAAGAATACCAAAAATCAAAAGATTCGCCCCTGAATGACAGCCCAGATGGTCGATCATGGTCAGGGCGCCCGGGCAAGCCTTAAACAGGCTCACAAAAGACAAGGGAAGAAGCAAAAAAGACGAGGGTCATCGACAAGGGGTTCACGGCCATTATCGGCACAGTGCTGCACGGTCCACCAGGAGCATTGTTTGCATGATTTGCCACCAAAAGGCAGCCGTGGACAACTAGAAAGACAGTGCCGATTTCGAACAGTTCGCCCCCCATCCGTGCATGTCGACATAGGTGTTCACAACGAGAGAGAAAGAAAAGAACGACAGAGGCGGAGGAAGGCGCAAATGCTCCGTCAGCAGACCTGCAGACCTGCAGAGGGCAAGTTGAAGGAGCTTGGACCCCAGACAAGCGTCGTTGCAGGCCCCTGCAAGTGTGCAGACCTGGAGAGCCTGCCAGCCTGCCTGCAAACAAAAATGCAGAGAAAAAGAAGAAAAGGCTGGGGGTGGTGGGTGAGTGGAGAGTGAGGCGGCCAGTGGCCGCAGAGGGCCGTCAGAACGGTGAGATAACGCAGCAGCCCGCAGGAAGACAGGAAGGACGTTGCGACGTCAATACTACCCAAGACTCCTCAATAAAATCGATACGTCGATACGCTGGGCCGGCCTGGACGGCCTGTTTCCTAGAATAGGACTGGGCAAAACAAGTGATAGTCACCCAAGAGGCCCCCAAAAAAGGCAAAAGACAAGCCACTGGCCAAACGAAAGGATGATAGTCCTGCTCGACAGCAGCGGCCAGTTTCAGGCTATGCAGCACCCCAGAAGAGCCGCTATTTTAGTTTTATCGCTGGCACAATCCCAGCACATCAGTTCAGCGCCATTATCAATATCGAAACAAAGTAAGAGGAAGGTCAAGCGTCTCACTCGAGTTTCCTTGACGAACCATGACAGTCAAACGACGTAAGATATGGAAATATGGAAATACTGTGTATGTTGGAGGGCACAGAAGGAGATGGTCACGAGATATTACACTCTTTCCCCCTCAATAACTAGGTCTCGATGCAGAAAAGTGTGTGCCAAAAAGTGTGTGTGCATGGAAAAGGGGAAAGATATGGAAGAAGACAGAATGAGATACGGGCATACGTGGGCCAAGACCTCCAAGAAGATTGAATACACCACCAAGACCACCCAAGAGCCCCAAGATACACCAAAAATCACACCAACAGACATTCAAACAGGCCAGACCTGGCCACGTGAGAGGGGAAGAATGTGAGAGAAGATTTATTGGAAAAGAGGTGAGACGAAGAAGGATATGAAGAAAGATGTAAAAAAAGGATGTTCATCATCATTCCCCTTTTCTGCTTCCACTATCACATTTTCGATATTGGTCACACCTTTCCTTCCACAGCGTGCCATCGCTCGTTCGCTTCTTTCGCTAGATCGTCTCGCCGTCTGTCCCTCGAAACAAGCCCCGAACGAACCACTACCGGGGTGGACATGGAAGGCATGGCTTGTTCGTGGGAAATACGGTAAGAAAACGTGCGTCGAGATGGGCCTCTGGTGCTCTGGAAGAAAAGACACTTGCGCACGTCAAAGGGGCACCGGAGATGGCCCCTCACCCAATACGTAAGATGCTACGGAGAGTACGGAGTACTCGTAATGCATTTTTTGAAGACTGTAAAAAAAAAAGGACGACCGAAGGTGCCGGAGAACAATGTCCAGGGCTCCAGAGTTCGAATTCGAGTCCGAGTTGACAAGGCTTGCGAGGCTCTGTCGTATCCACGAATATCAAAGTTGCAAAAATGCGAGAACAACCTGACAACGCCCAAGATGAGGCTCTTGGGCAACAATCGGGGATGCAAGACTGCGTGCCTACGTAGGCTGAAGGCGAATTTTACTGTAAGAGGACGAAGGCGACTGACCTCCAGACCCCAAACTACGGAACGGCTGAAAGAATCACAACGTCTGCTGGTCTTCGTCTTAGGCAGACCCCAAGACTCAAGACTCAAGACTCTGGCTAGGGACGGAAGTCGGCCCTGTTCGTAGTTCCCTTTGTTTTAGCGAAGAGGCGAACAAGACAGCGCAAGAAGGGACAACATGAACAGATCAGGACAAGCCCATGAAAAGTCAACTTGTCAGTGACCCCAGCAAAACGAACTCGAGCGAAAAGGCGAGCGCCTTCCGGTTCTGTTCCCTGGGACCAACAGGCACATTTTCGCTGGAACCGCCTATCTCTCTTGCGGTCTGGGCGTTTTCTGGGATGTCTGTTGGCTGCGCCGGGCGTGCCGGGCGGACAGGCTCGACAGGCAATCCCGCTGCAAGACGTGCGCAAGAACCTGCACGAGCCTTTTTTAGTTTTTCATTTTTAGCGCTTTCCCCTCCTTTTCCTACAGGCATTGGGGGCGGTGTTTGAGCAAATTTAGTGCATTCAGCACACTTCTGGGCGCCTCGGCAGCGAATACGTGAGCAAGATCTAGGAAGGGAACCAGGACATATACCGCCCAGACCATTGTGCCTCGTGTTGGTCGTGTTATTGAGGTCTGTTCCCAGCCTGTTCTCATCCCATCATGATCCACGACCCATCACACGCAAGCTCGTTCCAGCGGTCTGTTCGTTGGGTCCGGTCCCCGTGCTTCGTTCTCGGGTTTTGGTGCATTCGGTTTTGAGCCTAGCCTCTTGTCTGTTCGCCTTTTGATTTCTGGGTCTGCTGGAATTCGTGTTGGTGATTTGAGATTTGGGGTGATGAACAGCCGCTCAACCTTTCCTGCTATCTTACGTTGCAAGGCAAGGGATGGATTTGAAGAAGAGAAGAGGAAAACGAAGGCAAGAACTCTCTCAATCTCTTCCCCCCCCTCCTGAGTCGCGTGGTCGACACGATGTGTCAATTCTCTCCCTCGTAGCGCTTCTGTTGGAGAATACTGATGAAAAGAGTGTGAAATGGACCTTCCAGAGGATTCGATTGTTTGTTCTACGACATCTGGACGTATTGCTGCAACTGTGATGATCCAGAAAACTGTCGTCAGTGTCCCTCCCTTCAGAGCTGCTCATCACACCTCGATCACCCTGATAATCTGGTTCAAACTGGTTCAAACTTGTTTTCCCATCACACGACCCCTCCCTTTTGTTGCACTTTCGACGATGAATGAACCAGAAGAACCCAAAATCGAACCAGTGGTTGGCCGTGTTGGCCCATGGCTATCTCGGCCGTTTATCCTTCACCTTGACCTCGATCCTCAAGCCCTCATCCATGACATTTTGATATTTTTGGTTAGAAACCACTTTACTCGAAAATTACTCGATACCCTTTTCGTCTTGATTGTCTTGACTTCACTTTCTTGCCTGCCCCATCTTTATGATTTCACCAAAAATGTGAATCCTTTCCTCTCCGAGACTCTCTTGAAATCATCGACTGTCTCTTTCATGCCAAGCAATCTGCATCGACAACCGCTAGCACGCAACTCCAGTGTGCCCCATTCCCCCTATTCTATTGGGGGCTGGCAGAGGCCTGGAAAGGAAAGCCCAAGAAAGCCCAAGAAACCTCGCCTCACCTTATTTCCTCGTAGCGTTGTCTCCAGGAAAGAGGTCAGGCGGTGATCCGTAGCCTTTTTGGCGATTGCAGACCTCTTGTCGAGATTCTGTCGTCCCCGCCCGTCTTAAGGATGTGCAGCCCCCTGAACAGATCGAGTTTAGATCGGCGCTCACCGTCGAGCCCCGTCGACTCCGACTTGCTGCATCGAGAAGCCCGTCCAGCCCGTCTCCGCCGTTGACAATCATTTCTCTGTTCTTGCAGAGAAACCCTTTCTCCTCTTTGCTGACGACGCACGGGCTTTTTCTTTAGTTCGTCTTCTGATTTCTTTCCGCTGTGTATTTCCTTTTTTTTCTTGTTCTCCGTCGAGAAATAAAGGAGATCGTCCTCACTAGCAATAGTTCACACCCTCGACACCCACTTTTCTTTCCCAGACGAGCCAGCGAGCCAGTCCTAAGGAACACGGCAATACGATGTGCGCATGAAGAAGAACAGACGTGGACAGTGCAGAGTTAAGAGATTTGCCACACGCTACTGCCCGGGACTGGGCTTGACGGCCTGGACGGGGCTCGACGGATTCGACGGCTTTCGCCTGGGGCCTGGAACTTGCGCGCAGCCCGTTCGCCTGTGCAAAAGTACGCCCACACTGCACGAGCTGCACGAAACTGCACATCCGCCCCCCGGAGCACCTGCCGCGGGGAGGGGAAGAAATAGAGAAAATACGTCGTCGACGCCAAAAGAAACCCAAAGACACCAAAAGACACCAAAAGACACCAAAAGATACGGCTAGGGACGAGACTACAGTGGCTGGTGGTGTGCTGGAGTGTTAGTGGTGTGGTTGGTGAGGAGGTTAGGCTGGTCAGGCGATGGCATACTGTGGTAGATAGGTCGATTGGTCAGGCTAATGTGGCTGAACCAGACTCGACCAGGCCTCGCCAGCGCAAATAGTGCAGCGCCACTGTCGAGTACTTTACCAGTTAACTTTCTTGTATCAGGACTGGTGGCGAGTGACAAGCTCACACTTGTGCAAAAGAGGACAGAGAGAACAGAAAGAACAGATTGGATCGGCATAGCTGAAAGTCAAAGAAGACTTGTGAACAGCTGTGAATAAATGAATTAATTTTGTACAAAATTAATGCAGAAAATCACTCTTCAAGTCTTCGATAACGAAACAACGTCCCCCTCACTAAAATGGCAACTGATCAACCACATGACGAGATGGCGGCAGGCGTAGAATCGAGACGAAGGTGTAAGTGAAGGGTGAGCAAGATCTTGGACAGAAATGGTGAGCAAGTTGATATCGGCATAAAAGATATCCGATCCATCGACGAATAGTGATCAAAGTCATTCAAAAAGCTGATCAAAAGTTGATCAAATGAAGTCAAAGGAATTCAACGATGGGTGTCTATCTCGAGGCTGTCCCTTCTTCATTATCCCATATCAACGAATCAGATGTTGCAAACGGCCATTGTCCTCCCACATAGAAGCGCTTTATGTCATCGAGACCAGAAGCCATTGAAAACCCCGCGATCTAAAGACGGCCAATCTCCTGTCTTACATAGGCAAATCGGCCAATAAGATGCCATAAAGGCATATCCCGCCTTTGCTTTGAAACTACGCTTGAACAACCAAGTGCAACTCTTGTATTACAGTCCGAGACTACAGAGTCTGAGAGTGCACCGTCGACTGGTAGTCATCCATGGTCTTGGATGGTGTCGACCAGTTTTGTGAACATGTCTAGACTCTTTCGGTTTCAACATGCGCCGCCAGGGAGAACGACCTCTCGCCGTCCGAGGGCGATAAAGGCGATGGAGAAGGCGATGGAGAATTCTCGTCCATCGCCTCGTCGTTCGAAGAATCGTTCTTCGCACTCGTTTTTCGGCTTCGTTCCGCGGGACGATGACTTTCTGAAGATCGTTGGCGTGATTGCCTGCAGATTGCCTGGAGACTACCTCGACTGCCTAGCGATTGCCCAAGAGGCATCGTCGCCCGAGATCCGTAGCCTTACGCCTGGCGCTGAGCATATCGTCGTTCTCGTGACGCCTGAGACGGACCGGTCTCTACGGGCGATGACAAGAAAAAAGAGGCAAAAGAAAGGGCCAGAATGCCGGCACTCTCAAGTCCAAAGGGCCGATCATGTTGTTGGGACAACGTCTCGTATATCGTAGTCTGTCCAAACAAAGCAAAAAGTGAAGCTTCTCAGTAGTTGGCTCACATCCCTAGATACTACTTATCCCTAGATGCGCAAGTTGCGCAACATGTACCATATTCTACTGGGTTTCTTTGTCCATACATGTTTTTGATTTATTATCTAAATTTTCTTACCCCTAAGGATATTTGAATAATATTTATTTATTTATTTATTTTTATAGTTTATTCTTTCCTGCACTCTTTGACTCTGCTTTGTCTATATTTTATTTGAATTATTTTTAATTCGCCATTTTAATTGGAATAAATATAATAAAATAAATATAATTATAAAAATAAGAATAAAAACCTACATGCTGGATGGATTTCAAAGTCAAACAGTCATCTAGCCTTGTACATCATCCCTTATTGACACTTACAGAGTGCTCACGAACTAGCATCACGCTGATGCCTATCGTCCATGTGTTCATCGCCTACCTTGACGGGGATGCATCTTGCGCCCTTTGTTGCATCTGATAATCAGATATCTCTGCGGCACAGTCAAGCAGTCGTCATATGAACTGTCTTCTTACTCCTCTAGACCTAGCCCTCAAATCACATGATGCTAGATGTCATGATGGTCACCCTATTGGCAAAACCACCGCCGTCGATGCTGGAGTAGTTTCAACGCTACAAGCCTCGTGGTGTGACAATCGTGGTATTACTCGATATGACGGCCATGAAACAGGCTAGACGCGTAACATCTACGCAACGTTATGTGCCGTTTGGACCGCGTCCATCTCTTGGTTGGGCCCCGCAACCTCCGGGATTCGAGCAGCGCCAGACCCCGGATCTCGGCAGCTCCCCGTATGGCAGCTCCGTCGAGGCAGAGATCTATATTACAGTACTTTTCGTGATGGTTTTTTTAAGTTGATGATGGATTTTCATGGTGCCGGACGGTTTCTGATGGTGAGCTCTAATTTACATAATCATGGGAGACAGTGCATCTCTGCAGACTGACGGTGCCAGGCGGTTGGAATTAGGGATGGAAAAAGATACGTATCTCAACGTGACACAACAGCCAACAGTAACAACCCCGCATTATTCATGTTGCTTTTGGCATGATGATTTTCTCTAGCATGATCACGTAACAGTCGATGAAATTGCTTCACTGTTGGACCTTTTTTACGTGAGCGATGCTAAAGTTCGCCTCCCTGGTCGTGAAAGTTTCCTAAAAAGGAAATCGACTTATACCTATTCAATCACAAGAAGGGCGTCCAAAAACGGAAACTGGATTTCACTTGCGTCCTCTGCAAGTCAACATCCCGATGGAAGGGACGAGAGGGATAGATGTTCTCGATGTTGTGACTTTTCGGGAAGTCGAATCGCCAACATCACTGCCCACCGCTTACACAATTAGTGTCGATAGTGTATCCTCTGGCCGCCGGCCATAGGCGGTCGAGAACGATGCATTCGACCGCTTCGGCGGTCTACACACTGGATACAATTTTTGATGAATCTACAGTCACCGATGACGGCTTGTTTCTCGTGAATTATTAATCTAGCCAACGAAGAAACGGAGCACGGCATATCTGCAAAACCCGTATTTTCATATATTGCATGAAATAGAATATTAAAGAACAGCGAACATATTTTTATTTTCTGTTGGGACAATAGCAGGGACAATATTAATCAAAACGATAGGGATGAAAGAGGGAAGGAAAAGGGACGGCAGTCGGTGTCCTGGTTTTTGCCCGTGCTATTTTTTGATGCATCCGAAGACGAGTGCTGCAGGAATCGCCCTGTTGCCTCCTGCCTATTTGCCTGTTGTATGACACAGCTGAGGGTGTTATGACTTGCACGGAAGGCCCAGGCAGGCTGTGAAGGATCGAGAGGATGTGAGGTCGTCAAGAGGTGTCGTTGAATTTAGTGGCAGGGTGTGATAGCGCCTCCGCCTTGCCTAATTTTTTACGGCCTCTCAGTGGCTGCCTGGTCTAGGCTTGCGAGGCTTTGGCCTTTTTGTAGTGGTCTTATTCGCCTTTGTTTTCCAATACCACCCCCCTGTTCAAACTTGACAGCATCGCCCGACTATGCCGAATCCGGGCGTTTCTTGTAAGAGATGAGAGAAATGCAACGACATTCGTAGACACACACTTACAAAACAATATCATCTTCCTTCTTCCTCAATAATCTCACTGCTATTGTTCGAGGCGAAGGAAATACGGTGAAAATACGATACAACCAAGGTGACAAAAATAACACAATGACAAACGAAGGGCATCCTGCGTCATCATGAAAATATTCAGAGCATATGACCAAAAAGGTGTAAAGAAAAAGTGCAAAGTCAGGTGAAAATCAAGGTGTGAGAATGACACAACAATCACACCTTTTTTGTCACCTTTTGTCACGCCGATAATACCGAGTCAAGCCACCATCTATTATCACCAGCCCTGCAAAGTGCATTTGTAAAGAGAATTATGCTGAAAATATCGACTGCCCACCTGCAGTCTACAGCCTATTCTTTTTCGTGGAGTCGCCTGTTCTGTTGGTATTGTTCTGGGTAGTCTGGTAGTTTAGGCGAGCGAGAATTCCGTTTGATTCTCGTCTTGCCACTGCGCGAAACGGCCTCCACAAAGCCTAGCAAAACTCCGTAGGCCGCCGACTGCGCCCGCCGTCGCAAGGTGAAAAAGCCTCGGTGGCCTCCCTTACAGCGTCATACTGTCCACTGTATTTACCCACTGTATGCACTAAATTTACTGAAAATGCCACTTGTCAACAGCTGTAGTTTTCACATTTATTCTCGCTGCCTGGAGTGGATATGATTTCGGGAGTGCTGGAACTTGAATAGAACGCGCAAGATCCGAGTTATTGCAGCGTGATTTATCGTGTTATTGGGGGGCGTTTGTTGTTCTTCAGTATTGTTATGTAAAAACAACTGGCGTAAGCAGAATAAGAAAATAAACACGGGCTTAGTTTGGGCTTGGTTCTGGACGGGCCCATAATCATCAGAGATTTCAAAAGATCTCGTTTTTTTTTTTATGAGGTTAGATGCATGCCGCCGAAAGCGAATAATGGAGACAATGCCGTATTATTGAGATCCATTTGGAGCCCATCTGCAATAAAATATGGATAAGATGGATCTCAGATACGCCAATACCGATCCACGCTTGGAATTGGGGGCCAAGATGAAATATGGGCTGTGGAGATTGGGACAAGACAGAAGCAGAGGAGGACAAGCAAAAATAGGCCTAAAAAATCAAACTGGAAAATAGGGGCATGCATCCGCTGTTTACAGTGGATTACAACTGGGACACTTGGATATTACAGTGGGCATTTCGGAATAAGGAGCACCGCTGAATGGAGCGTGCAGGACACGAACTACTAACTATGGGGCTGTGGACTTTGGGTGGTTTTGTCTTTGTTTATGTTTTAGGGGGCGAGTGCAATCGCCACATATTATTCAATGTGTTCTTTTTGATAATATTGGGGCTCGTGAGCGTGAGAAATGCCTGAATACGTGTGTTTGTGGCTTGTGGCACAGGGCGTGCCACAGTGCCACGCCTATTCGACGTCACAGCATGATGCACAACCCAGTTTTGCAGGACAATGACGTGGATTCAAAGGGATAGAACGATGGAAGGGCCAGGAAGGGTCACAGGAAGATCACGAAAAGGATAAAATAGGACAAAATATGGATCACGACGTCGATGTGGACCCTTTTTTCGCTTTTGTTGTTTCATACCATTCTTGTCGCCCTTTGCCCTTTTGCCTTTCTTGTTTTATGTGGCTCTGAGGTGGCTCATGGCAAAGAGCCAAAAAAGTGAAACGAGTCAAGCAGGTAAGAAGGAACGGAAGGGATGGGCGACGCTGGCAAAAATACCGTCCCACATACCAAGCGAGGATCGTACTCCGTCATACTCCAAGACTCCTGGCTCAGTATGCGTGGGATGGCGGTGAGGGCGGCGAGGGCGGCTATGCAAGTCATGACTTTTCTGTGGAGTGTCGAAAGGGAGGGAAGACGTTGAATAAACAAGGGAGAGCCAAAAATGCACGGGGTATGTGGGAAATCGAGCATCGTGCTCACACATTGTGTTCATATGGCGTAGCCCCTCGAGTCTCTTGCCTCCCTTCCTTCCTTGCCGGATTGTGAGACATTACGCAAGAACGGGCGTCCCAACGGACAAGAGCCGAGAATGGGGAGCGAAGGCCAAGAGGAATCCAGAAAGAATGAAGGAAAGAATAAATCGAATAAATCTGAATAAACTTCTTGGCTGGAATGGAGGCTTGTTTCTAGACTGCAGTGAGGGCATTCGACAAGCACGCGACACGTTTCAAACATTGATATTGATAATAGCGGCGTGGTATAAGAGCATATTTGGATATGCTGAGCAATAAAAACATACGAGCTCGACGAGAAACACATATATGCACTGTGTGAGCTGTCAATAAGCACAATATTATTTCTTGTGAATAATATCTTGATACTTTGTTTTTTATTGTTGTTTACAGTTGGTCTTTTTGGAGAATGATCTTCTCAACAAAAAGACACAATAAATAAACAAATGGACTCAAAACATAGATACGTCTTCCCAAATGTAGGACTCGAGTTGTGAGAATTAACAGGAGTAAAAAGATGGAGTTATTGTGATTGAATTTTGTGTAACTCCCTGCTTGACCATCTACCGTACTGATGTTTGGGAACTGGGTGTGGCCGTCAGCCAATATCTCGGCCATGTCACTCATAAGACGGCATAACACATCTGAGAGAGAAAAAGACCCTGAAAGATGAATGAACGAATGATGAATGAGAAGACAAAGAAAGACGAAAGATTAGATGATCGTCAAAATAAACTCGGACGGATATCGTGAAAATTCTGAAGCTGAGCATCTCATCTGCGCCCCTTTGCATGGCTTCTGTCACAGCTTCTAGACTTTCCGTCGGACAACCTGGAAGACGATACGAATTATACAGCAATAACACAACACACGCAGCCGTGATCAAAATTACTGCACCTAATTTCACTTCCCGAGTACTCGATAGACTGGCCGAGAAATATCGAGAATATAGGCACTGCACCGAGTAGAGTGCTCCCTTCTTTCTCGTTTCGCTTGCAATTCGTTCAGTCAATATCAGTCAATGAACGGGCGTTTCACGGTCTTGGCATCGAAGGGCATGTCTTTTGTCCGAGAAAACTGCAGGCCAACACTTTCAAGCGTTCACTTTAAACACTCTCGACGAATCCGAGGCAGCCTCGGCAGGTTTCGTCTTCGTCTGTCTCTTCGTTTCCCATCTCTTCTCGTCTTTCATCCTCTCTTTCAGATGGACATCACTCACGGCGGGCTCATCACTCTACGTCAAATAGATTAAGTAATAATGCATGGCATATGATGTTCAATATTGGGAAAAGAGGGCTATATTGAAATGATAGCGCGGACAAGGAAAACGAGGCCAGCGTACTTGCAAAGACCTGCAGAGACCTGTCAGACCGTTGCACCGAAACGGCCGCCCGTCAATCACGCTGCCGTCAATCACGCCAACACCGCCTCACAGATCATGAATGATGAGCCAGTGGATGAGAAGCCATGGTGACAATGACGGAGAAAAAGAGGAACGATGGTTGAATTGTAGCCGCTCAACCGCGGAAGAACGATAGGAAAGAAAAAAAGTCTGTTCTCATCACCCCTGTTGCCTTTCTTTTTCATCCACGTCGATCCCGGGCCCTCAAACAAAACGGGTTTTCTATTTTTTACTTTCCCTTTTCTTAACAAATCTTTTCTTATCCTCGGCCTGTTACCGCTGGCCTGTTGGCCTTGCAGTGGCCCAGACGGGTTGCAACAGTGGTACAGGGCGGGTGACCGTGCACCAACAGAACAGCATCCGGCTGGGAGGACAAGGGCCCACAGGTTTGAAGTTGAATGAATTTGAACGTGTTGGCTACTAAGAAAAGAGACGACGAAAATAACACAGCGTTAAAAATATGCTGAATGTACGTCAAAATAGACACGGCCGCCATAACGCACGGTGGCCTATGGCCTTATTTGCAGGCGAACCGCCAATGTAAATGTGAAAGACGTGATGAAAGGCACAAGACAATATGGGAAGAAATGGGTGACATTAGGCTACCGGGCCATTTTCTGGGACCCTATTAGCTGGCCTGGACACGGCACACAATCAAAAAGTTAGGAAAGATGAGAAAATTCTTTAATATTGGGGGTGAGTTACGGTGTACAGAAAGCATGTTGGAACTTATTTTCATTCGTCTTTGTGTGAATGAAAAACAAAAGTGAACGAGAATAGATGAACCAACAGACAGTCGGGAAATGCAGTGACAGGAATAGTGCTCGGATTTCTTTTTTAACAACCAACATTCATTCATTCATTCATATTCATACGAGAAAAGATAATTAAAGTGAAGAAACGGGTTGTATGCAGCAAAGAAAATGGAACGAAAACAAGGGAAACAAATCAATTTATTTTTCAGCGTTCTTCGTTCAGTGCGTTCAATCTATTTAATCTAAATTTCATGGCTCAATCTATTTCACTTTAAACACCTTAAACAACCAAACCGAGCAAATTCAACAAACCAACAATCTTGCACCAATCATTTGCCGCCGCGGATGTTCAGGATAATAGGTCATTAAATATCGAAGAGGATATTAATGAGGGCCTTGGAAAGTCTGGTCGGTGCAATCTATCGCGATCTCGCTTGCCGTCCCAGCACTGGCCGTGTAGAGTGACAAGAAATGCCACGCAGAGAGCCATGCAGCAGATCATATGGGAAATAGAAAACCCTAGAAAATCTCTGGAAAAGAAAAAGAAGAGGGTGTGCCGGCAATATATTTCTGTGGTCGCCTTTTCCCCCCTTCGCCTGTCGGTCGGCACCGAAGCATCTCTTTCCGTGGGGCGCGGATTTGCAACGATGATGCACGAAAGGCTGCAGTGTTGGATGCCTCTTTGAGTCTAGAGAGAGTCCACATCGATGACACACATTTTCGTGATGTCTGCAGTTCCCGTTCGGTCCCATAGATTTCAGTATTGGTTGCCATTTTTGATTGCAGAATACACCGCGGAAAGGGTGCAATATCGAAAAGGCTCAGCAGTCGGTATGGTGACCAGAAAAGGTTTCCATTCAATGTATCCTAATGACACTCAATGGCACTCAATGTCATTCACTGACATTCATTATCTCATTATCTTGCCATGCCCGAATCATCTCCTGCCCATTCTTTGCCTCATTGTGCCATGCCTCGGGTGTTTCAATATTGCAATCAATATATGTTGCCTACACTGTTTACTTTTGTGAGCGAAAAAGGGTGTGCATTCAAGAGGCAAACTTTAGGGAACAAACGTCAAAAAACATCACCAGACATGTCAGGAGACATCAATCATGCCAAGTAAAGGTGAAAAAGAGAGTTGGCACTTCCCTTTGCCTGCCCTCCTGCCAGAATTGTCGTGCCACCGGCGCGGAAACTTTTCCGACGATGATGTGCGCTCTCTCTAAACAAAGGTGAAACGGGGTATCATCGCCCACTCTGCATGGCCTGTACTCTTTAGGATGACAACGTCAAACAGCTCTTCCAACGGATGAATTGCTCGCGTTCGCGTTTGTGTCCGCGTCCCATACTCACGCACTTCACGCACAATCGCGTCACGCCTCTTAAAAGATAGAGAGGCACAATGTATAGTGCATAGTGCACACCCCCACGATGAACAGCCTGAGCTTGCTATCCCGTGCCTTGTCTTCTTATTTCCTTAAATATTTATTTTTCTTAAGTTTTTATCCTCTTCCCTTCCCTTCCATTTGATCTACCGTCGATCCCGTCTGTGTCATCTTGTCGCCTTTTTCTGTAGCCTTCTTTCGTCCGTATCGCCTTTTATCTGTCTTGTCTTGTCTCGTCTTCGTCTTTACTCCTTTCGCCTGTCTTCTTCCTTCCCGTGTTTTTCTTTTCTCACCTCATGTCTTTAATCATCCCTTGTTCCTTCCCGTCTTATGGCCGTCTCTGGCCGCCTATAGGTGTCACTATCACCGATCACGGAGACTGTATTTTGTACTCTCTATCTCGTGTATCTCGTGGATGGTATTCGAAAAAATCTTCCCTTATCGTCTGCAATAAGAGGCGTGTAATATTTCAAGCCGTCTAACTCTCTGTCCCTATCTATCCGTCTTGTACCTTGCATGCCCTCACAAAACAACCTGCCGAGAGGAGATGGATGATGGATAGTAGACCGAAAAAGATGTTCTCGAACCCCGGCCGAGAATTAGCCCTTGCTTTCCATACTTTACGGCCCTTTTTGCTTTTTGAGGCGCTCGCCTGGTATGATGTGCTGTCTGGCAAATCTGTCAAACGTTCTGCACAATCTACCATATGCACCGGACTTGTCTCCGGACGTCCTAAATTGAGGATATTGACCAATCGCGGAAAAGAGATGATGCTCCTTTGGACAGACCCTTGACTGAAGCTAGTAGCCCTGAGCTCTGAGCCGTGAGCTGCGAGCTGCATTTGTTGATCTCATGCAATCACTAAGGATAGCAGAGACCGTCGTCCTGCTACTGTTAGCATTCAATAGTTTGAGGGAAGGCCGAGAAAAAGAAAAGAAGACGAGAAAAGAAGCGATGGCAAGAGAAGAAATTGTCCGTAGTCTGCCCGTGGTGTAGACCTTAAACCCCTTGGCGGCCACATGGATATGCCTGGCCAGGCCAGATGAAGGAATTTGAGACAGAGAAGGGGGCAAAAAAAGAAAACAAAATTCAATGAACGTACTTTACATCGAGATGCAAGAGTAATGACGTGCATTAGCTGCGAGCGAGCAGTGTCTCAGTTGAGCGTCGTGCCTTGTTGTTTTCTGCCCGTCGTTCCGTCAAACTGTCGGACTGTCAATAGTTCCAAAGGCCGGCCTGCGGGCAAGGCCACCGCCTCGTCCGTGGTTGTTTACTTTTTGCCCGTTCCGGACAGGCTTCCCCGCTTTCTCGACGCCGAACCTCTTTGACTTCATCCCTTGCATCGCGCTAGCTGGTGATGCTTCCTACGACAGCCTCGGCTGCGCTCTTCTTTTTGTTTTCGCGAGCATTAGAATGTCTGCATCGATCGGTGATTGTCGAGAATGACGTCTTTTTTACTCTTTTTTTCTTTCACTATTCTTTGCGGCTTCCAAGCCCCTCTTCGAAAGCACCCCGTTGGACAGGCCTTTTTCAGTCGACATCCCCCTGGGAATCCCCCTTGGATGTGCTGCCTTGGACTTCTTTTTTCTTTTGAATACTGAATATAGGTCCGATGAAAGGAAGGCCGACGAAAGGGTGCTGTCGTATTCCATTTTGGGCGAGTTCGTACTGGCTGTTCCCATTCATCTGAGCTCCCTTGGGTCCAGGACTGCGTTTTCCCTATTCAACGGTCAACAGAATACCAACAAGGGCATCACGAATCTCCAACTGACAGGGCTGTTGGTCGTTGTGGCGTTGGTAGTGGATTTTTTGTTACTTTCCTGGGGCAGTCAAGACAGTATCATCTTCTCATTCCGCTCTCTCAACCCTGGGGCATTGTGGCGTCTTAGCGACCCTTGATGCCTTTGAACATTGAATGGGATCTCCCTTTGTCCCAAGCGAGAAGAGGCTATCTGACAAAAACCTCCGAAAAAATCCTCAGCGCCTTTTACGAGCACTCTCCAAACTCTTTGGGACTTGTTCCCAAAACTGAAGATTAGTCCTCCCTTGCCAGCGCCACAAAAAAGACGACCAGACCAAAGTCTGCCAGTTTGGTGGGATGGTCTCAAGTCGGTTGAGCATCTTTCTTTGTTCGCCAACACCACCTTTCAATCATCAAGCTCGTTTAGGGCGACGGCAGCCGAGGGTTTCGGCGGCCAAGCCTTAAGTGCAAGCCACAAAAATGGGTTACAATACGGAGTTTGTGCAACGACTGTCAGTTCCGCACTCTGAGGTGTGCATCCTTTTGGGACCAAGCCTGGGACCGGCTCTGAAGCCAAGCCATCCCTTGCGGACGAGTGACGGTAGAAAGGTGTCAAAGAGGACAAGTCAAAGTTGGTGACGGCCCCCGGCGCACTCCCAGCCCCGATCGACTGTTCCTTTCTCCGGGTGGACGACGCCAAATGGCCCCCAACCTGCAGCGTCCTCCCTCTTCTGGTGCCTCTTTTGGGAGCCAGGGAGAATCTTTGTCCTCGCAAGGCTTTGGCTGGCTCTGATGGCCCTTGGAGGCTTTGTCCCGACCAACTTTTTCGGTCCTTCAAGACTACGTTGCGTCGATTGCTTCGATGCTTCGATGCTTTGGGCTACTCTGTGAACCTTTAGGGCTTGAGGCTTTGGCGCCGACGATGAACCCCCATGCGAAGCTGTCAGCCCTCTCGCGGACAGGGAGGAAGTCTCCCTAGACGCGAGCTGGTGAGAAGGTGTACGACAGTTGGAAGCGTGGCCGGCCGGCAACGATGATGTCTGTCGGAGATGTTCTCTCCGGATGTTGCCAATTCTTCATTGAAGGAACCCCTTGGCTGGTAAGAAAGGGAGAGCCAGTATCTACAGGAGAGGCGGAAAGAGATGTTTACGAATAAGAGACAAACAAGACAATGGGAAGCGATGGGACGCGATGCCGTGACAGGTAGACGAGGGCAGACGATGCAGGCGACACAGACGAGGGCGGCTAACGGACGAGAAGAGATGGGCTGAGAAACGACTGTGGCGTATCGCCTCATCCTCCTCGTACCACCGCAACGGATGAGGAAGACCCAAGAGCCAGAGGATCCCAAGACCTTGAACTCTTTGTTGCTGCTGGAGGCGAATACTCCCTAGGCCTTCGGGCGATCGACGACCATCGATGCCAGTCGACCCCATGGCTGGTATTCGAGGACTACCAACGATCCTATGACAGTTGTCTGCTTCCGTACATATTGTGATACAGGGATGGAGGAGAGAGCGACAATGAGAGGGTGAGAGAGTGTGAATGGGGGCCAGGATTTGGGCATATCGCTTTCAGTCCATATCTGTGGGATCTCATGACTGGTTATCTTCATACATTGTGGGCTACTGACTGGTCCCAAATCCTGGCAGCCTGGTTGTGTACTGTTTCGCCTTGACAGGATTTCTTGTGACTTGTGCTGTGCGATAACGGCGGTAAGTGGTCGAGGTGGCCTCAATCAACAAGCTTTCAGTAAAGGAAACCCTGCAGATCGGTACAGAGTAGAGAGTAAACCATATGACGAAAGCCTATGTGCCCCCATCAAAGGGCTGTTTACGATACATTAGGGGTCCGTGATGTTTACATTATGGCCGAAGCGGATGTGGAATGGTGTCCGTTTAAAATACCATAAAAATTGTACAGTATCTGTAGATCAATTGTTGCATAAAAGACAAAGAAAAAGGATGTAAAAAATGACGTTGATGTTGTCGCCGATTTATTTTCAAGGACGTTTTGTTTCGTACACAATTACGGCGCCTGATTTCGGAGGTTCGGAGCCTTGCCCCCGTTGTTTATATTTGTTTCTGGTTGCCTTGGCTCGGTACCAAATGCTCAGCCGACCCGACGACCAGGAGAGGCACAGTATCTAGAAGGACAATAATTTGTGCAAACGGGATATTTGAAAGCAAGGCGATCATGCTGTATCTACAATTGATTGGGTGTTCGATGTAAATTTGCATTTATGCGTGCTGTCGTCATCCGGTGGCGATGTTTAATGTTCAAGGGACTGATCAGCGGGAATATTCAGAATGCACAAAATAAATTGCAACAACCATGGGCAAACGTACATAAACGGGCTTTTTTGGTCTGCAATCAATTAATACAACGCTCTGTGTCTTCTTACTGTCTGTCATCTGACCTGGCTGCTAGCCCCTGACGATGTAAACAAACAGGATCAGAGATGGGAACGATCACCAACATCGGGATACCAACTGTACAATGTGCGCAATAAATTGGCCGTCGAATCATGTGCTCACAGCGCTCATAACACTCTCGACATGCATCGTCTTTGTACGCTCCTGCCTGTCTGTAGGCATCGAGGCATAGATGATCCTTGCCTCTAAAAAGGCATCCATCATTCATTCGTTTCCATGCCACTATGCCCTACCATGCCGTCTCACGTCCGCCCAAGTCATCCTGTTACTAGATCGATACTCTGCGCTGGTTTGTTACGGTCACCTACATTACTTTCATCTTCCACCTCGTGCTTTATGCATCATGCTGTGCCTTCCTCCGCATGGCTCTCCGGGTTTATTTAAAAGGCACAGCCACTTATTTTTCGTCTATTACCTCCTGTCCTTCTATACCGAGCACATTAAAGTGTGGCGCGGTGTTTCCCCAGGTCGAAGCAGACAAGCAGACAAGCAAATAGATAAACATTGCACTGCAGAGGGGAGGACGAAGAAAAAGAAGGAGAGAGAATTGTGTGGCTGGTCGACACTCTACAGTCTACAAAGTATGCACCTACGGAAATCAATAGACATGTCCGATCCTTGCCGTGCAACGTCCTTCCCCGTGTCTTTTGGCTCCTACTCCTACTTGTCGTGCTCATCCTTCTTGTGTTTGGGCGCTATCACTTGTCACATTTTTTATATAGTTTTCTTCCACGGGAGGCGAGATAGGCGCTGCGCGAGGAAGGACAGGGACGAAGATAAAGGCAAGGACGAGGATCAGTATCAGGATCAGAACAACGGAAGAGAGCAGAGACTGGTCCGTGAAAAAAGAAAATAAATCAAAAGGAGGACAAGGCGATCCGGCCGGAAGGTTTCTTGCTCTGTTAAATCTTACAGGCATAGGCTCCGTATGCTATCGTACTACCCGAGCGCTTTAGATACGTCTCGGCTGCTCTCCAGATGATGACGACTGCGGTCATGGTCATGGTCGTGTTCTGTTTCGAGCACATTGGACAATGTCGGGCGACTGATGAAACAACATTACAACAAGACAAGACCTATAGAACCTACCGACAGCCTCGTTTCTGTTTCTGGAAAGATCTTGAGAAACAGACTTACAAACATAAACACGTCGCCTTGAAACAGGAAACATGCAATCATGAAAACGCCGTCAACCATCCTCGCGTTATCTTGCCTTTTAACATCGTCTTTTTCGTGGAAAAGAAGACAATTATGACTTTGTGACTCTCTTCTTTCGGCGACAATAGAAACGAGGCACGTTGCCTGTACTTCCTGTACGCTGCCGCGTAGTTGTTTGTTTGTCATTTGTTACCATGCCCTGGCCTTCCGTGGCTCACGACAGTGTTTGATTTGCATTCTGGATATTTTTCTTGTGAAAGGTTTCCTATTCTGCTCACTTGCCATTTTCTCATCCTCTCCTATTGCACACAAATTACTCCTTCCCAGCCACCTGCAAGCACCCGAAAAGTCCCCTTCCTGTGCACCATTTGTCGTGTCATGTCTCTTTCGTGTCTCTTTTCGTGTCTTCCTTGTGTCTTGTCGTGTATATTGTGGTGTAATACTGTCTGTGTCCTCGACGATCCTTTACCCGACACATTGTCACCATAGTTTGTCCTTGGAATGGCAAATTAAAAAGGGAGCACTCTAGCTCAGCCTCGCCTATTGTTTCCCCAGAGAAAAGAAGGCAGGAAGAAGACAATAGAGAAACAAGCTATGACGTTCTCGTTACCGGGTGTAACCTGACCGTCCTCAGCCATTCGTTACTCCGTCTCCGTGTCTCTCTGCCACTCATGCGATCGTCTTCCGATATCGACTCTTATCCGCTGGCTTCTTATGGCTGACTGACTGACTGACTGACTGACTGACTGACTGACTGACTCAAAAAGGCGTATGGCTGGTCGTGTTCTATCGCCACGTGTCGCCCCGGTAAACAGCAAATCGTGTCGGCTCTGGATGCCATTTCTATCCGTCCGTCTTTCTCTTTCCTTATCTCTTAGTACCTTGGCCTACCGGGTCTCGCTGGCTACACGCTGACCGCTATTTTGTTTGGCGACCGAGAGTCGAGAGCTTTCAGTCCTCGAGATACACGAAAAGCACATGATTTCTCGTGGCCCGTAGCACTCTTTACTATATCCATATCCTCGCCCTTTTCTCTTAGTTCTCAGTTCTCATTTTCTCATCTTCCAGCCCTTCCTTTTTGTCCACCGTCCTGTGCATCTACCCGGGGGCTAGCAAAAGCTGTGTATGTCGAAAAAGAAGAGAGTGCATAAAGGAGAATGGCGAGAAAAGAAGAGAAGATAAAAAAAGAGTGTGCACAGACGCCGAAGAAGGGCGAACATAAAAAGTGACAGCTCACGCTACCTAAATGTATAAATGCGAAAATCCTACGGGCGTGCGGTCATACGAGAGACGAGAGTGCGAGAGTGCTCGAGGATACAGAGAGTCGACACGGAAAACCAATCACCTAAAAGGATACAGACAACAAGACAGGCACACATTCGTATGCATATGCACCACGGCCGTCTCCGGCCAGACATGGGCCTGGACATGCTGGACTGGCTGGTTGTGTTCGATTTTGTAGTTTTGTACGACACCAGCCCGACCAGACCAGCAAATACGAGAAAAAAGCCTCAGATAGATCACATGGGAGGACTGGCCTGCATGGCCAGCTACACAGATCGAAGGGTAAGCAAAAAGACGCCGAAAATCTGAGGGTTGCAATATGAGAATTAAGAGTTGGGAACTGGGAGGTGAGAAGTGAGAGGTTGGAGGATGCCACACAAGACACGCGACCCTCGTCTTATTGACCCTCGCCTTATTGATCCCGTCTGTTCCTCAGACCTTTGCATGTGCTTGGGCAGGAACTTGACTGGACCAGATCTAGACCTAAACCCAGGCCTGTTGGTTGCTGTTCGTTGCCTGTTGCCTGTCGTGGCATCTCACCACTCCTATTCCGATTGAGGGCGTTTATGCATTCCTTTAATGTTACTGCTGCATCTACTTCATTTAACTCCTCTTTATGCGTGTCGACATCTTGGTGCAGTTGAAGATCCTGCCCATATCCGTACTCCGGTGCCTCTTTCCTTTCACAGGAAACCCGTGGCGACATCGGCTAGACTCGACATCTGGGTGCTAGGTATTCTGAACATCATGATGCTCAGGGCTGAGATCTCGAAATCTGGGCTCGGCTCACACTTGAAGATCGTGATGGAGAAATCGCCTCTTGGAGTCCAGCCAAAAACGACTCTTTGCCATGCCTAAGCAAACAACAATTGTACACGTAGGGGTTGATGCAAACATTATCTTATTGTAATCTAAAGTGTATTATACCAGAAGCCATGATTTGCCAGGACAAAAACCATTGCAAAAAACAGAGAACAGAGCAAGAAAACCGTATTGATTAAGGCAAAACCGACAAGAAGTACGACGTAGAGCATACCGACCCAGAAGGTTGATGATGATAAAAAGAAAGCAGATACTGATGCCTTGTGGTTATGGCTTGGCTGGTGCTGCTGCCGCTGCTGCCGCTGCTGCCGCTCCTGCCGGTGCCTTAGGCTGCATCTTGCGGATGACGACGGCCTTGCCGTCCAGCTCCCAGCCGACATTGTACTGTTTTTGCAGGTCGGCCCAGCCGAGCCCGGCCGACGCTTCCAGGAAGCCAACGTCTTCCAGGCGCAGGTACGCCCGGCCAAAGCACTTGAGGGTGTGCACGCGCAGGTCGTGGACGGCGTACTCGAGCAGCTTGATTTGGTGGCCGTCGGCGCAGCCGCTGCGGGGAGACGACGAAGAGCCGTTGCCGATGAGCCTGCGCAAAGCAACCCAGTCGTCGTGCGCGAGGGCGCGCAGGGCCGTGTCGACTGTGGAGTTGCGCAGCTTGTAGAGGCAGCGCAGGTGGTAGGCCTCGGCGAGGTCGCTGCGGCGGCAGGCGGCGTCCAGGACGCGATAGGCGGCGACCTCGTGGAGTTCGACGGTGCTCAGCGGTCGGCGGCGGTGGATGCTGCGCAACAAATGCAAGATGGCGGGGTGGTAGGACTGCGGGTGTTTGGCGAGGATGGCGAGGCGGATGCAAAACAGGTAGACCTGGGTGGCAAAGTCGTCGGCGCGCGAAGTAGCGACAATGGCCTCGCGGAGCTTGCGCAACGCGGCGAGGACCATGGTCAGGTCGCGCGAGGCGGCAGCGAGAGCGGCCGTGGCAGCTGCCGTGGGGATGACCGTGAGGGGAGCTGCAGCCGATGATGGCGCCGACGGCGTTGACGACGGCGCACTCGTAGGAGTGCTTCTGCTTGCGCTCCCTCCCTTTGGCTTGTTCTCACTCAGCTCCAGCGACGCAAAGCGAGCGAGCAGACCGTCGCGGTCGTTGGCGTCGGTGCAGAACTCGAGGTAGCGCTCGACGATCTTGCCGTAGAAGCGCTCCTGCGTCTTGAAGTCGGAGAGTCTACATCGTCAGTGGGGAATCAGAGTAACTCCACAGGGAAGGAGAGCACACCTCGTCTCGCCTTTTGAGGGCAGGCCGTAGACCTCGAGGGGGTCGACGTTGACCGGCCGCAGCCGGCCCCACCCGCCACTTGTTGGTCCGCGGAGGGGTGGCATCGCCTATGATGCCATTCTATGTGGGAGGGGATGGGGTAGCGGAAAGATAAATGAGGTCGGGAGTGAAAAGATATTGACGCTGAGACGACCTGAGATTGAGTAAATGTTTGACGTCTCCTTTGTTTGTCGTCGTCGGGATCGGCTCGTGATGTTGTGTTGGTTGACGCGGGAAGGTGCAAAGGGCGCTAGCGGCCGAAAAATGCACCGCCACAGCGGCACATCAAACTGTGGCGTCAACAACTATGAGGAAAGAACGAAGAAATGCAAACAGCTTTTGCGTCTTGTTTGAATATTGTAATTGTTTTCTGTGAATATAGTGAATATAATAAACAGCCGGGTATCAAGTTGCCATGCAATATCATAAAAAAGCGAATCCCCCCTAGCGCCGCCCGTTTCCATTTCCATTTCCCATACCCGATATAACTCATTGACCTAACACACATCCGTGATAATTTCCCGACATTTTCCCCAGTAGCCTTCCTTTGATAACTCCTGTGACCCCTTCGCAATGCAATAGACTTGATTCTCGGCACTCCTCACGTCACTCAACGGAAGAGTGGGCCTGGCTTCAGCTTGTCTGCCCATGGACTCAGGGCCTTGGTCGGCGACTCTGGGTCGAATCGTGGACCAAAGGCGGCATCGGTGCGCCGCCGTGTTTCCGCCTTGACTCGCGGCAGCCACTCGCCCGTGATGCGGTCCATGTACACCATGTGCAGCAGCGGCAGGTAGCGGATGCCGTTAGCGCAAAAGGCGAGCGTCTCAATGTCGAGCGGGCGTAGCCGAAATGCTGTGGACGGCAGGCGGCCCTTGATGACGCGGCGGATCTGGGCAATGTGCTCGATTTCGGTCGTCGGCAGGCACAGGTCCCGGCCAATGGCGGTGTCAATGTCGTTCAAGTACGTCTGCGTGAGGGCGCCGACACTGAGCTTGCCAGTCAATCGCTTGGCCTCGGCCCAGCACTTGCGGTCCTGGCGGCTCGCATTCTCGAGTAGCTGCAGGTCGACGACGCCCTGGATGCGCACGCCGTGGTGACCCCAGAGGGCATCGGCGGCGTTGCGGACGTCCCAGAACACTTTGCGGAAGGCTGGATTCTCCAGCACTGATTTCAGGGTCAGGCCAAACACGGAGGGAGCGGTAAAGGCTTCGTGGCCGATCGACTGGATATCAATCACATATATGGGTGGGTGCGGATAGGCTTGGACAGCGATGAGCGAGAGGTCGCCCTGGCGGCTGAGTCGGTGACCGTGGAGCTCAATGGAGAGGCGAGAAGACGAGCAGACGGTGGCCAGAAAGGCTCGCAGGCTGCCCAGGTCGGTGATAAGTTCTGGCGGCAGAGGAGCAAAGCCTCCTGGTGGCGGTGGTACTCGAGTCGGCGGCCGTGGCATGATAAATCTCGGCATGGCAATACACTTGTGCTCTCTTGGGCTCACTGTGTTCAGTTAGTTGGCAGGTTGCCTATCCCCAGGTCCGGATACCGTGTTCTGTTGTCGTCGTGATCATAGCTGGATTGCGGCAAGGTAAGAAGAGAGAGTAGTGAATATCCTTTCCAGAAATGAGTATGGAAGAGTCCAGTCCAATCCAGTCCAGTCCAGGAAGATGAGAAGGTAGCTTTCAGACAAGACACACAGGAATGGCCGAATGTTTTTCACTTGAAAACGATCTGAAGTGTGGCTGAGATGAAAGTCATGACAAGCTCAACAGAAGGCTTCTTCAAAGTTGAGATTGTCACGAGGTGAGCTGGAGATGAGAGCTTGCATGTCAGCGTCGTGAGGCCTTGTTATTCACTGTCTTTGATCGAGTGGAAGTATCCTTCTGTGATGCTGTGTGGTCGTGTACTTGTAATGCGATTGACTGTTGTTGCGAGGCAAACGCGAGTTGTTGCTATTGTCCTCGCGACGTTTTTATTGTTATTGTCTGTGTTGTCAATGGCCAGGTCAGGCAAAAGTCAGCCAAAGCTGCCCCAACGGTAAGGCTGCGCGCTAGCTCGCGTGTTTCTTCTGTTTGCGTGTTCTGCCCCGGCTATTGACGCTCGCCTCGCTGGACCATGAGTCCATGACATGTCGACCACTGAGAATCATGACAGACTTGGAGAAAGTGGAGACTTTCTCGGCCCTGCAGTTTTCTGGGGAGAAACACACCAAAACGCACCTTGACGGAGAACAAAGTGCGGGGAGCCGTCCTGAAATACTGGGTCTTCAGCGAGGAGCGCATCGTACCTCGGCAGAATGCGCTGTTAGCGTCGTTTTCCGGCGTCGGTAGCAGCGAGTCTGCAGGGCGTTTTTGGTGCGGTTGGCTGCTCACTTGCACGGTAATACCGTGTAAACTTCCGCCCAAGCTCGCAAAGCGGTGCTAAAAGCAGGCAATAGCGGGACGCGGCAGTCGCAATAGGTCGTAGAAGGAAGGGACGGAACCATTATGCGTGAGGAGAGTGGAGAGTGTAAGACTGCAAGTTGTCGAAAGGCTGGCGACAGAAAGGGAAAGAGCAATTGTGGACTGCCTCGGTCGTGGAGTTCTATGAAAGGAAAAGCGAACGCCGAGAAGGAGAAGGAGCTCCCTCATCTTCCGTGGTCCTTTGCACTTTCCATTTATTTCGTCTCCTCTCCCGTCTTACTCTTTCCTTCTTACATCCATCTCCATTTCTATTTTGTTTCTATCTCACCTCACACCACTTTTCGACTTTTACCTTCAACACCTCCACCTTCACCTCCACCTCCACCCACATACATCACAATGGCCGACCGTCTGTCCCAGATCGCAGGTCACCTGCAGAGCGGCAAGCTCCTCCAGAACCAGGTCGCCATCATCACCGGTTCTGCCCAGGGTATCGGTGCCGAGTGCGCCCGCCTCTTCGCTGAGGAGGGCGCCAAGGTCGTTATTTCGGACATTGACGCCGCCAAGTCCCAGGCCACCGCTGCCGCCATCAACGCCAACGGCGGCAAGGCCCTGGCCGTCCCCGGCGACCTGCTCAAGCAGGAGTACATTGAGGAGCTCGTCAAGAAGGCCGCCGAGTTTGGCAACGGCAAGATCCACATTATCGTCAACAACGCCGGCTACACCTGGGACGGCGTCATCCACAAGATGAGCGACAAGCAGTGGGACAACATCCTCGACCTGCACGCCAAGGCCCCCTTCCGCCTGATCCGCGCCGCCGCCCCCTACTTCCGCGTCACCGACGGCGAGCGCCGCAACATTATCAACATCAGCTCCACCTCGGGCATGCACGGCAACGCCGGCCAGGCCAACTACTCGCTGGCCAAGGCCGGTGTCTCGGGCCTCAGCAAGACCATTGCCAAGGAGTGGGGCCCCAAGTTCGGCGTCCGCGCCAACACCGTCGCCTTCGGCCACATCCTGACCCGCCTGACCCAGGCCAAGGAGAAGGGCGCCTTTGTTGTCGGCCCCGACGGCGAGAAGATTGCCCTCGGTATCCCGACTGCCCCCGCCGCCAACGCCGACGCTGCCAACGCCGACATTGCCCTGCGCCGGCCCGGCTCGGCCACTGAGGCTGCTAGCGCCGTCCTGGCCGTCGCCAGCCCTCTGTTCGACTACGTCACCGGCCAGACCATCATGGTCACCGGTGGTCGCAACATGTAAGGGAGCAGAAAAAGGGAATTTGTGTGATATAGAGCGTGGATCTGGATCGATCTTGTACAAAAGTTTTTCTTGGTGTGAGGGAGATTTCTTGTAAATAAACACTTGCATAATCATATTTGGTATATTTGTTTTGCCTCGCTACCCGTTTGTTCCGGTAATTTCAAGTCCCAGAGTGAATGCTGTAACATCATGCCCTCCTCTTCATTTCGCCGCGAAGTATCCGCACGCGCTCTGGCCACAGCACCCGAACAAAAGCGTCATCATCACACGTACAGGGATGGTCATAGCAGATGCCGCAGAACAAGGGTGGAGAGACACCACAGTCGGCATCGTAATCGTCATCGCAACCGTCACCGTACTCGCCAATATTCACGAATACTTCACTCTCTTCTTCCTTTGATTCCTAAACAGTGCCATCAAGCTCTTTGATCAGCACCAAGCCCGACGCCATGCCAACGGCATAATGCGTGCCGAAGATAAGATCCGGGTTCCAGGCGATGGCGCTGATGGCCGTCTTTTTCTCATGAAGAATTGGTCCCATCGTCATCAGCCCAATATGTCCAGACGGCCCAGACGGCACAGAGGACCAAAGCGGCTCACGCCGGCCAACCACAGACGGCTCGTCCACGTCCATGGCATCGTCTTCCACTGGGTCGGCCTTGGTGTTGTGGTCCACCACAAATGTGGTGCGGAACTGCACACCGCCGATTGGTTTCGGGCCGGGGTGTTCAGCATCATCTGTTGAATGGGTTGTTGGGAGGCGACTCGGGGTTTGGATGTCTTCCGCATGTCCATGTGCTAGGTAGTCCTCTGCGTCGTTATTGTGAGAGTAGGTGGGCGATGGTGGTTTGCCGGTACTGGATGGGCTCTTGCTGGGCTTTTCAAGCGGCCTGAACTCACTCTCCAGGATCAATGTCGACGCCGGCAGGGTTGACTCCCAATGGAGCGGGAACACTGTGGATATCAAGTTGCACGCCCACACTTTCCCGTCGGCCGAGCCTACCAGGACAAACGGGTGCACTTTACCCGCAGACAGGCAGGTAGGCGGCGATTCGCGGCGGGACGGGAAAAATCTGCGCGGGCAGGGGAAGTGCCGATTGTGCATAAAGTCGAGCTTGTTGCTCACCGGGCTGTTCATGGCGCCGGCCGACGCAAAGCCCTGCATGTGCTCTACCCAGTCTAGCAAATTACCCTGGACGGCAGCGACAGAGCTCGGGTGGAACGTGTGCTCGCTGCTAGGGCGTGTTAAGTCCATGAGACGCAACACGCCATCAACAGGGCGGATGGCCACCAAATACGGGTTGGATGGGTATGCAGTCTGAACGTCCTGAATGGCGGATGTGTGCGTCTGGATACGCTGGAGCGGCATTGGTGGATATATAGACCACAACACGATTGTGCCATCCGAGTAGCCGACAACAATGCGATTGACGCCTACCCACGACATGCAAGTGGCATCGACACCCTCTTCGTTCGGGAACCCTAACGAAGCTAGTGGACGGACGACTTTGTCTGGAGAGTACAGGTTGGTTAGTCAAACAAGGGGAGCTTTGGGTAAAGTGGGGTCAAGGGATGTGGTGAGAGCTGTTCATACTGTAGAGGGAGCCTTCAGCACCACTTGGTTTGGGTTTGATGATGTGCACCATGCCATCCTCGGTGAGGACGGCGAGAAGGCCGGGCCACGAGGTGCCACCGAACGGTGTTGGGATGGGACACCACTCCAGCCGTTTTGGCCAGCCCCAGTCGAAGCAATATACAAGATCCAGGGACAGAGCACTACCCATTAACCTGGGATCGGGTGCTTTCTTAGAATTTTCAGTCTGGCTGGACTCTCCATCTGGCTCAGCTTCTGTAGCCTGTCCATTCTGCTTAGGTTGTCCAGGCTCGTTGGTTTGTTCAGTCTGCCTAGCTTCTGCAGCTTCCTTGGTCTCTTCCGCTCCTTCCACATTGTTCTTTAATGGCACTCTCCAGAACTGGATGCTGCCCCGGCCTTCCTTTTCGCCGACCTCGCGGCCGTGGGGAAGAACAGCCACGGCGAGTATAGTGCCCTCCAATAGGCGATTCCGTGCAACGGGTGCCCAAGCCAGCGATACGACGTTACCGCCCGCATTGAAGATCCCTCCAGAGTTCGGCCTGAGCGTAGCTGTGCCAGCACGTAGTGTCTCGGCTTCGCCGCCTTGTGGTAAGATATCCACGTTGGCGTCGGGATGGACCACGTCGTAGGGGAGATAGTCGGCAGCGGCTGCCTCGTCGATTTCTTGTGTCTCGCCATACGGCCTCCGTCCCTCGGCGCGCATGGCGGTGACATATTTAAAGCGCCAGGCGGAGTGTGCGTCTTTCTGGGCGGCTTCGACCTCGTCTCCTATCCAAGGACTGGTCATGACGTGACTGTAGAGGCGTACGTCATCCCCAACGGCACTTTCGAGTCGTTTTACCGCAACACTCTGGGATGCCGGGTACATGCTGCGGTCCCAGAATTGCTGCAGAACGTGGAACATTCTGACTTCCTCTTCTCGGGGGCCGTACACGGTGTTGATGAGGGCTTGCCTACGGTCCCATTTCCTCAGAGGCCCCGCGTACAGACGCATTGTGTGGTTGGGTATGTAGCCCGGGATTTTGTAGGCGGACCGCGGCGGCGGGAGTGAGATGGACGGCTTCTCGACTTCGTACCCTTCGTCGTGGAGAGCGGCATTACCGCTCGGACCGGGGGCATCCCTATCTGGCGAGCCTTGTGAGCTGGGCGTTGGAACTGCATCTGATTCTGAAGGCGAGCCTGCCTCTGCTGTCATCTCTGCGTCGCCTGTTTCTGGCGCTTCATCTTGGTCAGCTACCGTTGGCACTGGTGCTGCCGGGAGCGGTCCCCGCCGTGAAATAGAGCTTGCTGATGGTGGTATGCCCGAGTTTGATTCCGATCTGTTTAATCGTAGGGCGTCCACTGCTTTTCGTTTTGGCATTGTGAAGATGTGGGATGAGGGGCACTGGTCAAGCCAATGCTCTCAGTATCGACGCGGCGTTGTGCAAATAGTGTATATTATGTGAATTGGCTGTTTTGAAGATGCTTGTGGTGTAAGATATCTGATTGATGCTGCTGAAGATATGTCGTGAAGTACGGAGTAGAGTTTGTTGTATTGTACTCTGCAGTGCCACTCTTTTCTGTTGGCGCGTTTTGGATCGCGGTTGGTCCGGTGAGTCTGAGAAAGCTTCTTTGGTGGACAAAACGGCAGTCGCGCGACGACTGTTCCTGCCGGTTACGTCAATGGTCGCAATATCTGTTACACATCACCAAACGCGCCTTCCCATGTTGGTAGAAACGTGCAATTGCAGCTTGAAGCTCGGAGCTCACTGAATAAGGAAGTCGCCTCTGTATGATGACATAAAAAGGTTTCGCTAAGCTCCCTGGCTCCGTAGTGGGAAGAGATGGGACGGGCAGCGGCGAATACGTCTCAAACGGATAAAAACGCGCGACCGCAAGGCTAGATGAGAACGGACCAAGAACTGGTCCTGAAGAAGTTCGCATGTATTGAGACGAGTAAAGAGTATCTTACAAAGTACGTTGTGGTGAGCCAATCAAGTCGGATGCCACAGGGCTGCTCTTGTTGTCGCATAGGGCTGGCAAAGAGATAGAGAGATTTGGCGCAGGCCCCCTCCCAAATCAAATCGCCTCTACCAATCGCAATTCAGCAGCCTGTCGCTGGCCATTCTTGGGCCATGCAGGATCCGAGTGGCTGCAGACCTGCATATATTGTCTCACATGTCGCTGTGTAGGTCTCCCTGGATGCCAGAATGCCAAGACTGTGAGACTGTATCGATCCATTTCTTGGGGCAGCTTCTCAAACTTCTCAGCTTCTGTACGACGTAGCACTACACGAAAGACACGGAAATGCTCATGGAGCAAGTTAAGCTTATCGGGACAAAATTGATTTTTGGCTCGCTATCGTCAAAAATCACTTTATTTTTTCGCGAAATCCCGCACCCAGAAAAGACATTAAGAGTATCAGGACAGCAACAAAGCTGCGCGAGCAGCCTTGATTTGCCCCCCCCAAGAAAGTGTTGTACATGTACATGGTAGTAGTATATCGTCACGATCGAGATCCAAACCCATTGCGCGCGTTTGGTCTCTCCCCCGTTCCTCCCATTCCCTCCTCGTTCCTCCTCTTTTATTACTACATCGTTCTTCTCCTAGATTGCACCTCCTTACAGCATGGCCAGAGCAGCGACAATGCCGCCGACAAGGCCAGCACCGACAGCCGACTCGCGGGGAGCGTAGTTCGTGGACGAGGAGGTCGTGCCGGCAGCAGCAGTGCCGGTGCCACCGCTGGTGGCGGCAGGGGTCGAAGTGACGGCAGCAGAGTCGGTAGCCTTGGTGCCGGAAGCGCCGGTGTTGGCGGCCGTGCCGCTGGTCTTGGTGGCCGTGGCGCCGCCGCTCGTGGTCGTGGCGGAAGCAGCGGTGCCGCTGCCGGCAGCCGTGGACGTGCAGGTGACGGCCGAGGGGACGGTGACGCCCTGGGCGGCGCACAGCTGCGAGGCGAAAACGACGGCCGAGGACTGGTCAGCGGCGTCACATCCTCCGGGCTCAGCCAGACAGCAGGCAATGTCGGACAGGAAGTCCTTGTCGGAGCAGATACACTTGGCGTCGGAGCCGCAGTTGCCGATGCCGCCGGTCAGGAACTTGTTGGCGCAAGATTGCTGGAGGTGTTAGTAGAGGTTATTGACAATAACACTGACACTGACACGGGCCATTGTCTCGACTGTCCTGTACTCTGTGTTACAGTCGGACAGTCAAGCCAAAGTGGACGCGAAAGTCATCTCTTATCGCCATCTATCTCTTCATTTTTCCCCATTCCCCATATTCCGAAGTAACGTACAGCGCAGGTGGGCAGCTGGTTGAACTGGGCGACGGCCAGACCGGCCAGGGCGAGGATCGTGAAGGACTTCATGTTGATTGTGTGGAGAGGCGAAGCTATAAAAGCTGTTCAATGGCAATTGCGTAATGATGGCGTAAACGACGATAGGCTCGAGCAAACAACAACAAAGAAATCAGAAGCAGAATCAGAAGCAAAACAAGATCAAAAGAAAGGAAGAAAAAAAGAGAAGGGCGAGGAAACAAGCGCGCGATGCGTTTATTAGACAATTTAACAAAGCTACAGGGGGGTCGGCAAAGGAGCAACAGAGAGAAAGTCACCAGGCTGCAGACAGCAACCGACTCACAACCACACAGACAACACACAGACAGGGACGGGCTAGGGAAGTCGGCTTACAGGCTGGGCCCGACTGGTTGAAGGGGTGAAATTAGCCCCAAGCCCAAGACGAAAAAGGGCCAAAAGGGCGAGAAAGGCACACGGTCCACGGCCGAGACGGCCAAGCGTGAATAGGGGCTCCATAATAAAAAGTAAGAATATGAGAACGCCAACCCGCCAAGCATAGAACCATATTGGCGTCTGTTGCGGCGCGTTTCCAGAGGACCCAGAGCCTGCTGGCTTTTGGCTCACAGTGGTTGTCGCGTAGAGTCACTGCAAATCTTGCTATGTACCCATAATTTACCTTTCGCGACCGTTGGGTTGCTGTTGTTGCCCCTGTCGGACTCTCCTCGCCCGCGTATCCCGTCCTCTTCTCTCTTTCCCCCAGTGATTGGCAGTGGATCCCACTTGCCTTCTTGCAAGGGTTTGTGGGCCGAGTGAGGAGAGAGAGGACAGGAAAAGAGGGGAAGGTGCGACCCGGGAACGACTGATCGCTGGTAAAATGAGTGCAACAGAAGGGAAAGAAGGGCCGGCTTTTTTTTTTTTTTGGTGCTAATTGGTTCGACAGGAAGTCACGACTCACAACTCTTCATAAAAACATCTGGTGAGCGACGATGCCTTCCTACTTGAGAAAGAGGTCGTCTCTCCTCCGGATGTGGTGCCTTCCCCGTACTTTCCTTCCCGCCCATCCCTCTTTCCCTGATTTCCATCAACCCCTCTTTTTGAATTCGCAAGTTGGCAAGCAGGAACACTGAAGACTGAACATATGCGTCTTGGAACAAATCTGATCCTAGCGAGAGAATCATACAAGATAAAAACAGAAGAAGACGAAAAAGTGTCTAATATCTCACGCTGAGAGACACACACGTCACCATGCACACTTATTCCTTTCTGTCAATCAAAAAGTGCCCGACGTGGGCGGCGATTCGGCCGCAGCATCGGATTTCATTCAGCGTCAGTGGATGCCATCCATAATATGACAGTCTCTGTGTGGCTCCTTCCGCCTGAAACGAACTGGACCTATTGAGGCTGGAGAGGATCGAATCCTTCTTTCCTGATATTTTCTTGTAATAAACCACAGCCTCTCAGACGGTTTCAAATGGAGCCCAAAAAGTTCCCAATTCCCAGGTTTCTTATCCTTACGACGAATGCGTTAAGGGTCCACAAACGGTTAGAAATTAACGAAGAGACCCAAGAGAAGAGACCCCAGTAACACTCAACAGCCCTACGGGGTGCTCCGTACCGTTACGCGTATTATGTTACTGTGAGACTGGGCGTCAATTTCTTAAAACATGCCTCGTCAAAAACGAATCTCGTCGAGACAAGAACAGATGCGGCGGAGAACAAAAGTCGCGATGATTTCGACTTTCATTGAATCCAAAGATGGCTGTATCAATTTGGGAACGAACGGCAAAACACCGTCAGCTAGGGTTGCATCGAGTGCGCGTCACTCCCAATTTGCTATTTGCAGCACCTCGCGTCTGCCCATTTGCCCATTTGGCCAATTCAGTCACTGGATTTGTCTGCACATGCATCCAGAGAGGGAAAGAGAGGGCACCGCCCCCATCTGACCTTGAGGCTATTTAGAGTGACTTATGCCAAAATGAGCACTTTCCGATAAACGGCTTCGCCAAGACTGACGATTGTGAAAAACAGTGGCCGTTTGTTCTTTCCTTCTGGTACGAGATGTGCACAAAAGTACGGAGTACAAGTGTGTCACCTATTGAAATGCCCCGAATACGCGGGGAGTTTCGCAGTTTCCCAATTGCCCGCACCCGGATCCAGAAGTACACCATCGTCCCTTCCATTCCTTCTGTCTTCGGGATCGATTTTATGGAAAACCGAAGGTGCGACCTGCTGCAACATCGGCAACAGCAACCCACGCGCACACCACCACCTGTCTCCCTCGTGGCTGCCATTTTTTGTCATTTTGCTGTCCGCCCTGTTAGCGCCATCTCTTCGACCAATTCCTTTTCTTCTTCTCTTCCTTTTTCAACATTTTCCTCCATTGTCCATCGTTGGTTCTCTTTCGTGTATCTCTTTTGTCCCATTTCGCCCAGCCTAGACCGTTGCATAAAAGCCACCAAAATATACAGCATCCATCAAACCCATCAAAGGCACGGCAACTTCACCGTTCGTGCGCCGGACCAGTGGCCAAAACTTTCATCTCAAAAAACGCTTTTCTCAGGCTACTCGGTGCTAGCGCTCCACAAGTTCCTTCAGGACTTTCCGCCAGGGACGACTAGCGCCTCCTGTTCCTCACCAGCTGTTAGTGATCTCCACTGCACGCTCGCCCGCTATTCAATCCCATCTGCCACTGTGACAACACCGCCCCCCTTTTCCTGTTGACACTCATTTCTCCCAGGCCCCTGCACCTGTTCGGGAGCCACAGCACCAGCCCGCCAACACGCCGCGCTTCAGCAGAGCCCCCGATCCTTCTGAAAAAGTCGACTGTTTATTATCACTCGCCATCCCGCCCGGGTCTTGGCTTACTCTTCTCTTCCGGGCTTCCTCTTTTTTCCCATCCCCCCTTCCCACGGTCTCGGTCCTTTCGACATCTGGATTCCTCGCATCACGGGTCCAACTTGCGGCTTCACTCGACGACAACTTTTTGGCCACCATCCGAGAGTCGACGCCAGATTCCCACCGACCCGGGAACCTTCTCAGACTCAGACTCAGACAGACTCAGACCCGTCACACACAATCGGGGTTGATTTCTTACATCGACTGGCAGAAACTCACACCTCACGATCACACAACCCCTCTGTTCACCATGGGGTTGGGAATTCTCGAAGACCGGGCTATGGAACATGTTCCTGGTACGTTTGTGTCGCCGCGATGGCAGTTTTGATTTTGAAGCAGCCGTCATGTGCCGCTCGCAGTCTCGCGATGTCCTTGAGCATTCTTTGTTTGATTTTGCGAGGCGCGTGCAGCGCCCTTTGTTTAACCAACAATCTCTGTTTGCTAATTTCTGTTTGCGCCGCACATCTACAGGCACGACCCGGTACTTTGACGATCCTCAACGACCACAGATTGCCCACGACGGCCTCCAGGGCCTCAAGTGCGACACCAGCGGGCCGGTGCCCATCATCCTCGTGCCGCAGCCGTCCGACGACCCCAACGACCCTCTCAACTGGCCGCTCTGGAAGCGGGATGTGATCACGGCTATTCTCTCGATTACCGCCATCTTCGGCACCGCCCTCGGCCCGATTCTCGCCGCCAACACGATCACGCTCTCGCTCTGGTTCACGCGCGACTTCACAAAAGTCGCCCTCTTGACCGGCTACTACCTGCTCGGCGTGGGCTTTGCCGGCACCTTTTTCGTCCCCTCAAGTCGCATCTGGGGCAAGCGCCATGCTTTCGTGATTGGCACATGTATCCTGATTGGCAGCAGCGCCTGGGGCGGTGCCGTCAACCGCAACTACAAGAGCATGCTCTGGGCGCGCATCATCCAGGGCGTCGGTACCGCGCCGTTCGAGGCTCTCGTCAACGCCGCCGTCGGCGACCTGTACTTTGTCCACCAGCGCGGCAAGCGCATGGCTTTCACGAACCTGGCCGTGTTTGGCGGCTCCTTCTTCACGCCTATTGTTGTCGGCAAGATCACCCACACGATCAAGTGGTGGTGGACCTTTGACCTGATTGCTATCTTCTGCGCCGTCTGCCTGCCCCTTATCATCTTCTTCTGCCCCGAGACCGCCTACCGCCGCGACGACACCCTTAACCTGGACCTGCTCGCCACGGACGAGAACGCTGCCATCCGCAACGGTGCCCAGCCCATTGGCAAGCGCGACTCGTCTGGCAACGACGAGGCGGAGAAGACGGCCGGTGCTGCGTCTGCCACCGCCACGCCGCCTGAAGCTGCTGCTGCCGCGCCTGTTCCTGCCACTGGGGTTGCCGATGTCGAGGGCGGCGCACGGGCCGTGCCCGCCAAGGTGTCGTACTGGAAGAGCCTTGCGCTCTTCAACGGCCGCAAGACGGACGAGAACTTTTTCAAGCTGTTCTTGCGCCCCTTTCCCCTGTTCTTTCAGCCTGCGTTCCTGTGGGCGAGTCTGACGCAGGGCACGCTGATCGGCTGGACGGTGTTTATCGGCGTGATCATGGCCGAGTTCTTTTTGGGCTACCCGCTGTGGTGGGACGAGGTCAAGACGGGCTATGCGTACACGGGTGCCTTTATCGGCGCCATCTTTGGCTTTTTGATTGCCGGCCTGCTGGCCGACTGGAGTGCCAAGAAGATGACCAAGATGAACAATGGCATCTACGAGCCCGAGTTCCGTCTGGTCCTCATTATTCCGCAGCTCATTTTTGGCGTCATGGGCCTGTACGGTTTTGGTATTACGATCGATGGCATGATGAAGGAACAGTTCAACTGGGCCGTGCCGCTCGTGTTCTTTGGCTTCGAGGTCTGCGGCATGGTCATTGGTGCCGTCGCCAGCAGCCTGTACATTGTGGACGCGTACCGCGACCTGTCCATTGAGGGTTTCACGTGCCTCCTCATCTTCAAGAACTTTTTCAGTTACGGCCTGACGTACAAGGCGTACGACTGGCTCGTGGCCAACGGCACCAAGGCGCGGCCCGTGTTCAACGCGCTGGGCAGCGTGCAGCTGGTGGTGTGCCTACTGGCAGTGCCCATGTACGTGTTTGGCAAACGCAACCGCAGCTTCTTCTACCGGCACGACATTCTCAAGATGCTGGGCCTGAGATAGGCGTGAGCGTGCGGCTCGCGTTCATTCCTCCTCCCACAAACACATCTCATTCTCTACTACCATTTTCTTTTGATATACCTCACTCTCATATCTATCATCTACATTAGATCTTGCTTTTGTCATTCATTGTTCTATTGGAAGCACGGACTTTCTTTTTGGCTATCTTTTTTTCGTCTTCTCTTTTGTTTACTGGCATGGGAGGCTGCCACAAAAAGTCTCCTTAATGTAATTGGGCTGGCGTCACAGGCGTCACTTCATTAGCTATTGGGTATCATTGATTTTTTATATCATTACTTTTTATTTTTTGATTACATAGCATTCGCTGTCGCAGATTCACTTTTACGACGTTCATTAACTAGGCTAGGACCCAAAAGGCACACAGTGCTCATAATTCACATAAGTTGACACTTTCCTCTCCTTTGACTGGATATGATCACACAACCACCCACACTTATGCACTGCTCGACGCGGCCTTGCCGGCGACGGCGACGTTCTTCTTGACGACACGCAGGCCGCCGGCGAGCATGACGAGCGCCTCAAGGCCGAGGATGACGGCCAGAGTAACGAGGGCGCCAATGACACCAGCGACAGCGCGCGAGACACCGCCGCCGTTGCCGTTGTTGTTGCTGCTGGCGGTGGCGTTGCTGGAGGTGGTGCTGCCGGTACCGAGGGCGGAGGGGTCGCAGACACCCGTGTTGTTGCCGCAGGCGTTGCACCACGAGGCGGTGTTGCTAATGGCAAACTTGTTCATTTCCGAGGCGAACGTGGTCCAGGGCAGGACGACCTCGGACTGGCCAAAGAGGGGGTACTCCTTGAGGCCGCCGGTGAGGCCGGCGGAGCCGTTGGTAAACAAAAAGCGGATCGACAAATCGGCGGGGTCCAGGGGCTTGGTGGCGTCGGCAATGCTGGCGTTGGTGACGAGCTCAAAGACAATGGCAGAGGCATAGTCGACGACGCCCGTAAAGTCGGTGCTGACGGCGGTCAGGTTGGCCAGGCCAAAGAAGCTCATGAACGTGCCGTAGGCGCCGAACTGGAAGTTGAGGCGGGCAGCGGACTTGGCAGTGGGGGCGGTCTGGGCGGTCTTGTTGAGGGACTGCAAAATTTCGCCAGCCAGGACAGCGCCGGCAATGGCGCGCACGGGCTCGGACTCGTTGTAGGCGAGGCCCCACTCGTGCTGGTCGGCGCGGGTCTGGAGCTGGAAGAGGACGTCGTCGGTCAGCAGATCCGACGAGGGAATGCTCGAGTTGTGGATCTCGGAGACGTGGACATAGTCAAAGATGGTGTAGGCGTTCTTGAACGTGTCCTGGGCCGCCGTGAACGTCGAGTTGACGACCGGCAGCAGGCCCGCATAAAAGTCCTTTGTGCTCGCCAGCGTGTCGAGGTACTCGGCGCTCGTAAAGTAGCCGTTGCTGCTGATAATGGCGTTGTTGCAGCCGCTGTTGCCCTGCAGCCAGCCGCTGTCCTCGCTGCCCGACGCGCTGGACGCGCTCGACACAATGTTGACGGGGATGTACTGGTAGCCGCCAAACGGTGCTTCTGTCACAGTACCGTTGGCCAGCGTCTGCTGCGCCAGCGTGCCGGCCGGCGGGTACAGGCTCTGCGTGAACACATTGGCCGAGCTCTGCAGGACATTGTCGACGGGCGCGGTGATGGTCAGCTGCGACAGCACGGCAATGTCGGTGGCGACGTTGGCGACGCGCGAGGAGGCGTTGCTCGCGACGTAGCGGTTGCGGAAGTAGTTGCCGCTCTCGTAAACCTGGTCGGCACCCAGGGCCGTGAGCATGGTGGGCGGCCACGACTTGCTGGTGCGGTCGCCGTGGCGGTGGAAGACATAGATGCCGAGGACGGACTCGTCGGCAGCGACCGACGCAGGAGCAGCGGCCAGGGCGGCTAGTAGTAGGCCCGACGCCGAAGCCCGGAGTGTCGAGTGCATGTTGGTGGGGTGCGAGGAGGAGGGTGTAAGTGATAAGAGGAATACGACTCGTGTAAGTCGTGACAGTGTCAACTCTCAAACAATTTTGGAGAATTAAAGAGAATAAACTAAAAAAAGAGGAGAAGAGAGGAAAGAAAAAGATACCAACACGAGAATATGAGAAAGTCAAGATAAATGGGGGAGGGGAAGCTAACATAAAGAGTAAGAAGCAGGGTGGTGAGAGAGGAGAAGCTTCGCGCCAAGAGAAAAAAACGGACGATAGCGCTTTCTTTGTGTACTTTCTACTCTTTTTTTTTTTTACGCAGTAGAGGGTCCGTCCGGTCCCCTCTTTCTCTCTTACATGGGCATTTCCCACTCTCACCCGCACCTCGTCCGCTCCATGTCCATGCCCAAGGTGTTTACTCGTAGGGAGTAACGAATACTCGCATCTCCGGAGACATCTGCATGCACAAATGCAACAATTCTTTTTCAGCACACCTACACTCACACTTTTGACTGTGCACTGGGTACTAGGATATCTCGGGATCTCAACCTTACAAGTGCAAAAGTAAGAATGGAGAGGCCCGTTCGTTAACTCTTCCGGGGCCTGCATCGGAACCAGAACCCAAGACGGACATGGTCCCCAAGATGGCTGCCCTATGGGGTGGAGGTCCGATTGTAGGAAGGAAACAACAACTTGGTGTGAAGCTCTGTCACATTGGGGCATTGGGGGGTTACTGAGCTCCAAGCATCTTTGGAATCGGCAAAAGTAAATAAGGAAAGAGACCCAAGAAGTGTTAGAACATCTATTACCAGATGGAAATTCGCAAAGATAAGGGATGGAATTCTGAAAAAAAAGTGCAAAAAGTCTACTCCGAGGAGATGTGAAGATACTTCTGCTCTGACTTTGGGACGAAAGACAAGGCCTTGTACGCCAACCTCCCGACTTACACGGGCTGTGGCGGCGGGGAACCAGGCGATAAGTCTTGATAAGGAGGGGGCTCCCCTTTGGAGGGGGAGCCTGCCGAGTCATTCACATTCGACCAGGCCTGCAAGCCACTCGAGAGCCACTGCCAATCTCAAGTTTTGCGACGCATGTTCTGCGAGCGTTCTTCCATGGCCTTTGCGTCCTTTGCAGTGCATCCTTTCGATGTCAAAGGGCGTGGGAGGGGACGATTAGAGACGTTGCGCCGGCGGGTAGTGCCTAATAACTGAAAAGTAAAAGCTTAGATTTTAGGGCTTTTAGAGGATTCAAGCTAAAAGCTAAAAGCTGAAAATCACAGGAAAGAGGGGACTTGGGCCGATTTGAAGCGACGGTCGGCGCCGGCCATTAAATACACACTTGAAAGCGTAAAAGTGCGGGCAAGTCTGTTGAAAGAACCGCACAAAGGAAAGCATTTTGAATACGAAGGAAACTGGATTTGGTTCGCCTCAATGGTCTTTTTGTTTACATCTTGAATTGAAGCTGTTCGTGAAGACAAAAGAAGATTCAATTCCAGAGAGACTGTCGAGACTGCCACTGCCTTCCCTTGCCCCTTCTTTTCACCAGTTTATTCCCCTCCTGTTCTCCACCGAACTAGACACACTCCCACGCACTTCCCAGGCTCCCACGCTTGTCTCTTATCTCTTTCCTCTTGGACGATCATCTCCGCGGCCAATGCCCAAACAACTTTTCTCGGGGTCGCGATGGAGAAGAAGCAGAAAATAAAGAAAGAAAATAAAATAAAATGGGGAAAAGATTAGATTAGACTAGTTTACATTCTTCTTTCTGTCTTTGTTTTGAAAATAAAAATCTCGTTTAATTTCAAGGCTGAAGCGCCTTCAAGAACAATCCTCCAAGAACAGCCTTTTGGGTATCTGCTCCTGCCATCGGCCAATGATTAATGATTACTGTCACAAAAACTGACAAGAAAAGGAAACTTAAAAAGAAAGAAGGGATCGTGGGTCTCCATCGGGCGGCATTAGCGCTGGCTTGAGCTGTCCATCGCTAAACAGAGTAGCACCCGCTGATACTGATAGCAAAAATGCAAGGCACGGCGATTGCGACAGCGAGCAATCGTCGACGGGATGGTTAGATGGGATGATAAGGTAATACCCTGTAAAGGATATGCAAACCGCGGTCATCATGCTTCCGCGGAATTCAATAGTTTCCACGGTTCAAAGACGTAGGATCTAGACCAGTCCAAGCGATTCAGATTCAATATTATTCGTACAATGCAACCTATCCAAACATGCAAAGCTCGTCGCATCTAATCCCGAGTATGTTCCGAGACGAGCTATTCCATCCCAACTCCAAGCTCTTTTCATCTTATCTCCCAGCTACGCACCCTGGCACCCTCCCAGCTACGCACCCTCCCTACAACTTGCTCTTCCGCCCGTCCTTGACCTTGGTCGACACCTCGCCCGACAGCAAAAACGTCGGGTACTGCATGCCCGGGTCCAGCCCGACACCCAGCGACCCGCCCTGCCGCCGCCACGCGCCGCCGTCGACCACCAGCACGTGGCCGTTGACATTGTCGCCGGAGGCGCTAAACAGATAGACGGTGGCGTCGGCAATGTCGCGCACGGTGCCCCAGCGGCCACTCGGAATACCGGGGGAGCCGCCGCGGATGCCAGGCCTCAATTGGAGAGAGTTGGCCTGGGCGGCGTCGGCGGCAATGGCGTCCTGGCTGGCGAGGCGCTCCATGCCCTCGGTGCCCTCAATGGGGCCGGGCGCGATGACGTTGGCCATGACGCCGCGCGGGCCGTACTCGAGGGCGACCGACCCGACAATGCTGTCGACACCGGCCTTGGCGGCCGAGACGTGGGACTGGAGCGGGAGGCCGGTATAGTGGAACGTGGCCGAGATGGCGAGGAAGCGGCCGCCGGGGGGCGAGTTTTCGGGGTTGGGACTGAGGTGCTGGCCGGCCGACTCGACCAGGTAGTCGATCGTGGCCTTCATCGTGTTGAACGTGCCCAGCGTATCAATGTCCATGACAGTCTTGAAGGCGTTGGGCGACAGGCCCGCGAGCGGCGCCACAAAGTTGCCGGCGGCGCCTGCAATCACAAAGTCGATGCTGCCCAGCTCGGCCACGCAGCGGTCCGCCGCCGCCTTGAGGTTGTCGTAGTTGCGGACGTCAACGTTGCCGATGCCAATCACACGCGCGCCCTTGCGCACCTTGGCAATGTCCTGGGCCACCGTCTCGGTCTTGGTGGCGTTGCGGCCGATAATGCAGGCGTTGGCGCCCAGGTACACCATGGCGCGGACCTGTGCCGAGCAAATGTCACCGGCACCGCCCGTCACAAAGACGACGCGGCCGTCTAAAGTCGTTAGGACGACAGACTGTCAATAACTGGAAGAGAAAGGGCTTACTGAAAATGCCATCACGCCACACGGGGCTAATGAACTCGTGAGGCTGCTTGCTGCCCATTGTGTGTAGAGTATAAAGGGTAGGAGGATGTCGAAGAGAAGTCGTAACGAGATGTGTTCGCCGTCGTAGAAATCAAACGGTCGTCAATCGGTATACGGGGATTCGTCGCTTTTCAGCTTTTTGGAGTATCACAAGCTTGCAGCTCGGCGGATCCGTCGGGGCAATCAGAGCGAGAATCTGGGGAAAGGGCAAAGGGGAATTGGGGGAAGGAGCAATCTGGCGGACCGAACGAGACGAGAGACCGAGTGCGAACAACCGAAAATGCGCGAGGTAAAATGCAAGAGGATTAAAAAGTAAAAAAAAAAGAGGTGAGGAAAGATGTCTTTTTCTACCTTGTCGGTCAATTGTAAATGTCCAAAAAGTACGACATTCGTTCGCAATCGCTTGTGTTGTCTCACCCTTTCTCCTGTCACTTTCGCCTTTCGCTGTTTTACCGTTTAGGAAGCTTCCCTAGTCGCTGGTGGGCTTGCCTCGGCACAGCGTGTTCTTCTCCAATGGACGCTCCCCAGCGACCTTCTAATCAACAAAATGACAGCCGCGCTACAGAGCCATACGACTCAGAAATTTGGGCTCAAGCCGCCCGCCTGTCGGTTCTTGCCCCGTTTTCTCCATCTTCTCCGCGCTCTTGGGGTCGCTCTCTCCACTTTTATGGGCGTTATGTAATCTGTCAGCTTACAGTACCATCTCCGAAGACTGCTTACATACGCTAGCTGCCTAGAACCGTGTGTCCACTGCCTGCCCAGACTTTGGTCCCATTTACACGCTATGCACACGCTGACACGCTTTCGGGCCAGTAAAGTTCAGCGCACGCGTGCAATTCACGAGGCTAGACCCTGTCCAGTGTCGTCCAGTATTTTGACTTTTTTTACTTTTCTGACCTTGACCTCAACTTCCCCACGTCCACGGCACGTCCGACCGCGTTAGCTCACGACAACCTATACAGCACAGAGTCCACGTATCCTCGACTTTCCCACGAATAGTGCCTCGCACCCGTGACCATGGAAGCGGAGCGGCCGTCGAAGCCGCCCCGCGTTGGCGGTGCTTCTTCTGGAACCACTGCCGCCGCCGATCGGAACAGCAAACTGTCCGCCCTGCTCGCGAGCATCGACGCCGACCTCGACCTCGAGCTCGAACTGTCGGCCAAGGCGAAAGCTGCCGAAACCGCCGAAGACGACTCGGGCGTCAACGCCTTCCGCCGCGCCAAGTTCTTCTTTCCCAAAGTGCTGGAGGAGCAGCGCAAGGCCAAAGAAGAAAGAGAGGCCGCGGCCGCCAGGAAGAACAAAGGGAAGGAGAAGGAGAGGGATACGAAGCCAAGTATACGGTCTGCAAGCCCTGAAGCTGAACGCTTTGGTGACGACCACGATGACCACGACCACGAACCGAAACGGCGCAAAGTGTCGCACGAAGAACGGGACAGCAGGTCAAGAGGGTACAGCCGATCACCGACACAGTCCGAGTCGCCGTCGCCGCTGGGATCGCCAATACGCAACGGAAACGGGAAAGGAAAAGGGCGTGCATCCCCGCTGTCGCCCTCGGCGAGCCCTTCTCCTATATCACGCCCGCGGCTCGACAAGGGCAAGGGCAATGCGACGACACACTCGGTTAACTCTAGAGTCGTGTACGCAGATGCGAAGAGCAATGGCAGTCCTCTTGGATCACCCGCACGCCAGTCACAACGGTCAACTAGAAGTTCGGCCAAGAACGACCCGGTCGTGGTTATCGACTCGACCGACGACTCGGACTCGGATTTGGATGATGATATCAAGTCGTCTTGGCAGCCAAAGAGAAGTCTAGTCAAGGCCGTGGAGAAGAAAACCGACACAGTCGCTGAGGTGACCGACCCCGAGTTTGCAGAGTATATCGAGCGGGCCCGGATAGCGGCCGCCAAAGCGAAAAAGGAGGCCGAGCTGGAGTCTGTCTTTGGCAAGAGCTCAGGAGAGGCTGTTGGTCCAGGCGGCATCTTCTCTTCGAACGCGACGGCGACAACACCTGCGACGACGAACCCGACGTCAGAATCCCAAGCAACAACTGCCTCGGTCATCACAAGATCAGGCTCCAACCTGACGCAGTCTGGCGAGGCAGCCGGCGACGCTACAGTGACAGAGCCGGACGCCAGATCAGCAACGCCTTCGGGCACAACCATCATCCCCTCTTCGCAGCCCGCACACACGGAAAACCAGTACCGCGTCTTCATTACGTCTCACCTCCCGAGCCCCGTCCCGCCCCTCATCGCCATGATGCGCATGGACCAGGAAATGAAATACGTCCGCAACGCCTACCTCAACCACGCCGCTAAGCACGGCGTCAGCTTGAGCGAAGACGAGTCGGCTTCCGTCCTCTTGACGTGGAAGGGCAGCAAGATCTACAACTTCACCACGGGCACGTCCTTGGGCATCCGCCCTGACGCCAAGGGCCGCTTCCGCGACCATACTGCCTCGGCCTCGGGCTCGGGCTTCCAGTCGGGCGGCCTGCACCTCGAGATCTGGACCGAAGCCCTGTACAACGAATACCTCGAGGCCGAAGACCGGCGGCGGCGCCGCAACCTGGGCGAGCTTGTCGAAGAGATCAGCGATGACGACGAAGAGGACGGAGGAGGCGATGTCAAGCAAGAAGGTCACGATAGCGCACGGGCGAGCGCCGCACCCGAGGCCGGCAGCAGCAAGATCCGCCTCGTGCTCAACTCGCGCGACTACGAGAAGCTCAGGATCACCGCCCACAGCGACACCACTGTCGAGACTCTGGCCACAGCCTTCCGGCTGCAGCGCGGCATTCCTCCGGAGCAGACAGTCATCATCTCGTGGGATGGAGACGAGCTGGAGGGCAGCATGACCGTCGGCGAAGCCGAGATGGAAGATATGGACAGTGTGGAGGTGCACATCCGGTAGTGATTGAAACGGAGGAAAAGTTGGAGTAGTCTTATGAATATAGTGATGGATAGCGATGACCTTTACAATGATATCCCTTGATACCAGACAATAAATTTTATACCTTGCTCGGACCATTCAACAAGTACAGAAATGATTTATGAATAATTTTAATTCGTATAAAGTCGTCAAATAATAACTTTTTGTAGCCAAGTACGAAATTAACGTAAGAATGACATGAACATGAAGGAAATAAACAAACACAAAAAACGCCGGCCCTTTCTAATGCGAGCTCCCAAGTCTTCAAGAAGAGTACGTAAACAGCAAATAACCAACAACTAAAGCAAACATTACCAGCCAACACACGTCTAGAACCGCTCCTTGAGACGTGCGCTGATCGACCGCAGGTTGCCGTACACCTTGCCTGGTGGCTTGCCGAGACTGAGTTTTTAGTGGGAACGAAACAAAAATGAACGATGGGGGGGAAGACATACATTAAGCTCACAACGCTCTCCCGCGCCATGCCAATCTCCTTGAAGCCGCCCAGAATGTGGATCTTGCTGCCGCCCGCCACCACAATCCGTGTCTTGGTCGTGTTTTCGATCGCATACTTTGTCCGTCCGTCCTTGCCCACAATGCGGCCGACGGCGCGCGCCAAGTGGTCGCCCTCGAGCGTCTTGACGTCCTTGATCTCAAACGACTGGATGTAGATGCCGTCCAAACGCAGAATGGCCACGGCGTCCTCGACATCGAAGCCCATGGCATACGCCCGCACGAAATCCTCGCCCTTTTGGATCGCGCCCGACTCGGTCGTGCTGCGCGACGTCCGCAGCTCGACGGCCTTGGTCTTGATGTTCATGCGGACCTGGAGTTTGAGGTTCTCGACGAGGGGTGTGTAACTAAGTACGCAGTTAGTATTTGTCGCCCGTGAGGTGGGTTGATCTGCCTTCTGCGGAGGGGCTCACATCTTATTCCAGCTGGCCTTCAGCGGCGACATGCGGTGTGGGGGAATGGGAATCTTGCGGACTTCGCGGCGGACGGCCGTCTCCGAGTCCTTGGCCGCGGCAAACTTGGGCCGCGACTCCTCGTCAATGTCCATGTCGAGGCCGGCCGCAAAGTCGTCGCTGCCTGGGTCGTTGGCGCCCAGGATGATGGGTGTGGACTTTTCGGCGGGGATCTCGGTCAGGGTCAGCGTCTCGGCCGCGGCGGCCGCATCCAGCAACGTCTCGACTTCATCTTGGGTGACTGGTTTGTTAGTCTTTTTCTTCGTCTTCTATCACTTCTTTCCATCGTTTTATATCGTCTGCATACTCGGCTTGGCCTCTGCGACAGGCGCATCCACCTTCTTGGCGGCAGTCGGTGCAGGCATATTGTCTTCGTCTAATAGTATGTATCGGCAGTGGTGTAATAGTATATGGATGGTATAGTCGTCGTTATCTTCGTCGAGTTCTGCCGTTGGTCGTCGGGCGGTGTTGAATGTCGTCGATATTGGATGCACCAAATTTTCGCTTACCCTTTCGCTCTCATTCGCAGGGCCCTCCCACTTGCCCATTAAACTTTTTTTTCTGTTTTTCTGCCTTGGTGGGGAAAGAATACTGGCTGCACTTTCCTTATCAGGGCTTATCGGCTTCACCGCCAAGTGTACCTTCCTGCTAGCAAAAAGTCTTTCTAGTCTTTGTCCCCCCCAGCCTCCACTTTTATCTTTGGCTGGTATTACTTTCTCGCCCCCCGCCTTCCTGGTCAGCTTGTTCCCTGTCTCGCCTGTCTTTGGGCGCTCAGTGCCTAAGATTTACAAGGAAGGCACCGAAAAAGAGAGCGCGTCATTCGTAGAAAAAGGTGTGTACTAGTAGACTTCACACCAGCAGGAGCGAGGGGTGAATATACAACGCAGAGACGCATAAGAAATATAGACAAGGAAAGAACGAATGGGAACAATCCAGCCAATATTGTCGCTTGATTTTTGAGACAACCACTCTCGTCATAATTCCTTTCTTTCCCCTCCTCCACCGCCAATTCAAAAGATTCAAAAGATCGTAAATACCTTCTTTTGACGATCGGACGACTGGCAACATAAGCCGCCACGAACCAACGACAAAGACAAAAAGTCTTCAATCTTGTTAGCCGGGTTTCACTGCCAGCGCCAACGACGTCCACTATTATGCACTGTAGCTAGCCTGCACTTTTCTTTTCCATTTCGAGCCGCCCAATATTCAATACCCGGTATTCGACCTCTCTCTCTTTCGACTTTACGACTTCAACAACCTCCCTTCAACGACGAGCAGAGTTTTCAAGCTCTTCCTTTCCCTGCCGACCTCCCTCCCTCCTACTCCGCCTTCCCACTACACCACCCCAAAATGCAAAATGCCTTCTAGCTCTGCATCGACCCATCAACTGGGTCGCCGTTTCTGGGCGTCAGTCCGGGACTCGGTTGATTCGTGGGCCGGCACACAAGCAAAAGCGCCTTCCTTCGGCCGGAGGTATACGCAACAGCATGGCCAGCGAGCCTTGACGGGCCAGAGCATTGCCCACTCGGTGTTTTCCGCCCATGCCGTGGCCTCAGCGACGATCGCCGAAGCTGCAGGCGGCCGCGGCGGAAGCAAAGCTGCGAGGCGGACACTCTCCTTCTTGTCAGGACGGCAACTCACCTTCTCCGGCCGCCTTCCACGCTTTAACGTCAACCTGAGCTTCGGCCTGCCCCCCGCCAACCACATCAACTCCAAAATCTCGCCAAACCACGTCCGCCGAAGTTGCACATCCGGCGGCCTATTATTGCTGGGCCTGAGCTCGCCCTCGACACCACCCTCCACTGTTGTTGCAACATGCACAGCTGCGGCCGACACGGCACTATCGGGACAGACGGCGGCACAGAAATCGAGCATAAGCCGCATCGCCCGGCAGGCATGGCAGCATCAACAACGACAGCACCACCAGCTGCACAGCAAACCGTCACAACAACCACCACAAAGGAGACAACACGGGATGCTTCTTTTGTCAAGACTGGGAAGCACGGGGCAGGGCAAGGAGCAAGTGCTTTCAGCATGGAGCTCTGAGGGAAGACGGTATAATAGCACAAATAGTGGCAACAGCAACAATACACCCCCCTCACGCCAGTCACAGACACCTAGTAACGGAGACAAGGCAGAGTCTACACGAAAATCACCAGCATCAGACGAAAACAAGGGCGCTGCAGGACAACATCAGCAGCAGCAGCAGCAAAAACAGTCCCAGCAACAGGACCACCAGCAACCGCCACCACAGCCTCACCCTCCCGAAGGCGAGGATGCCGAGACGATTGCCAGCTCCGTTTCCAAATACCTGCAGTCCCATCTGCCCAAGATCCCGCATCGTCCAACGAAGGAAGAACTTCTGGCGGCGGCCAACGGCTTCACTCAGCGGCTCAAGGTCCGCTTCAAGTGGCTCACCATCCGCAGCATGCGGCCCTGGAACGCCGACGAGTGGGGTGCTTTTCTGTCGTGGTTCATGCTGGGCCATTTGGTTTGGATCCTGGTCGGCACGACCACGTTCATGTCCCTGGTCATCCTGACCATCAACACTGTTTTTGCACAGGGTAAGTACTTTCTCGTGACGCAATATTCAATATATCCCCCAGATGTACGCACATACTAACACGTCTAGAAAAACTGGCAAAATGGGTTGGTGACTACCTCACACAGTCGGCCGGCGTGACCGTCGTCTTTGAGTCTGCCATCGTTCCCAAGTGGAAGAACGGCGTCATTACTTTCCGCAATGTGTTTGTCTCGCGCCGCCCCGGCCAGAGCAAGTCTTCCGTTACAAAGGGCTCGTCATCCAGCGCGGCTGCTATTGCTGCTGCCCGCCATACGCACGACCCGATCAGTGGTGTCGCAGAAGAACCCGAGGTCGAAGACGGTGAAGAGTATGTTGACGACGGCAACTACACACAGTTTGACGTTACTATCAACAGTGTCGACGTCACTCTCTCCTTCTACAAGTGGTGGAACGGCAAGGGCATGCTCAAGGACGTCGAAGTCCGTGGCGTGCGCGGTGTTATTGACCGTACACATGTGAAATGGTCTGACGGTCCCTTGGACCCCTTCTCGTTCCGCCATGAGCACCAGCCCGGCGACTTTGAGATTGAGCGCTTCAAGCTCGAAGATCTCATGGTCACCGTGCACCAGCCCGACGGCTTCCGCCCCTTTTCCGCCTCCATCTTCACCTGTGAACTGCCACAGCTGCGCAAACAGTGGCTGTTTTACGATTTCTTGTGCGCAAACCACGTCTCGGGTGCCTATGACGGTTCCCTCTTCACAATGCACCCCCGCCAGGTCCAAAACGCCAACCTCTTGCCGGGCGTCGTCGACAACAGCCACCACAACATCAACAACCCTGTCATCGAGCCCATGTCACCCGAGGCCGCGCTGGCCTGGAAGAAGTTTACCCGCCTGCGGATCGATGGCCTCAAGATTGACCACCTGAACCGGGGTGACCCGGGTCCGTTTGGCTGGATCTACGAGGGAAACGTCGACATTGTGGCTGACGTGATGCTCCCCGCCGAAGCGGACGAGGGCCTGGCCAAGGCCATGATTGACTTTTACGACAAGATGGAAGAGGCCGTGACGAGCAACCGCTACATCCGCATTCTGGACGGCAACTATGGCAGCCGCCGAGGCAAGGATGGCCAGAACGAGGAAGAAGCGCCCGAGGTCGAAGTCGACACATCGTTTGGCAGCAACAGCAAGCGCGGCGGCCATGCCGGTCATCTGGCCTGGGACCAACAGGAGGCGCTCAAGGCGGCAGCCACGCCGCCAGTAACTGCCCAGCCGGCCACATCCCCTGCCTCTACAACCACATCCACGCCCACCATCATCAAGCCCCCCACGTTCCCCAACGACCCGCTTCCGCAGTACGTCGTCATGGACTTAAGACTGCACCTCAACGACGTCCGCGCCGCCGTGCCCTTCTTCCCCACCACCAACGCCCTGGGCCAGACCCGCGCCCAGTCCTACGTCAATGCCGCCCTCATCCGGCCCATTGTCGCTTATATCAACGCTAAGCGCACTTATATTCCCATTAGCTGCCGCGTCGTCAAGCATCTGAGCGATTTCGACGGCAGTTGGACGACCTACGACTGCGGCCTGTTGGACGACACGTCCGCCGAGGTGTACGCGGCGTTTGCCCACGATGTCGAGGACCAGCAGTCGCGCGTGCGGCGGCTGAAAAAGGTCGGGTTCTGGACGCTCAGCATGGTGGTGCATGCACTGCTGGCAGGCGTTGCAGGTGACCTAATGTAGGGAGTTGTCCCTATAAGATACCACTCCACTTCTCTTTTTTTCGTTCTTTCTTTTATCTGATTCCCGGAGCGAGCACGGTTTTTTTGTCTTCTTTATTGTTTCCCTCTCTCTTCATAGATGGCGATTTGGGATGAAAGCGACTCTGGGGATTCTGCTTTTGAATTTTATTTGCGGCGTTTATATCAAAAAGGGGCGGTCTAATGAGGATCTAGGTTTTGTCTATTTATTTGATTTCACCTGGTGTTTTACAGAAATGCATATATGGGAGGATGGTAATCAGGCGGCCAAGGAAAGGGATACGGAAGACAAAAAACACACATAGGAAGTTTATATATACGTACGTACATACATGACATCATTTCTCTTTACTCCGTTCACGATATAATGACAAACAAGTCCTGTATTTATTCTAGACAATGTAGCTAAGCAGAAATCTGCTCAAGGCAAGAGAGAAATGCAAAGGCAACGCAGTGTAGGAAGGGTGCAGTGTGCGGTCTAGATTGTATCTCAGGGGCAGAATGAAAAGGGGCATATCAAAGAATACGAAATGAAGTGAGTAAAGGGTAACAAAAATCAAACGCAATAGACATGGTAGGGGATAAAGCCCAGCTTCCTCTCACATGCTCTCTCACATCTCACGCTCCTCTTTCATCACTCTTCACTCGTCGGTCTTCGTTTGCTCTCGTTTCCATTTCTCTGTCCCGTGTCTTTATCCGTATGCCATGCAAATGCGTAATTAACCCTCTTCTTCCCTCTTCCTTCTTTTTTGGTGGCTGCCGCAGCAGTGTATCGTCCTTCGTCCCTTCTCTTCCCTCTGTATAAAAACTAAAATAAACCAGCGATATAAAAACAAGTGTGAAAATGTAAAAAGAAAAACGAGTAGAAAATGGAAATCTTGAGACAAAAGGACAAGGTGATGAAAGACATGAGGCTAGGATACCGTGGTATCCTTGGTTGCCCTAAATAAAAGGCAGTACATTGTTCCTACAGAAACCCAGACAAAGGAAAAAGAGACGCGCCTCTTACATAAAGTCGTCACTGTTTCTGTTAGCAGGCTGTTTATAACAATAAAAACCATACATTGGGGACACCACTCACTCTCCGTAGGCATCGTCGTCGTAGGAGCCCGTGTCAATGGTGCTGGGCCGCGATATGGCCAGCGTCGTCTTGGTCTTGGCAGCCTTTGTCTTCTTGCCGCCCTTGTCGGCAGCCTTCTCCTCGCGCAGGCGGTCGTTGGCGAGCGCCGTCAGCGAGCTGTTGATCTTCTTGATCTGGTCGCTGGGCAGGCCGCGGCACAGCTCGCGGATAAAGTCGGTGGCGAACAGGACGTAGGGGCCCTTTTGCGAGTGTGCGCTGATAATGGGGCCCAGCGTCTGCTGCAGCTTGTCAAACTGGGGTTTTGTGACGGGGTTGAGGAGCGGCAGCGAGCCTAGGTCGACCGTCTTGGACGGGTCAGAGGCGTCGACCGAAATGGCTGATGCCTTCAAGGCCGCCGCCGACTTGCGCACGCCCGACCCTGTGCCCGCCGACAGGCCTGCATCGCCAAAGCTGGCCTCGCCAAACAGGTCGGCGGCGTGCTGCAGGTCCGCCTCCTGCTCGCTGCGGCGCATCCGCTCGCGGCGCTCGGCCTCGGTCTCGCCCTCGCGCAGGGCCGCGTCGGCATCGGCCTGGGCCTGGGCCTTTGCGCGGGTGGACACGTGGTCGGCAATCCGCTGGTTCTTGGACTTTTTGTTGGCAGCCGCGGCGGCAGCGGCAGCCTTGGCCTTCGCCTTGGCCTCCTCCTCCTTCTTGGCCTTTTCGCGCTCGACCTCGGAATCGTCAGCGTCCCAGGAGTCGAGCACGTCGCTATCGTTGTCCTCCTCGTCTTCAAACTTGTTGGCGCGGCGCAGCAGAGTCGGGGGCGGGGCGGGGGCGCTGGCCTCGGAGCCAGAGCTGGAGGACTCGTCTTCGTCGTCTGTGGAAAGGCAACGTTAGCATAGTATTCACGAGTGTTAACGTGTGAAAGACCGTCGCATCTGCATCACGATCGCGAGTCTCGCGTGCCCTCACGTCTGCCCCTCATCTCGTGATAGTCCACAACATGGTATTGGAGTGGTCTCTAGACGAAAACGAGAGACAGAAGCGAGATCGAGGCGAGAGACGCATGTGGATGTATGTGGTGCCATGTGGTGAGGGCAACGACAGCATAGAGAGAGAGATTTCTTTTCTCGGTTGAACGTACCCCACTTGCTAGGCATGATGGGCAGTTTTTGTTTTCGTTTTCGGTTGCGCGGTTTCGTAGGAAAGAGAGATTCGGTATCGTCGGGTAGGGGAGAATGTGTCGTGAGACGGTGTTGAAGCGGATGACGTCCGGAGAAGTGGCGCGTTGAGGTTGTGGGAGAAGTGAGAGAAAAGAAAAGGAGGGAAGATGAAAGGGAGGCAAGATTGTTCAAAATAGACAGCGTATTATTACTGCAGTACGACACGGGGGGCAGGAGCGCGGGAGAAGGAAATTGTGGGTTTTTTCTCGAGAATACTGAGCAAAAAAAAATGATAAAATAAAAACGGCAGTAAAAAATTGTCCCCTTGCGACGCTTTTCACGCTATTCACGCCTTTTCAGCCAGGCAAAATGGCAGAAGGCGCGACTAAAAGCCGGTTGGGTGGAAAGCGTCACTTGTTTGGCGTTGGGCAGGCACGGCGCAAGGCGAAGTATCAAGGGGCAGCAAGGGCGACTGAAGGCAAAATGTGAGAGGCTGCCTCTGCTTCCTGCCCAAAAGTGAAAAATCTTGATGAAACTAAAACATTGATTAATTCGACTAGCGAATCAAAGCCAGAACGGCAGCGGCCGTCGATGGCTCTTTCTAAATTAGAACAGTCTGGCAAAAAAGGAGAGATTCCTTCTTCTCACGCTTTCCTCTTTAGCCGTCGTCGCGTCTGTCTTACGAAGAGGCAAGTGCGATGCACGAACGCGATAATTAACAGAAGGAGCGAGCGACTGTATATTAAGTGACGATGCACAGTATGAAGACGACGAGGAAGATACAAAGCCATTTCTACAGTCGACAAGACAGAACCATTTTCAGCATCATTGACTTGAATGCGCCCTTGCGGGACATGTCAATGTATCCGCATCCGGGTCGTCCCTTTTGGATCGCCAGTGCATGAGCGACACGGCCAGCAACGAAAAAGAAGAATGTGAAACAGAATTACGGGCGACAATATTTGGAAAGAATTACTACGGGAAGGAAAGAATACGAACAGACGCCCCTGTTCGTCTGTTCGCGCCTTTCGTCTCAGAGTGCGCATCTTTTTTTCGTCGAATGCCCCTCGTTTTCTGTCGTGTCGCGATTTCCTATTCCGGCCGTATTTTCATCCCAGTCCCACGTCCCTTCCCCCTCCTCCCCTCAGCGCAAAATTTTGAGAGAGCGCACGCACGCACGCACGCACGCACTCCCCTGAAATGCCCCTCTACAAACCCCATTTGCAGGGATGATGTCATCCACTGGCAGGGGGTTACGTCGCTATCGTCCCAAAATTCCAAGAGAGTCGCAAAAAAATCCAGAGTCACTCTTGGGGCGCATGCCCAACGCGTCGCATTCTGGCGCTGCTGCAGGGCTGCAGGAGGAGTGCATGAGGATGTGCAGAAATATTGGAGGGATAAGAAAAGAAAATGCAAAGAAAGAAGAAAGATGCAGTCATAAATGAGTCAGAGGGCAAAGCCAGCGCACAAGATATATTTTTCGTGACTTTCTTTTTTTGTTCTTTTTTTGTTCTCTTTTCGGTTTGTTTTCTTTTTGTGTTCACACAGCCTCAATTATTATTTAAAAAAACATGAATGAAATTCGAAACATTTCTCAAATAAAGAATTAGGAGAATTTTTTTATTGTTACGAAGCGAAACTCACATTGAGTAGTCAGCATGTTGCATGGAATTGACGACATCACGAACTTTTGGGAGCAAAAAAGGGTCCAGATCGTTGAGACGTCAGACTGTTGCATTCTGCTGCCGGTCTGCCGTAAGGCTAGGCTTGTCTTTAGAAATTGTCGTATGTTTTGTGAGAACGGAATGCGTTTGTTTAGTTCAACTTTGAATTGAAAACAAAGGAAAGGAACGAAAGAAGGAGGCCAACAAAGGGACACCAGCCACAAATAAAACATCTCCGCTACATCTCCTCACATCTCCTTCCGTTGCTGACTGTCCGAGGAGATGAGCACTAGAAGCAGGTGAGAGACACAAGACACTGGAGACTGGCTCGTGAACAACGCCAACACAGACCACAGGCCAAGGTCACAAACGTCAATGCATCTAGTAGACGCACATGTAAGCAGGAAAGACAGGATGAAATAAAAACAAAAGAAGAATGAGAGAAAAAGCCGAACGGACGGAGAATTCAAACGTATTGTCAATAGTTTGTCTTTTTCCTGAAAAGAGCGCCGTCAGAGCTCCGTTTGGTTGTTGACTGAGGCATCTCCGAATGTGTGCCTTGTTTGAATTTTCACTTGTCAAATATCTCATTTCCTCATTTCCTCATTTCTTCATTTCCGTTATTATCTTCATCCTGTCCTTTTTCTTCATGTCCTTGTGACTTGTTGTCGTCGGGGCTGGTTTTTTTTGCATCAATTTTGTCAGTTCGTGTAAGACGTCGTTGGGCACGAAAACAATGCGGAATGATTTTGGAGGGATTTCTCAGTCGAGTTGCAAACGCCTCCAAACGCCTCCTTGTCACAGTCGCGCTCTCCGAAAGTCTCCGATGATTATGCTCATCACCTGACACTGCAGAGCTTGAAAGTGCCCTGTAGTGCCCTGTAGCGGCGGTGGCTCAGGGGCTGTTCCACTAAGACGAGAACATCCCGCGCAGAAAGGTGAAAAAGAAAAAAACACAGGATGAGGCTCACAGTCGAATTGCTCCTGCTGACACGAGACTGAAGGTAAAACCGGGGCCGGCCCTTTTCTTGTACATTCGTATTGCCTCGCGCCGGGTTGTTTTCTTTTTTGTCCTCTTTTTTCTCTCTGTGATCCATCTCAAAAAGTCTCCGTTCCACAAGTCCACATGGCATTGACGTATCGATGCCGTCTTTTCTCTCTTCCTTCTCACTACGGTGTTTGTTTTACGAAAACATGTCGGTGATTGGCAAATGCAAATGACGCCCCAGTGGTCTTTTTCTTCTTTTTTTATGTGACATTTGTTGCCATCTTGACACTTTCTGTTGGTTCTTGCTTCCTGTCAATTCCGCATATTTGCTCGTTATATGGAGTTCTCTTGTTAGTCATTCTTATTTTGCCCACGTCTTGTCTTTCCGTTGTCTATTTCCGTGTAACATTGACAGGATATGTATTCAGTATTTCGTAGATGCATCGTGATAATGTATTCGAGTTGTATGAAAACTGTACCTTTCCGTCCACGTGTAAACGGCCAGCCCGTTGTTGTGCTGAGAGAGAGCGTTACATGGACTCGCAACAAGCCGTATGCACGCTCCGTAAGACGGCCAGGGGCGGGCATGACACAGAACGAGGCCATGTTCACAGCTGGCATGGAGGAGGCATGCATCGGACATGTAAGAGCGGGATGAGGTTAAAGGAAAAGAGAACCAAGGCGAGGAACTAGATACGCCGGAGTGCGCTAAAAGTTAGCGAATCAGGGCCATCCCAAGCAGCTTTACACAGCGAGCGCCCAGGTACCCAGGCGGCCGGGGATGACAGCGGTGTTAGTGCGCTTAAACTGACGCTAGGGATCTTCATCCTTTCTTTTTGGAGTTTCCGTTTTTGTTTCCTGCGCTCCCTGGCTCCTTCCCGGGCTTTTACTATTCGATTGCGTAGGTTGTACCTTCCCTGCACGTCGTTCCTGTATCTTTTCGCCGTTCGCTATTTCTGGCGTCTCCGACTGTTTGGGCCATTTCCGTTCTCCATTTTCCGTTTCTTGGCTTTTCTTTCCTTTGTATTTGTCCTGTAACCAACTCGGACACCATCACTCCGTCTTGCGACCTTGCTTACCTCGTCCGTCCCCTTGGCAGATGACCGCCTCCTGGCATGTGTCTAAGACTTTTTACCTCCTTGTACACAAAGACAAACACATATAAAGGGCAGTCTGGCACATTGAGAGTTTGTGCCTGGCCCCTTTCTTGCCACTCATCGCAGAATTCAATATCAACATTGACAAACATTATCACCAACCCCAGGCTTTAAGCCATACCCCTCACTATCACTTATACACATATCCTACTGCACAACCACCCCCATCATGACTTCGGTGCGCATCACATCGACGGCTCTGGGCCAGTCCCAACTGGTCAGTCGCCAGATCGCCCGCGCCGCCATCCCCATTTTCTGTTCTTCACAGACATCCCTACATAAATTATTACCTTCGTCGTCGTCGTCCTCGATTAGCCGCCGCCCGGGCTCGGCTGCGGCCCCGTTCTCGACGACGTCTGCTGCTCGCATGCGCGACATCTTCCCGGCCCGCGAGACAGACCACATCCGCCAGACACCGCCCGCCTGGCCGCATCACGGCTACACAGAGGCCGAGATGCTCGCTGTCGTGCCGGGCCACCGCGCCCCCGAGACCATTGGCGACACCATTGCCTGGCGCCTGATGCGCGTCTGCCGCTGGGGCATGGACCTGGCCACGGGCATGAGCCGCAGCCAAAAGTCGGACAAGAAGAACCCGACGACCGCCGTCGCCGCCGAGCGCCCGCTCACAGAAGCGCAGTGGATGACCAGATTCATCTTCCTCGAGTCCATCGCCGGCGTCCCCGGCATGGTCGCCGGCATGCTGCGGCACCTGCACTCGATCCGCCGCCTCAAGCGCGACAACGGCTGGATCGAGTCGCTGCTGGAAGAGTCGTACAATGAGCGCATGCACCTCTTGACTTTCATGAAGATGTGCGAGCCGGGCTGGTTCATGAAGCTCATGATTTTGGGTGCGCAGGGCGTGTATTTCAACGCCATGTTTTTCTCGTACCTCCTCAGCCCCCGCGTCTGCCATCGCTTTGTTGGGTATCTCGAAGAAGAGGCCGTCCACACCTACACGCGCTGCCTCGCCGAGATCGAGGCCGGCCACACCCCCGCCTGGACCAGCCCCGACTTCCAGGTCCCCGAAATCGCCGTCCGCTACTGGAACATGCCCGAGGGCAAGCGCACCATGCACGACCTCATTCTCTACATCCGCGCCGACGAGGCCGGCCACCGCGGCGTCAACCACACCCTCGGCAACCTCGACCAAAAGTCCGACCCCAACCCCTTCGTCAGCGAGTACAAGGCCGGCCGCGAGTCGCCCAAGCCCCTGGCCCGCCCGGAAGGCTACGAGCGCAGTGAGGTCATGTAACGACCTGTGACTTTTCTTTTTCTTCTTTTTTTCTGCCGCATTGTCTCATTTACATGGCGTTTAGGCTCCTGCAACGGCGTTGGGAAAGCGATTCCGGGGCGGGAGTCTCCCCACTCTGATTATGATTTTTTTTCCGTCTTTTTTTTTACAATTTCTTTTCTTTTATCTCCTTTATATTTCAAAGATGATTCTCGATTTACAACAGATTGAGACGGTCAGCCGTCGCGGCCTGGTTGCCAGGCGCTGATAGAGGAGGTCTTTCAGTGAAACGAAATGGCCTCAGGGTTTAATGGAGAACATATAGAAGAATGTGTCCAAAGAAACCAGATAGATATGCATCAAGACTTGAACAATATAAAATCTGTTCCGCAAAGACTTTTTTTCAAAGACTGTTCCTCGAGATGTCGGATAAAGTGCATGAGCTTATGAGATTGCCTTCACTTACACGATGCATCTCCACTCAAAAGACTAGACCTGATTTGGCCCTAACTAGGCTGGGCTGTCAGGCCACTAAGCTTAACGCATGATCGAACATCATGATGAATCATGAGCCTTCCCATTGTAGTTTCTGCAAAACGCACGCTTGCTAGATACAATTATGTCATGGGCATTGTGCAGTGTCCTCGCTCTCACCATGTATTGGTCCAAAGGGGTTTTATTCAAAAGTAGCGAAGAAAAAATATCCAAGATCTCTCTTCGTTTTGAGGCCTTTCCGTGTTGGTAGGCTTATCCTATACAATAATATAGACATCACAACAAGGAACGTTTGTGTAAGGTAATAATGTATGGTGGGTGACGTGAATAAACATGGGGAGTATAATAAACAGTAACCAAAAATGGGGCTTGAGAATGGTAAGAGCAGGACAAAAAAAAGAAGACATTAAACTCCAGAAAAGGTCATCCACTACCAAAAAGCACGTTTTCGGAACGTGTTTTTCTCTTTTTGTTCAATAAAGCCAAGAAAATAAAGAGTTAGAATAGAAGAAAAAGTAGTAAGTAAAATAAAGAAAAAAGCGTCCTTTGGGGTATCCTTCGTTGCGGGACACACCGCCCAAAAATATAAAAAATGAGAATGAGAAAAAATAAACAAAAAAGAGTTACAACAAAAAGAGCAAATGGGGTAATTGTGATGGGATGTGACAGGATGGAGGAGAGGGCGAGTGAAAATAGATATGTAAAGAGGACGGGACGGGAAATGGGGGAATGTAATAGACAGTTAACACCAAAAAAAGTAATAAACAACCCAAAAAAAGATGGCCATCCATGGCCACACTCCTTCTTTATATCTCTCCTCTTTTTTGTCCCCCCGTTGAAAGTTCCTTCCCCGGATTCCTTTCCGTTCCTTTATAAACGCGTAAGAAAAGACAAAATAAAGATTAAGAGGGGACGAGGACGCCATGTTATGGCGACTTCTCATTCTCCTCAGTGACACGGTCAAGATCCACACTCTTGCCGCGGATAACACCTGACAAGGTAGACGTGGACGTTGCAGACGGGTCCGTGGGCGATGGCGACTTGTTACGCCGCTGCTCGGCCGTCTCTTTGGCCTCCCGGTATTTGTTCTTAAGCCACCCGGAAATCTTGCCCTTGTTGTGCTCGTCGCCGCTCTTGCCCGAATCGTGCGACACCTGGCCCTCGGCGTACGCCAGAGCAGGGTCCGAGGACCCGCTGGCGCCCGTCAGGGACAAAGACCCTATGTTGGCCAGGGGCGGGCCACCGCTGCCGACCGAGCTGGTGCTGACACCGGCGTGCACATTCGACCCGAGGCTCGAGCCTTGGCCGGGCGGTGTGGAGACGGAGCTCAGGTTGCTAGTAGAAGGATGGGGCGGCGGTGAGCCTGCACCCTGTGCTGGGGCGACAGGCGCAGCTGCCGGAGGCTGCATATCATCACGCCGTCTTGACAGGCGCCAGAGCCGCTTCTTGGACTTCTCGGGTTCCGCCTGCTGCTCTTGCAGGACGGCAGCTGCGGCGGTAGCAGCCGGAGAGTCGTCGACCTGGTCGATATCAGAGCCTTCGTTGAAGGAGCTGTGCAACGACTGCGAGGGTGAATTTCTTGACGGACGCAGCTTGTTCTCAGATGCGGGTGCAGCAGCGTTGGGTACACCGGCGGCACCGGCAGCACTGGCGGCATTAGTCGGCGTAGGCGTTGTCGTTGCGGTGGTCGCGGCCGACGGGACTTGGGAAACGCGTGGTGTCGAGTCGTTGGCACTATCCAGACCCGTCGCGGCCACAGGCTCCTTGCGGTGGCCCCAAGACTCGTCCGGCACTTGCCCACCAACGGCCGCTGCGGCAGCCAGCTGGTTCGCGTGCTCCTCCAAGGGATTGACGGCCGGCTCGTAGTTTGGCGACGCGTAGGCCGAGGATGACGGCAGCGAGGCGGTAGAACTCTGCGCGCTCGGGTTGGCACTGCTCGGCAGCCGCTTCTTCTTAAGCTTGTTCGGCTGCGGCCGCAGCTCGCCGGCGCCGGCGTCGTTAGTGCTGGAGCGCTGGAACAGTTGGAAGCGGCGCTCCTTTGTCGGCGTACCCGTGCCACCCTCGGCGACAGGCGAGATGGGGGTGGCGGGTGAGAACCCAAGGCCGGGGACATCGCGGGGTGGTGCAACGTGCGTGGCGCCCTCCATCATCACAGTCGTAAATGGGTCGGGCTTGCTGGCGTCCTCAGCGGGAGTAACAACTTCGGCGACAGGGTCAAAGGCCGGTGCAACTTGTGCTGACGGGTGCGGGTTGATTGGCGTCAGGGGAGACACTGGGCTGCCAGACGGGTCTGTTCGCTTCGCAAACCGGCCAGGGCCGATGCCTGGTGACCGGGCTGGCAATGTGTTGCTGCGGGAAAGTCCACCACTGCTGCCGCTGCCGCCTGTTGTGGGCGTTGCCGCAACAGCGGGACTACTGCTGCGCGGACTTGATGCGTGACCGACATGGTTATTGCCGTCACCAGCGGGTCCGCTGATATCGCCGGCGGCACTGTTGTTAATGGCGACATGGGCACCCGAGTGTCTTGAGTGCCGTGAGTTGCGCGACGAGGTCGACCGGTTACGACGAATCTTACCGTCGCGGGCGACACTCTCGGCACCGGCGCTAGCATTAGAAGCCGTGCGTGTCACGCCCACGGCACCAGCGCCTTCCATCTGCACACCGGGTGTGACGGGTGGCGTACCCCGTGAGACCTCCTGGACAGTCTGCTCGTCGGCAGCAGTACCGCGCATTCCGATGAGGAAGTGGTCCTGATTCTCGATCAAAAAGATAAGCACGGTCTGGTTGAGGCGGTACTCCTCGGGCGCCATGGCGTGTGTCGGGTGGGACAGAATACCGGGCTGGAAGATAGCAGCCAGGTTCTGTGAGTTCATGCGGTTGACATCGGCCTTGGCGGCAAAGACGGCCAGCAGATCCAAAATGTAGAGCAGGAGCTGGCGGTTGAGTGGCGGCAGCTCCGTGATAAGGTCCTGGTATTTGCGGATGGCGCCGGCCATGTCAAAGTTCTCCATAAACTGCGGGCCGTCGGCGTCGCTAGAGCCCTGCTTGATGGCGTGGCGCAACGGTTCGCGGAAACGGTCGTAGAGGATGAGGGGCACGACGGGCTCAGGCAGGTCGTTCAAGTAGCGACGCAGGACGTTGGCGGCATCATGTACTGTGTAGCCGGTCCAGGACAGACCCTTTCCATAGCGGTCTGGTGAGTCGAAAGCTTGTTTGAGCTCCTTGATCCGCTTTTCTGAGCCACTCAACCGGAAGATACCCTCGATATCGGTCGCTGTGAAGGTTAGTATTGTGTAATCATGGAAGGCCTCTAGACGACTCTAAAAGCTTGACTTACCCTTCTCTTTCAAAAAGACACCGCACTTAGCAACGACAATAGGAACGTAGCCATAGATGTAGCTTTTGCCGCTTTCGTCAATGAGAGAAATGGCGACATTTGCGTACGCAATACTTTGCCGCAGGGGCACGCCGAAAATGCCTCGTGGTGGTTGTTCTGTTGAGAAATCATGTTAGCAGTGTACTCTTCGTCATTTGCTTTTTGCGTCGTTCCTTGGTTCCTTTCTTCGTTTCTTGTTTCTTTTCGCCCCGCGTTTCGTCGCTGCACGCCGTCCTCCCCCGGATCATCCTTTGAGATATTCCTTCAGAGGGTTTCTTTTCTTGGTCCTCGGGAGTGACCTTGACCAGGGGGAATGTTGTGCAACAATTCTAGCCTTGCCGCCTCGCCGTCTTCGGTGACACAAACAGCGTGGCGCATGGCTAGTGGCACCATATTTCCCAAATCCCATTTCCCATCGGATGACAAGATTATGAATTGGCAGGGGGCCGGGAGAGCAAGGGAAGGCGCATGTCGCAGTTCGAGAGTCGCAAATTTCGTGGTCGCGAATTGTCGCGCCCGCGGCCACGGCCACTTCCACGGCCACTCTCGCAATTGCGGTCGCGTTCGAGGTCGGGCTCGTAGGTTGTGAGGCTGCCATAGCGAAAACGAAATGGAATGTGTCGAAATCGCGGCTCGGGTGAACGGTACCGGCGCCGGCACTGAAGAGTGCTGATAATCAGACTGGCCTTTTGGCTTTCTGGCTGGATTCGCTTTGCTTTGCTCTGCTTTGCTGACTGTCCTTCTGCAGGCGGCCTTATCTCATTTAAGCGGACGCGCAATTTCCGGCGCAATCGTTGTCGGGGCGCGCGATCCGCCTAGAACCAAAAAAGTGCCTTCTCCTCGACCCATAATCTGCTCTAGCAGACAAGGGAACGGGCGCGAACGAAATAGATGACAAGAAACGACCAGAAAAAAAGAACGGGAAAAATACGCAAAAACACAAAGGGAGGGTGGGGATGCAATGCAGTTCAGATGTAAATTACCTTGTACTTCGTGGTTTCGTGATTGTAGCTTGAAGCCCTTCCACCACGACTTGAGATCGCGCTTCGTGGGCGGGGAGGCGGGGTTTGCTTGTGGTGGTGGCATCGCGACAGGCGGCGGCGAGGCAGGGGATCTCGGCAGGTGGTGAGAATGGGCATTCGGAGCGTGAGCTTGCTGCTGCATCGGGTGCAAAGGCGCAGGAATGTGGTGCGGTCGCGGGGTGTGCTGGTGATGTGGTTGTGCCTGAGGTTGGGCCTGAGCCTGTGGTGGTGCCTGCTGTTGCTGTTGTAGCTGCTGAGGAGGCTGTGGTTGCTGTTGCTGTTGCTGCTGCTGCACAGCTTGCGTTTGCGGCGGCTGCTGCTGAGGTTGCGCGGGCTGCGGAGGCTGTTGAGGATGTTGAGACTCCTGCTGCTGCAGCAGACTCTGAGGTTGGGAGGGAGCCGGAGACGCCATTGGGGCGTTTGCGGGAGGGCCAGAAGAAGCCGTCATTTCACGACGACGACGGCGGAGGCGGCGAAGCGAATCTATCGGTGCAACGACTTGGTCTGGTTTCTGTTTCTTGTCGATTGACAAATGGGAAAAGACAAAGACGAAATCGTCGAGTCTAGGGAACCGCGGTTCGCGAGATCAACGAAGGAGTGGCCCAGGCGGAGGAGGCCAGCTTGGCAGCGACGCGGCAATCGAAGACGGTGCGGCGGTGGGCGCAATGGCAGTCGTGGAAGCTGTAGGAGCTGTAGCTGTGGGAGTCGCTGTCGCAAAGGGGCCGCGTGGCATGTGTAGGCAAAGAGACAAGGCAAGCGTCGAAAGCGGTCGTTGGCGGCATAGACAGATGCGCGGGGGGACTGAACTGGTGGCGGGTCGGAGTTTTCGTTGTTCGCTATTCGCAATTCGCGTGGTAGAAAGAGAGGTGTCGACGAGGAAACGGTCGAACGAGAAAAGTGGCGTCGAGGTGTACGTGCGATGAAGAAAGAGAGAGAAAGGCAGGAAGCGAGAGAGAACGAGTCGCTATGCTGATGTCGAACAAAGAAAGTGGCGCCGTGAGGGAAAGCTCTTGTCTTGTCTCGTCGGGTAAGGTAAGGTAGAAAGGCGAAGTAACGTCGGTGTCGTCGTTATGCTTGAGGCGCGAAAGTTTGTCGTGGAAAAGACGCGAGGGTTGACAAAAATAAGGGTTTTTGCAGACACGGCCGGTAAAAGGTAAATGGTAAAAAAGAACAGTAGCGGTAAGGGAAAGTATATACGGGCCGCGACGAGTATGTAGGGTTGAAAGCCGAATAATGGTAAAAAGAGTCGAAGCGCGCGCGACCGAGCGCCAGGAGACGAAGACGAAACGACGAAACGTTGGGTTCGGAAGCGACCAAGAAAAACGGGGGTGCTATGAACACAAGACGAGAGAAAGACTGAGAATTGAGAGAGTGAGAGAGGGGGACTGAACAGTCAGCAAAATGGGAGAGCCGACACGTTCAATCGTTCAAGGGGGCGTGGGCGTTGCGCGAGAAAAAAAGGACCCAGGTAGCGAGGATCGCTGTCGCGGTCGAATTCGGTTCTTGGGGGCGGACGACGAAAGATGTACTGTTAAGAGCGAGAGGAGATGAGATCGAAGAAGAGGAAAAAGAGAAAAAAGAGAAAACGAGAGAGATGAGAAGAGGTTGGAGAGAGAAAGAGAAAGAGAACGTTCAAAGGAGCTTGAGGGAAAGCGAGCGAAACGAAAGCGACGAGACAAGGAAAGTCCAAGAAAGAGAGACTCCTGGAAAGGAAAGAGCAAAGGACCCAGAGACCCAAAAGAGAGAGAGCGAACGAGAGAGACAGGAAAGAGACAAGGGGACAGAGAACGAAAGCAGCAGAGGAGCGACAGGGAGAGGAAGGAGCTACTGCGGCCAACGCCACGCTATTATTGGGCGGTGGAGGCAGCAGAAAAAGAAGGTTGCAACGCTGCTGTCGCTCTTGTCTGGCACTGGGCACTGGGGCACTAGGGCGGGAGAAAAGGATGTGCAGGGAGGTGGTTTCTTGGGGAAAGACGCAAAGGCACAATACGCCAGATGGAAGGAACGAGGAGCGAGGGGTGGGTAGGGGAATTAGAAAATTATTGTGGGAGAAGGAAGGAGCCTGGGAGAGCGCAGGAGAGCAGGACGACTCGTACGCCACTTACTGGAAAGAGCGCAGAAAGATATTACGGTTGCTGTTGCCCTGTTCCTACGCGTTCTTTGCTCTTTTTGCCTGTTCGTCGTTCCTGCCCTGACCAGCTTTTGCTCTGGGACACCAGGACCTGGCTGTCAAGTCACTCTTCCTTGACCTGGTTCTAATTTGTCTTATTTGGGTCGATTTGGGCTATTTCCAGGCAGCTGACAGGTAAAACGATTTTGGGCGGCGGGCCGGGGTACGTGGTAAAGGGTCCTTAGTGCGCAACAGTTTGGGAGGGGAGTCGAGGGGGCGTCGCAGAAACGCAGAAAACGGTGAGGGCAAATGGCAAATGGGCAAATGGGCAGCAGGGCAAAACAGAGTGGAAAGTCAGAAAGTGTTCCAGAGCTTTTTGTGGTCTTTTTTAGTGTCTTAGTGTAATTGCCTGTTTCTAAAAAAAGGGAAAACGGTGGTCTGGAATTGGATGGCCGGCCTGGCACACCCACATTTTTGCTTTTGGAGGGACAAGAGACAGGGAAAGAGACACAAGGAGGCCACATGAAGCAGGCATGAGTCGGTATGAGTCGCTCAGTCCTTCTTGCCCGTTTCGTTCAGGTTGTTTCCTTTTTCCTGTACCGCGAGATCGCAGCTTCCTTTGACGTTCTTTTTACTATTCGTTCCTGCCTTTTGTTCTTGCCCCTTCCTGGCGGACCTGCGAACGCCTCAATGTCTTTTCTGACTACTCCGTACTCCGTATTCTTTCTTTGTCTCCATCCCGGCAACCCTCAGCAACCATAGTGCCTACCTACTGTGTAGAGCTCCCGCCATACCGGGTCTAGTCATGGCACATGTCGTTCCTGCCCATCCGATCTAGGGGCGCACCCTAATAAGGCAACCGTGTGTCTTTGGTCTTTCATCCATTGTTCTTGCTGTGGTCTAGGTCGTCGTCCGTCAGTCCGTCGTGGATATCAATTAAAATAGCTACCAAACAAAATAGCGACTCCCTGCCCGCTGGAGAAAGCGCGACTGTCGCAATGACGGTCATGGCCTAGTGAGATAGCGTGCATATCTGGGCAAGGAACCAGCACCGAAGCAGTGGAGTCGGACTGTCAGATGCGCTGCTATTTTTTGTTCTTTGTGTGTTGCACAGTATCAGTGTATCTACACCGTAATTACACAGTGGGCATTTACTGCCTTTCCTCTTGAGTATTTCCATTTCGTGCCGTCTGTCATTCGAAGACAGGAGCTCCAAAAGAACGGCCAGAACGAACCGAACCAAGGGAAGCAAAAGAACCAGAGGGGACCATTTGCAAGTCTGAAAGTCTGAAAGTCTGAAAACGGAACGGGACAGGGTCTCTTTTTTCTCTGTCGTTTTCACAGTGGATGTTCCTCAAGTCCAAACTTTTTATATTCCCCGGTTTTAATTCTTTTCTTTTTTGTCACCTTGTTTTCCCTGGCATGGAGCGTGTGAGCTTGCTGGATAAATTCAGGTCTCCATTCCCCATTTTCCAGAACAGAGCCCACCGAAAGCCCCAAATTTCAAGACTCGAGAAACCAAAAGACAAAAGGCCAAGGAAGCCGAGACCATGAGGGGAAACGGAAACAGGGGAACAATCCGACAGGGGCGTGTCCAGAGCGTCAGAAGGAATGACGGGACGTGCAAAACGGAGATTTACTGTGAGAACTTGAAATGAAGACGGCGTCCACAAGACATCCACAAGGCGTCTGCAAAATAAGAATTTAGAAGAGGCCAGAGCGCGCCCAGGCGAGCCAGAACAAGCCTGGCCAGGCAGTGAACAAGGCCATCGCGTCAGCGTTTAATCTTACAGGGAAGAGTGGTTGATCGAAACCGGTCTGGCCCTGTCGACATCACACGGTCCCATCTCTCTCAAGTTCTCGAGTTCCCATGATATTGCATGATGCAAGGGCGGCAAAAAACGAGACGCTGAATCTTGAATCTCGATACTGTTCTGGCCGGGATCTTGATGCCCTCCCCGAGTTTATTTTGTGCTGTCCTCAAAAACAGCTCATTCGTGGGCGAGAAGAGAGGAGAGTGAGAGCAACGCTGCGTGGCGATCGATGTGCAAGATTGGGCAGTTCATATGTCGATCCTATTGGAGGGGAAGAGGAAAAAGGCGAAAACCTGAGGAGGGTAAAGAGAGCAAAAAAGACGGCAACCAAGATGACAAGACGAAAAATACAAGTGCACATAACGGAAGACAGAACAGGTCGTCTTGTGGACACAGACGGCAGCGAGCCGCAACCGGGTTTTCAGCGACGATCTCTGGAGGTCAAGTGCAGAAATCGAGGCCATCGCGACGGAAAGTTCCCTGGCCAGAAATAAACTACAATTCACAACTCACGATACTGCAATTTCATGTCTACTGTGTAAGCTTTTTCATGGTTCTCACATCTGTCTTTTCTCGTGTTGCTCTTGTTCATGCAGCTTGCATGCAGCTTCAGGTCCAGCTCGATCCTACAAGGTACGCCTTCTGCCAAAACGAGATTGATAGGATTCCAGCAGGTCAATTCATACATCGTAGGAAGGGAGTATCGTCGACTTCTGCGGGTCTGTGAGGCTGTACAAGTCAAAGTATGGATTATGGAGTCCGGACTGTGAAATGTTGCCTGTCAGCTTGCCAATATCGACTGTTATTCTTGATATTGGACAATAACTGTCTTGACAGTTTAATGCACTGCAACTCTCGGGGCAGGTTAAGAACGTTAAATCCCCCCAGCCTCATTCCTACAGTTCGGTACGATATGCACGATACATGTGGCGTATAATAGAGGAGATATAAACTGTTGGAAGTGTGAAAGTGTCGAAAAAAGAAAAGGCGACTGACATGGTGACATAACCAGGTTCGCATTGCAGAAAAACTGCCAGGGCACCTGCACTTTGCAGTCAATTTATTTTTGGCTGCGCCCAACAGGATGACGTCGCGAAAAGGGTAAAAGAAGGTGAAAAGGCGTCCAGACACGGCTAGCCACGGGGGGCGGGAACCTACAACGAAGTCAAAGCAAGCACTGGGTTGACATAATGACAGAATTGGAGAATGAGAAGGGGGGAAAGGGTGCAGTGCTTCGCCTCGTTTGATTTTCGAATTCTTGTTCCTATTTTCCAATCCGCCCAACTATATCATATTCCTCACTCTTGATTCGTGAAATTGGCAACTATTCGTGAATATTGGACGGCTGCGGCTGACACTTCGTATGAGGGCAACAGCTCCGAGCTTTACGGCATCCAACGGCGAGTACAAGTGACGGCATGTCAAAAATGGGCGCAGAATTCGCACGTGGTTTGGCAGCCTGGGGAAGGATAGAGGAAATACGAAGAAACAGTGGCCAATGTTGACGTCCAACAGCTAAAGAAAAGACGGCCGCATATTTACAGGCAAATAAACAAATGGGCAATGTCCACGAGAAGCACAGAAAGGATAGAAAGAAAAAGGCGAACAGCAGCGCCGGTGAGATCGCCCCGGATGTTTCCATAATTAGACGTGCTCCCCTGACCTGCTTTTCTTCTGTCGAGTCCCTCTTTTTGTCTGCTGTACAAGTAAGATGCACGCACATATGCATCGTCCTGCGACCTACTCCAGTGCATGCTGCGACCTGCGTCGTGGGCCTGGCCTGTCTTGTCCCTTTTTTCCTGCTTTTCCTGTCTAGCCCGAAACTGGACGGGGCAAAAGGTGTGCATGAAAAAGTCTCGTGAGCAAAGTCATGGAGGGGCATTCGAAAGTAAGAAAAAAGAAGAAGCTAAGAGGGGAAACGAGAGGTGAGATGAGCCTCATTGGGAAGAGTGAGATGGGGAAGAGAGAAATGCAGGGCAGAGAGACATGGCTTTCTAGGGCACAGTAATACAATACAGGCAGGCACAGGCACAGGGACAGGCACAATGCAATATGCCCGTCGGTGTGAGACGCCAGTCGATGCAGATGCAAATGCAGAAGTGTACAGAAAGCGTAGTGTACTTGCACAGAAAGTCCGGATACGCTGCCGAAGTCTTTTTCTCTCGAGTCTCTTCTTCTCTGGCGTTGCACATTGTATCCTCACGCTGTGCTCCTGGAAGGCAGGAGGCGCAGAAGAATGCGGAGAATACAGAGGGAAGGCGCAAAGGACATCCTTGCGGCTTGTGGCTTCCTTGCATCCATGTGTCCTTGAGTCCTTGCGTCCTTGCGTCGTGCATCTGCCCGCGTGCCTGCCCGTTTCTTGAGAAACATGAGCCGGCTTCTGTTTGTTCCGCTGTGTCCAAATCCTCGTCCTCAATTTTGCATCGTCTCGCCGTTGGGATTTTAGGTGGTCACAAGGAATTTTAAGGTGAAGCTGCTGGGACCTGCCTTCACAGTAAAAGCTGTTGGAAACCATTTTAAGGTGATGTCAGTGAGTGACAGGACCGGTTTTCAGGTACGCTCCAGGGCGCTGTGTTGCGTGTTCTGTGATTGGCCAGACAGGCTTCTGACTAAGAATTTTCGAGAGTTGGCGGGTACACCTGGGCAGGCCCCGCTTTTTTAGCCGGGTACAGTAAGTTCAGTCCAGTCGGGAGCCATTGAGCATCGACGTAAGGAATTTTCTTGGTCTCCATCTGAAGATACTGAAGACGACGTCAATCGAACAACGACGACTACTCACGACGAACCTCGACGACGACAAAACCACATACCCCCATATACCACCTACCCTCTCACATCCACTTTTCATACACAATGGAAGGGTATGTTCTCTTTTGGTCAAACCGCAAAGCTGGGCTTTCCAGCTCACCTCCCCCGCAATCACAACCTCAGTGACCCCTCGTGACAATAGCTAACCCTGTTACTTCTCCAGCCTCACTGCTGCCGAGACGCGCGAGCTGGAGCAGCGCATGCAGAAGCGCCAGGTCAAGGAGTTTATCGGCGTCTTTTCGGGCCTGGTGGACCACTGCTTTGCGTCGTGCATTGACGATTTCACGTCCAAGTCGGTGTCGACGCGCGAGAGCGGCTGCGTGACGCGGTGTGTGCAAAAGTACCTGGCGACGCAGCAGCGGCTGTCGGAGCGGTTCCAGGAGAACACGGCCGAGATGAACCAGCAGCAGCGGCCGTAGAGCTTTCCCGAGCAGCGCGGAAGCGATGCGAGGGGGCAATTCAGGGAAGAGATGACGAAAACACACATAACACGACAACACGATAGACGGGGACGGGCTTACAAGCCATGTATTATATCTGCTTGGGATAGGGACGATCAAAAGACGAAAACAAAAACGAAAAACGAAAAACGAAAGGAAAACAAAACGTTGGGAAAGGCTGTCACTATGACATTCGCTCTGCATTACGACGTACATAGACAGCCCTTGGACGAATCGCATCTTCATCATATGTTCACAAAAGTGCTCAAGACAACTGTTGCAAGTGACGACGTGCATTAAACATCTCCTTGTTCTCGCTATTTTTGTGTTGCTCGACGTACCCGTTGTACGCCAAAAATGACCATCCTCCAGTACAATAATGAGCAAAAGAAATGACAGTAAATATAAAACAGAATACAGAGTAGAAAAAGACATCTAGATTCCAACATCCAACATGATCCAACAGAAGAGAAAAACAGAAAGAAAAGAACAAGTAAAATCAAGCAGGGGTAGCGTCTACTCCGCCTCGTCATCGCTCAGGATGGTCTTGACGGCGCCCATCAGCTGGAACACCTTCTCCTCGAGCCGGTTCTCCGCCAGGCCCTTGTAGTGCTGCGCTTCCTGGGACCGCCACTCAACCTCGCGCGCGCCCAGGGGCACGAGCCGTTCGCGCAGCAGCCGGGGCCGGGAGAGCCAAAAGTCGACGCTCTCCAGGACCATGGCGCCGTCCCAGGCGACGGGCGGGATTTCGCGGCCGTGGTTGACGCGCAGCACGCCGAGGACGCGGGTCAGCAGTGACAGTGAGTGGACCTCGTTGACTGACAGTAGGGTTAGGGGAGGGCCTTGGGAGTCGCTGCCCGGCTTTGTCTCCCGCAGGGTAGCCGCCGACGTGCGACTCAGACCCGGCGCCTCCAGCCGCTGCACGCTGGCCTCCAGCAGGTTGGGGAACTGGTTGAGGACGTAGGCGATCTCGGGGGCGATGCTGGTCCCCAGTGAAATCAGGATATTCAGCAGCAGCGGCAGCACGGCCTTGGCCCAGATGCTGTAGCAGCGCTGCGAAACGGCGACGTCGGAAAAGGGCGAGACGCCGGGGCGGCGCATGTGCGCGGCGAGGCCGGCGGACGTCAGGTGGCTGAGGAACCCGTCGCAGGCCATTTGCTCGGCGATGGACTTGAAAGCAGACAGCTCCAGCAGGAACAGCAGACTGAGCTCGCCGTACACGGGATCGCGGTCGTCGACCAACAGCTTGTCGGACCACGAAAAGAGCGACGTGGCGACGTGCAGGACGTCGTGCGAGGCCATAATGTTGAGCACCTGGGACTGGCAGTCGACCATGCCGGGCGTGGCGAGGCAGGCCTGGAGGACGGCTGTCAGCAAGGCCAGGTCGTCGGGCCGCGATTCGGTCTCTTCATCGTGGATGATTGTGACAAGTGCGCGGAAACCGTGCGCCACCACACGGTCCAGGACATTGAGCACGGTCTGGGTTGTCGACACCACCATGGCGCTGCCGTCTTCGGGCACGGTGCCTGGGGTTGACGATGCGGCCTTGCCGGCAGAGATGCCATCGCCGCCCTCGACACTGCCAATGGGAGCGTTAGCACCAGAGCCCTCGTTTTGGCCACGCCGGGATCCCCTCAGTACGATATACAGGATCCGCAGGAGCGTGCGGTAGTATGGCGCGCGCTCGGTTGACCAGGGGTTCTCGACACTGCTGATGCTCGTCCACACGCATAGCAGCAACTGCGACACGTCCTTGGGCAGAAGTGAGTACTCGGCCAGTCTTTGGAGGAGCAAGAGGGCGAGGTTGGCCCGGCTCTGGGCAATCTTGACAAATATGAGCTCGGGGCCCTGGCTGTTCTGGTTGGCCGTCAGGCACTGCTCGGCGAGCTGCAGCATGACGACGGGCAGGCGGCGGTTCTTGGGCAGCAGGCAGACTGACAGCTCCAGAAGCAGAACCTCCCAGGCGTGGAACAGCGCAATCTGCGCATCGACCAGCGACAGGTTGAGGTTGGCCGTCTGCATCTCCTTCTTGAAGCCCTTGGCGCTGGACCAGGCGGCGTCAAAGGAGAGCATGCGGTCCGCGAGGTCGAGCGCATAGTAGAATTGCGGGCCGAGATCGCGGCGCTGCAGCATGGAGCGCTTGAACTGGTCGAGCGAGCAGCCCGTGTAGCGGTTGCCGAAGTTGCGCTGGAAGTTGGCGTGCAGTGAGGCATTGTAGCCGCCAACAGTGACACCCTCGCGGATATAGTAGTCAATGTCCTGGACGACGTCGCGCGCAAAGACCTCCTCGGTGCCCATCTGGCGCATGTGGTATAGCTGCATGGCAAAGCTCTCGGCAATGTACGCGGCAATGCGCGCCTCGTTGCACGCCGCCTGCGCGTCCGTCTTGACTGTGGTCGCCGCGGGCTGCAGGTCGCGCACATACGCGCGCATACTGTCGAGGTAATCATTCTCGCCGCGGATGGCAAAGATGGTCCAGGGCCAGTAGTTTTGGGCGGCCGCAAAGAAGTCCAGGATGGCCATGGACTCGACGTGCAGCAGCGTTGCAATCGATTTCAGGGCTTCCTTGGCCTTTGCGAGTGCCGAGTCAGACGACAGCTTGGTCACTTTGCCGTCCGTCTGCAGCGCCTCGCGCGGCGTCTTGCCCGTCAACAGGCAGTTGGCCATCCACTGCTGCCGGTTCCGCAGGATCGTCGAAAAGAACTTCCAGATGCGCGCCACCTCGGCCGGCCGCTGGAAGGGCTTGTCCATGGCGAGGAGGACACCGAGGAACGAGCGCGAGATCTGCGGTCCCAGGTAGCCCAGCAGCGACGGCGGCTCGCTCGCCCGCGCGGCGGCAGTGATCACCAGGTCCGTCAACAGGTCGAGGCCTGGCCGCAGAGTGTTGTCGTTGAGCGCGCAGAGGCGTGCTGGCAGCGAAGCGATCTGGAAGATTTGCGTCTCCAGTTCGGACGCTTTGCCGGTCGTGTCGACGTGGTTCGTGACCTTGAGCAGGGCCGATGACAGCTCCAGAGCCGCCACCACGCGGTCCACCGCCAGCTTGTACCGCTGGGGATATAAAGTAGACTGTGGGAGCTCGAGGCCCAGGAGAAGGGATGTGAGGAGGGGCTGGAAACGCAGCGACGAGGATGAGGACGACAGGAAGCTCTTGATGATGAAGCGTGCAGCCGGCTCGAAGCAAGAGACCAGGCACTCCTGCTCGGTCGGCGACTCGAAGCTTGACGCGTAGACAATAATGTCCCGCAAAACGCCAATGGCACCAGAGACAAGGCTGGCGCGCTGCACCTCGGACGCAAACTTCCACGTGCTGGTATTCTCGTAGACGTCAATCACTGTCTGTGCAATCGACAGGCTGACTTGGGTCAGCGTCTTGTCCGACGTACCGAGCCAGATGTTGTCATCGTTGCTGCTCTTGTGCTGATTGCTGCGGCCGCCGTTGTTGGCGGGTTTGGTGGCCACTTTACGCTGGACGGCGCTGCTCATGGCGTTCTGGACGAGGCCCGAAAGGAAGCGGATGGACACGTTCAAGAAGCTGAAGCGCTCCGAGACAACATCCGAAGCGCCCGTCAGGATACACAGGCGGCCGGCGCTAGATTCGGTGTTGAGCAGCTGGCAGCGTGCCATGTACGACCAGACACGGCCAGGGCAGAGTGGCAGGATGGCGAGCAAAAAGTCGATGCACGCGGCCAGGACGGCCATGCGCGACTCGTCCGTCTCGGCCGGGCCGTCCTGGATCAGAGTGTCGAGTGTGTCGCAGATGACAGAGACGATATCCTTGGCTTGTTCCAGGTCGCGGCTCGCCTCCTGAACGACCGCGAGGCCTGCTTCGGATGATCGTGCAGCATCAGCCGGCTGGCCACTGGAGTTCTTGGATGCCTTGCGGACCTCGGAGCGCACGAGAGCTGTCAGCAGGCTGATGGCCTCGGCGACTTCTGACTGCTGCAGGAAACCTAGGACGGGTTCGTACATGTCATCAGACAAGTTGGCATCGAGGCGCTTGCCGAGAAGTGCGATAGTCGAGTGCTGGTAGTCAATGTTGACGATACCGCTGCCGTCAATCATGAAACGGCCGTACGAGCCAGCAGGGATGACGGCGACAGGCTTCTCGTTGTAGAAGGCCAGCCGTTTCCGCGAGGCGCCCGTCGGAAAGAGTGGGATATCCTCGATTGTCTGCATTGTGGCCGTGGCGTGGTCGGCGTCGTCGATCATGGCGTAGCCCTCGAAGCCATTGGGCAGGGTAAATGTGAGGGTGGGCGTCTGGAGTAGCGATTCGATGACGATATCGGACAGGCCATTCGGCGCGGATGTGCATGCTGCCAGGTGGCGTGAGATGGAGACAAAGGGGGTGAATTCGTAGGGGAAGCGGTTCAGCGAGTTCTGGACATAGAATTGCATGATTCGGTTGTCTTTGAGGACGGCTGTGGCCACCGTCTCGTCGTCGTCCGGCACATCCCATGTCTGATGGCCGCCAGACAGGACAGACAACAGCGCGCTAAGCGGGTCGCCCTGGTAGCCGATAATGGGGAAACTGGCTGTGAGCAGCTCGAGGAAGACAAGGCGGACACGCGGGGCAAAGCCGGGACGGAAAGCAGCATCAGCACCGCTGCCGGCACATGAAGCCATGGCGATAATGACGTCGTACACGTGGCACTGGTCCGTGGCCGCCATTGCCAGCCTTGGGACCAAAGGCTCACCCTCAGTGGCCAGAGCAAGGACCCGCTCACTCAGGAAGGCGTCATACCGTGCTGCCTCGATCGACACGATGCTGCCGACAGAGCTGCGACGGCCGCGCGGCTGTAGGCTCTGGGAAATGTGGAACGGCTGGTTGTCGAGCTCGAAGCCGTCCTGGGCGCGCTGGTTCTGTGCGAGATCACGGCGCTCGGCACGTTCTTGGTAGGACACGTCCATTCTGTGCAGGATCAGCGACCATGACAAGAAGACGGGGCTTGCTGTCGCTAGACCGGCCTCGGCTGCACCAACAATGGCATTGTGGATCGTCTCGAGGGCGTCGGCGTCGTTGATGTAGGGCTCTTCGTCGCCCTCAAGCTCGAGGTCGTGGTCGAGGTAGCCAATGGCGCGGTTGAGGTTGAGGAGAATCAACGAGTTGACACAGACAAGCGTCTTGAGAGGCAGGATTAGCTCTGCCATGGCACCGTCGCCGGGAGTGATGCCGTCCAAGAAACCGTACTCGCCGACAAAGCTGAACCACTCGGCCGTCACAGCGGGCGACAAGAACGTCCGGCCCGAGGCCTGCAGCACCAAGAAGATGACGGACATGTAGTGGAGGGCCTCGGTCAATGCCGTCTGGACCCAGTCCATAGCCAGCTCTTCCGTCAGGACTTCGCCTGCGTCCTTCATGGTCTCCTGGATGCCGTCACCCGCGCGCTGCATGCACGCCCGCAACTCGGCAATGTATGTGGGGAGCGATCTGAGGAACACCCGGCCATCGATGTCGGTGCTGGCAGGTGCCTGGCCAAGGCTGCCCTTGACGATATCGGCGCGTAAGGCCTCAATGGCTGTTGTGAGTACAGGAAGGGCCGTAGCATCGGCATCTAGAAAGACGGGGCTGTTGGCGTCTCTGTGGAGGATGAGGGAGGTGATGTGGTCGGCGGACATGGCCAGGGCGCGTCTTTCAGACAGATACGTCGTCAAAAGACGGCGCTGGCGGCTCTGTTCCGTATTAAAGTCGGTCCAGAGCTCGTCGGCGTCGACTGTGCTCTCGACGGCCGGCAGGCTGCTGTTTGTGCTGTTGCTGCCGGACGCGGCCTTGCGGACGTTGGTAGCATCCTGTGAGGACAATGGGCTCGCCAGGAGCGCCTGGGAGCGGCTCTGGAGCTCGACGACGACGACACGGAGAGCGGCCACCTCGTTAATGGCGGCGGCTTTGCTGAGCCAGCGGGCGTCGGTCTGGATGGTCTTGAGGTCGTACTTGTCGGTCGAGGAGGGCGTGACGTGGATAGCGGCGGTGCGCGTCTCGAGGGCGGCGGCGGACTGGGCGGTGGGCGGCGAAAAGGCCGTGGCTGGGTTCTTGAGGAGCTCGAGGACAAACGGGTCTTTGAGGAATTCGGTGACGGCAGACGATGTGAGGCGGTCGCCGGCGGTGTCGACCAGCGCGGACGCAATGAGTTTCCAGGATCTACAAACGTTAGAAAAGAATTGAAAAGCTACTCTGCCACGGGTTCACCTACAGCAAAGCCGTCTCGCCCTGGAGGAGGCCCCCCAAGGGTGGAAAGTAGACGTTGTCCGGCGGCGGCGCCATCTTTAGGGAAACGGTCAACGAGCGAGCGCAAGCATCTGCCGTGGAGGATGCGCGAAAGATGCGTCAATCGGATACGCGGCGCGCGTCGTGGGTCGTAAAGAGTGCGTGTTGTGAAAATGCAGGCGTCGTTGCGTCGTTGGTTGTCGTGATGCCTGTTGCAATTTGTTTTGGTGACGCTCTTTTTGAAGGTATCGCGAGAAGCAGTCAACAGTGGGCAGAAAAATATTGCCAGTACAAAAAGACGCGGCTGGAGCTGTGCTAGTGCTAGCAGCCTAGTGCCTGAGTGTCTCCTGGTTGGCAGGAACGAAGGGCTGCAAAGCGTCAAGGGCGTGTTTTTATGTGGGGCTGGAGCTTGCACTAGCCTATGACAACGCTCGCAGCTTCCCTTCACTGAGGAGCTTCTCCTGACTTCAATCAAGAACAGGAAGGGGCGACTCAACATCAACACAACTACGATCAACAAAGACTGCAAAAATAACGGAAAGAACAACAAAGTGGTTTATATTTTATGTGATCCATTTAATTATCATTCACTTACCCCCTTTCCATCTCACGCTACAACTGCATAATAACGATGCTTCGCCGACAACTCACACCAGTGTCAATGCCACTTGCGCGCCCTTCAGTCCGGACGCACTCGCCGCCACCGTTATTGTCTCGCCGGCCTTGGCCCCGGCTTTGGGCCGCACAATGGCAAGTGCCAGGCCGCTGAATGCTTTGCGCGTCGCACTCGGAAACGCCGTCATGTCCGTCGGGTCGCCATTGTCCGTTGTCACAAGCTCGCCGGCGCCCGTCACAGTGAACGTGATGGCGTTGTTGGCCTGCGGGACCGTGTTGCCATCGGCATCGAGGACGGCCACCGACAGAAACGACAAGTCGTCATTGCCCCTCAGACCATCCACGCCAATATTGACGCGGTCCGCCGTCAGGTTAAGGCTGGCGGCAGTGCCGACGGTCTTGACGGCGTCGACGGCCCACTGCTTGCCGTCCTTGTAGGTGACGACGCGCAGGTCGCCGGCGGCATAGGTGACCTTGTCCCAGCGGAAGCGGTAGGAGCGATCTCCACGCTTAAGGCGGCCGGCAGACTGGCCGTTGACAAACAGCTCGGCCTCGTCGCCCGACGAAAAGACGTGGACGGGCGTGACTTGCCCTGCACGGTCGGGCCACGTCCAGTGCGGCAGGATATGGGCCATGGGCAGATCGGGCCGCCAGCGAGCCTGGTACTGGTAGAAGCGGTCTTTGCGGAAGCCAGCCAGGTCGATAATGCCAAAGTACGAGCTGCGGGAACTATCGTATGGCGTGGGCTCTCCAAGGTAATCGAAGCCGGTCCAGACAAACTCGCCGGCGACGTACGAGTACTGGTCCTGCATGCCAAACACCTTGTCTGGAGACGACCCCCAGCTCGGTGCATACAGCTCGTAGGCGCTGACGTAATGGTTGGTATCGTCGCCGCCCGAGTTCTTGCCGACGGTGGCGCTGTTGGCCGATGTGACAGGGAAAATGTACGTGCCGCGCGTGCTCAGTGCCGAGGCGCTCTCGCTGGTCCAGATCATCTTGTTCGGGTACGACTTGTGGAAGCTGGGGAAGGACGACGAAGTCGACGTGCCCAGTCCCTCGCCCTGGTAGTTGAGAGACTCAACGTCCATGACGTCGGCAAAGGCGCTACCGGCGGACGCCGAGTTCATCGAGGCCGTGGTTGGGCGCGTTGGGTCTTCGTTGTGGATAATGTCGTGCAGTTCCTGTGCCGTTGGCCGGGCCGATGCGCTGCGCTGCTCACCAATCTCGTTGCCATAGCTCCACACAATGACGGACGGGTGGTTGCGGTCGCGGCGGATAAATGTGCGCAGATCCGCCTCGTGCCAGTCGGCAAAGATGAGGTGAAAGTCGTTTGTGGTCTTGGCGCCCGTCCAGCAATCAAAGATCTCGTCAAAGACGACGAAGCCCATCTCGTCTGCGAGATCGACCAGCTCGGGTGCCGGTGGGTTGTGCGACGTGCGTAAAGCATTGCAGCCCAGGTCTTGCAGCATTTCAAGCTGACGTTGAGCCGCACGCATGTTGAAGGCGGCACCGAGCGACCCCAGGTCGTGGTGATTGTTGGTGCCCTGGACACGCACATGTTTCCCGTTGACGAGAAGACCCTTGTTGGCGTCATAAGTAATGGTGCGGACACCAAACTTGGTCTCGTACGTGTCCAAGACTGTGCCGCCAGCAGAGACAGTGGTCACAGCCACATACAAGTTGGGCTTCTGGTCAGGCAGCGGGCCCCAAAGTTGGGGGTTGGCAATGGTGACCGAACTGTTGGTCGATGCAGAGCCGCCAACGGGGACAGTGAGGGTGCCCTTGGGGAACGTGGCGACGACTTCTTTCGCAGGCTTGCCAGTCTTGGGGTCATACACGTGCACTTCGGTAACGACGTCGACCTGGCGGCTGGCCGTGCCCTTGTTCTCGACCTCAACGACAAGGTTGGCCGTGGCACTGTCGGCCGAGACTGTCGGCGTCGTAATGTACGTGCCAAACTGGCCAACGTGCACAGTGTCCACCTTGACGAGCCAAATGTTGCGGTAGATGCCGGCGCCGGGGTACCACCGCGAGTTTTGCAGCGCATTGTCGACGCGGATCGCCAGCGTGTTGTCCCCGCCGGCCACAATGTACGGCGTCAGATCCAAGCGGAACGAGGCATAGCCGTACGGCCAGCCGCCCACAAGATGGCCATTGAGCCAGACGGCTGCATACGACATGGCGCCGTCAATGTCCAGAAACACTGACTTGCCCTTGTCCGCTTCCTCGAGTGTTAGATTGCGGCGGTACCAGCCCACGCCGTTGGACGGCAGCCGGCCCATGCCACCGCCGACGCCCGGGGCGCCAAAGGGGCCCTTGATGGCCCAATCGTGGGGCACATTGACAGCCTCCCAGGTGCTGTCGTCAAACGCGGCCTGTGCATACTTGGCATTGATGGCAGCGGGTGTGGTGGAGGGCAGCGCGGCAGGCTGGGCCTTGGATGGCGTGAACTTGTTGGACGAGGCAAGCATCCATGGTTTGAGCGTGTCATACGAAAGCGAGTCGGGATTCGACGTGAAGCGGGAGAACCGCCAGCCCTTGTTCAGACTGAGTCGCTGGCGCACTGGCTGCTGGGGCGCCGATACCGTTGCCGGATCATCGAGGCTAGAAGGGCTTCTGCTGACGGCAAGAGCCAGGGCGTCGGCAGAGTGGAAGCCGACGAGACAGATCAGCGTCCATAAGAAGACACTACAAAACGAGGCGCTCCATCTCACGGGTTTCGGATAAGAGTGCATCATGACGGTAGCTTCGAAGTATGAGTATATTCTGACGTTGGATAAAGATACAGAGAAGTGTCCCTGCCGATCGAGGGGCACGGTATTGGCGCGGAATGGTGGAGAAGCATTTACACTTGATATGGTCGGATGGCATCTTATATGAAGTCATTGTCTGTTGTCCTGCCACCTGCCTCTCCAATATGTCGGCCCATCATCGCTCCTTCCCAGCGTGATTTAAATATATTTCCAGGGACCGTTCGTATTCGCTTTGCTGTCTCAGGCTCAATGGGTGGTCTCTGGGCAATAAACACATATTGAGGAAAAGATTGCAAGAAGCGAGGAACATGCGGGGGAAACACGGCTCCGGGTCGTGCGAAAACTATACAGGCTCTTCCGTCCTTTACCCGGCCAGTCGCATCGCGAAAGTCTAGCCGAGAAATTGAACCGTTAACGGGAAGCTTTATTCAAGTGAGAGAGCCCCCGGAAGAGGGCTGGTCGAGAGCGAGAGCGAGCTCAGTAATCGATGCTCTTGGTGAATGAATATTATTTCTGTTGTCATGATAAACATCATCGATATCACGGTCCTTCATGAAAAAAGCTTGTCGCTGACGGGAAACTGGTCACTTTAAATCCTACCCAAAATGGTATCCCGACACAATATCATGAGGCCAACGTCTCAGGTGCTTCATGTCTTACTTTAGACACCATCCTGTGTATCATCGAATGACGAGAAACAAAATGGTCAAACTTGCTTGGTGACAGAAGGATGAAGTTGATGTTCGGAGGCTGTCATCCGGTACAGTGTGTCAACAGTGTGCACTGTGCTATAACGGTCAACGGCGCACGCTAAAAGCCGTTGCCCGAAAATGCGATCGAATAAACAATTCCACACAAAGACCAGGAAATCTGACAGACGATCCTCCAAAGCGTCAGACTGTATTTGACAATACATCTGACAGTCAATTGGCGTCTTTCGGGTGTAATTCAAGCTGTTCTGGCTGTATACTATAAGGCTCATGATCTACGGTACGCGGAACAGCGCACACTGTGTCACGGCTCTTCTAAGCGCTACAAGTGCGCCCCTAGAAGGGTCGTACAGTGGGATTTAGCGTGCGGCAACGTTTTTTTGGCACAGAAAATTTGGCGGTGGCCACAGGCACAGAGCTAGTCCGTCTTCGGAACTCCTGCAGTCTGGGAGTCATCAGCAATTGTCCATCGCTCCTTCTCCCACCAGACCAACGAGCCGGTCCCTGCTTCCTATTAGAAACTTAAAGGAACCCGCACTTGCTTCCAAATCACGGCAGACCGAAGAAGTGACTCCTTTTTCTCTCGGTTCCTCGAGTTCTCTTCTCCTCCTCTCCTCCTACAACCTCTTCAACAGCATCTCTCTCGATAACCCCCACCTCGCACACCCCGCCATGGCTTCTTCACCAGACATTATCGACCACTCGCCGCACCACCCGCAGCCGGCCGAGCGCATTCCCACGGCGTCCAATGTCGTCCTGATCGACAACTATGACTCCTTCACCTGGAACGTCTACCAGTACCTCGTGCTCGAGGGCGCCACGGCCACCGTCATCCGCAACGACAAGGTTTCCCTCGACGAGCTGATTGCGCTCAACCCCACGCAGCTCGTCGTCAGCCCCGGCCCGGGCCACCCGTCGACCGACTCGGGCGTCAGCCGCGATGCCATCCGCCACTTTTCCGGCAAGATTCCCATTTTCGGCGTGTGCATGGGCCAGCAGTGCATCTTTGACGTGTACGGCGGCACGGTGGACTCGGCGGGCGAGATCCTGCACGGCAAGACGTCGCCGCTGGCGCACGACGGCAAGGGCGTCTACGCAGGCCTGACGCAGCATCTGCCGGTCACGCGGTACCACTCGCTGGCGGGCACCTACGGCAGCCTTCCCCCTTCGCTCGAGGTCACATCGTGGATTGCCAAGCCGGACGGCGAGCGGGGCGTCATTATGGGCGTGCGGCACAAGGAGTACACGGTGGAGGGCGTGCAGTTCCACCCGGAGAGCATTCTGTCGGCCGACGGCCGCGCCATGGTGCGCAATTTCCTGCTGATGCGCGGCGGCACCTGGGCCGAGAACGAGGCGCTACAGGCGGCGGACAAGGAAGCCAAGAAGGCGGCGGCAGCAGCAGCCGCTCCCTCCGCAAAGAAGAACAACATTCTCCAGCAGATTTATGCGCGCCGGCGAGAGTTGGTGGCCGCCCAGCGCGTGATCCCTTCGCAGCGCTTTGAGGACTTCCAGGCCGCCTACGATGCCGGCGCGGCCCCGCCCGCCCTGTCGCTTGTTGACCGTCTGCGCCAGTCGCCCTTCCCCGTGGCGCTCATGGCCGAGATCAAGCGGGCGTCGCCGTCCAAGGGCGTGTTCGCCATTGACATTCGCGCGCCGGAGCAGGCCCGCGCGTACGCCCAGGCAGGCGCCAGCGTGATTTCTGTGCTGACAGAGCCGGACTGGTTCAAGGGCAGCATTGAGGACTTGCGGGCGGTGCGCCAGGTGTTGCAGTCGATGCCGAACCGACCGGCGATCCTGCGCAAGGAGTTTATCTTTGACGAGTACCAGATTCTGGAGGCACGGCTGGCGGGCGCCGACACTGTGCTCCTAATTGTCAAGATGCTGGACGACGAGACGCTGGCGCGCCTCTACAAGTACAGCCAGTCGCTGGGGATGGAGCCGCTGGTCGAGGTGCAGAACGCGGAAGAAATGGCACGCGCCGTGAAGCAGCTCGGCGCCAAGGTGATTGGCGTCAACAACCGCAACCTCGAGAGCTTCGAGGTCGACCTCAAGACGACGAGCCGGCTGCGCAGCATGGTGCCCGAGGACACGATCCTGTGCGCGCTGAGCGGCATCAACACGCGGGCCGACGTGGTCGAGAACGAAAAGGACGGCGTGAATGCGGTGCTGGTGGGCGAGGCCATTATGCGGGCAGCCGACCCGGCCCAGTTTATCCGCCAACTCTGCTCAGGTGCGGTCCCTTCTTTCTCTTCTTCTACCCCCCAAACTTCTTCCCGAACAAATCCCTTACTGGTCAAGATCTGCGGGACGCGTAGTGCCGAGGCGGCACTCGAGGCGGCGCGGAGCGGGGCGGATCTGGTCGGCATGATTCTGGTCCCGGGCACAAAACGGTTCGTGACGGACGAGACGGCGTTGCAAATAAGCAAGGCGTTGCATGAGTACGAGGGGGAGGATGCTCCCGGGTCGACAAGTCCTGCCACGCCAGCGGTTGCCACCGACTTTTTCGCCCAGGCCCGGACGACGCTCGGCCGCCAGCACAACAACAAGCGCCGCCCGCTGTTGGTCGGCGTGTTCATGAACCAGCCGCTAGAGTACGTGCTCGAAAAACAAAAACTGTACAACCTCGACGTCGTGCAGCTGCACGGCCGCGAACCGGTCGAGTGGGCGCACCAGATCCCGGTGCCCGTCGTGCACAAGTTTGGCCCCGGCGAGCCGGGCGTCGGCCAGCGCGGCTACCACGCTGTGTCTCTCCTGGATTCGGGCGCGGGGTCCGGCGCACAGATCGAAGTGTCGGCGGTGCAGGCGGAGCTGGCAAAGGATCCTTCCCTGACTTTCCTCTTTGCGGGCGGCCTGACACCGGCCAATCTGACATCGACACTAACGGCACTGGGCCCCGAGGCGTCTGGATGGGTTCTGGGCGTGGACACGAGCAGCGGCGTCGAGACGGACGGGAAGCAGGACCTGGCCAAGATCCGGGCGTTTGTGGAGGCGGCGAAGCAATTCGGGCAGTAGGCGTCCGCGGGTATTACTTTTGATTTATTTGTTACTTCATCTTCTACATCTCCGTTCATAGACAAGAGAAAAGCACATTTGACATTTCTTCATTCCTGTTTCGCAGCACCTTTTACGACTACTGACCATTTGGGCCCTTCTTCGATATCATCATAAACACTTGCCATTCAACCGACTCTCACAGACCTTTGGAAAACGCCTCTCCTCTACATGACATCTCGGTCACCCTCCACGTCAGCACCATGTCACCAGAAAAGCAGTCCGCCTGCCGGGCCAAGGCAAAAACTCGTATTCTAAGGGACACTGTCGTCGCCATGGCCGGCGGTAGTCTTGGCGGTCCAGGCTGGTCCGAGGCGGACGTGGCCCGCTGGATGGCCTACAATGGTGGCCGGTTCGTTACGAGTCTTTCGGCAGAGAACAAGGAGGGCGTCACCCACCTGCTGTGTTCCCGGGAAGAGTACACCAAGCCAAAGAAGGAGAGGTGTGCCGCCCTCAAGGCTGCTTTAGAGAGCAAGTCAAAGACAGTCCACATTGTGCTCCACGACTGGCTCGAAGATTCCCTGCACCGGCGACGGAAACGGCCAGAGCGGCATTACCTCCTCAAAACAATCATCAAGAACGAGGTCGAAACGCCCGCGGCCCGTCAGCAGCGGCTCTTGGCCGCCAAAGAACGCGGCCGCCTGGAGGGCGAGTCATTTGTCGACTCGACGCTGTACCGGCTCTACCGCGACTGCACCGGCTTTGCCTACCGTGTGACTCTAAGGAGGGACCACCCTTCGGCGGGCGTGTTTGGGGAGCGGTACGTCCTCCACCTGTTCGAGTCCTTTGCCAAACCGCCACTCTACTGGTTCGCGGCGCGGCACTACAAGAGCCGGACGCACAAGCAGCCGCGCAACTTTCGGCCGAGCGGGACGTGCCGGCTGTTTGAGGTGGCGTTTCACGAATTCACCTCGTTTTTCCGCAAGAAGACGGGCGTGGCCTAGGACGCGCGGCTCGTCGGGGTGCCTTTGGACAAGGATGCCCAGAATGACCAAAAGGGGAGCATAGAGGGCGGCTATCTTGGGGCAGAGTGTGTGGACCTGCCGCCAAAGTATTTTACGTACGAGAGACCGGCCGGAGGGATGCCGGTTGGAGCCATTGAGGACGAGAAGAATCTACCATCAGACGAGGACGAGGATGAGGATGAAGAGGTGGAAGATAAGGAGGAAGAAGAAAGGGAATGTGCGGCTGATCTCAAGATTCAAAGTGTGAATGAAGAAGAACGGATGCAGGTTGACGAGATGGAGGGAAACGGTGAGCAATGTGAGGTAGACTGTGTGGTTGTAGAACCAGATGCGCTTTGATTTTTTGCATGTTGTCCATTGTTTTACCGTTTTACTCTCTGGTCTGTCTTTCGTTATACTATTGCGCAGGTTTGTTGCGAAGATTTCTTGTTGCAAAGAGTCAAGAGTCAAGGAGTCAAGAATAAACATGAATTCGTTTTCCATTTCTATTATCGTACTTGTAACATGTGGACATCCAAGTCCCGGGATAATGCAATCATAATATACAGTGTGAAGTAACCAACCAGCCAACTAACAGCATAGAGCCACCTCAGCTACAGCCTCAGCTTCGGCAAGAACAGAAACAGCAGCAGCAGGGCCAGCATCGAGCCGTAGACCATACCCAGCAGCAGCATCCGTCCCCACCAGCCCTTGCCCTCGGTCATCTTTGTCAGGAGGGCCATGCTCCGGCTCGCGGCGGACAGGCTGTCTGTGGTGGTGTTCATGCCCTCGCCGACGCGGTCGACGACATCCTTGTCGTCATCGAGCATGCGCGAGGTGACGAGAGATTTCTCCTTCAAGGCTTTTGCCAGCCTGAGAATATCTTCGGACAAGGCCTCCTGTTCGCGGCGGTGGTGGTCGAGGACGGCCTCTTCTGTGGTGACAGAAGCGTCGCCGTCGCCGCTCTTTTCAAAAAGGGAAGCCGACGTCGTGCGGGCCGTGCTTGTATCACGATCTGGACTGCCCTCTGCCTTTTCTGTTTGTTCTCCCTCCTGCTGCCTCTTCCTTGACCGTGTGGTCATTGTCGTCGTCGTCCCGGATTGCGGGCTATCTGTCGATGGTGTCCCCTCCGGCACTGCTATCCGCACGCGGTTCGTCTTTCGCCGTCTCGGTTTTGAGGATTGAGATGTGGATGTCGGTGTTGGTGTTTCGGTTGTGGCACTCGTGGGTGTTGACAGGTCTGGTTGTATCGACTGTGTCTGTAATGGTGGTGGCTGCGCTTGCGTCTGTATCGGTGCCCGCACAATATGTGTCAAATCGCCTTCTGAACCATCGTCACTCTCCTCGTCGTCATCGCCTCCCCTCAGGGCAGCCGCCGCCCGCGCCTCCTCGTCCAGATTGTCCAGCCGCTCCTGCAGCAGCTCCACCAGCGCCCGCCGCCGGTTCAGCTCGGCCTGCACTTCTTGCCGGCGGGACAGCGATTTTATCGACGTGAGGGTCGTCCCCTCAACACGCGTCAGCAGTTTGCGGGCGGCCGCGACGTCGAAACGGGCCTGCAGACGCTGGAACTCGTCGGCCACGAGCCGGCGCCAGCGGTCCGAGTCGGCGCGCAGCAGATTCTGTTCGAGGCGCGCGAGCAAGCGGCCGAGATCGACAAAGGGGTCGTAGGAGGACGAGGTCGAAAAGGAGCCCGACGACGAAAAGGAGGGCGCGGGGGACGCCGAGTATGGCGGAGCAATGTCTGGACGGCCCATTGTGTGGGTGTGTGATGTGTGATTATGAGTGGATGGTCATTGAAGAAAGGAATCGAAAAATGTATTTCGGTGTATATTTGCCGCCGGTGTGTTTTCTCGGTCCTGCCGTTGATGATGTTGCGACTTGACGACGTTGAATTGAGTTGACGTTGACGTTGGCGGGTCAAGATGCGTTGGCGCAGAAAAGTAAAGTTGTCCTTCTGTGGGTGTGTCTTGTGCCTTCCGTCATTGTGCGTGTGCGCGTTGCACAGTTGTGGCGCGAGCTGCCTGTGGCTGAAAACTTAGTGCAGTTTTAGTGCGGTTGGCGCCGAATTACAACGAACTACAGTGGGTGATCTACGATTGAGGCGCCGTAAATGGCCGTCTCAGGCCTCTTTCACAACTGGTCTCGGCCGTGTCAATTACCAGGTTCTGCTGTCCGAGCGAGTGTCACATATATTGTTTTGATTCTGATGCTCTGGCGACGACAAAACATTTTATTGTGTTGTATATGATATTTTCATTCGACTATGGATTTTGTGCGTATTTCACACCGAAATCGGGCAGCCAATATCAAACAGTGAACATATCTTCTAAGTTCATTCTCAAATGCCAATATCAGGAGACACATGTCAAATCTCCAGACAACCATCACAGCTTGACATCCCATCACCTGTCCCCGTAAATCATTCCACTTTTTATGTCTTTTCAGAAAACGGGTCGTCTTGTTTCCCCTGGACGGCTCGGCGCATGCCGAAAAGGAACACGATGGAGGCATTTCTCGATCTTCCAATGTAACCAAGCAGATCAAAAGAATGACCGATCGAAGGCCAAAAGAAGACCAAAGAAAAGCACCATATGAGCTGTTTGTTGCAGTAAAGAAGCAAAAGCAACCGTCTCCCTCGCTCACTAACGTCCCCCCACGCTTTCAAAAGTCTCCTGTTGTCCCCCGCGCTGTCCAATTGACGCTGCGGTCACATCCCACTAACACGCAGACTACACACCAAAAAGCACCAAAACGTCCATGTGCCGATGTCTCACTAGCACCACATCCTGACATAAGAGCCCTTCCAAGAGCTCAAAACGCAAAGGGAGCTTTGGATAGCTTGAGCTCGTCTGGAAAAGGTACATATTGTAGAATAAGAACAAAGGGTCATATGCTGTAGCTGTTGCTTAAAAAGAAGCTGTTATTCCTGTGCAGTCTGCAAAACGCACCTTCCTCGCATCTCGCGATCACTTACACGACCTCGACTTACACGACTTACACCAATACCAATTGATCTGCCAGTCGACTTTTACAAACATCGCAGCCCAACATGCTCTACAACACCACCCCAGACCAGCTCTACGAGCCCCGCTCCACCGTCGTCAACCCCGTCGGCTACGGCAAAGTCGCCCTCGTCACCGGCTGCGCTTCGGGCATCGGCCTCGCCTGCACCCAGCTGCTCCTCGAGCACCAGTTTTCCGTCTGCGGCATCGACCGCTCCGCTTTCGACTATAATCTCCTCAGAGTATCCGACCACGGCCGCTTCCATTTCCACCAGGCCGACCTGGCGGCGGACCCCGGCGCCTGCGACGAGGCCGTCCGCATCTGTCTCCAGGCCGCCGAGCGAGACGACCGCCCCCACCGTGTTGATTTGCTGGTCAATGTCGCCGGCGTCCTCGACAACTTTGCGAGCGCCGACACGGTGGCGGACGCCCTGTGGGACCACGTCCTCGCCGTCAACCTGACGGTGCCCGTCCGCATGATGCGCGCCGTCCTCGGGCCCATGAAGGAGCAGGCCAAAAGCCGCACGGCAGGAACGAGTCAGGGAGGGGTGATTATCAACGTCGCGAGCACGGCCGGCACGAGCGGCGCCGTCGCCGGCGTGGCCTACACCGCCTCCAAGCACGGTTTGGTGGGCGCCACCAAGAACGTCGCCTGGCGGTTCCGCAACGAGGGCATCCGGTGCAATGCCGTGCTGCCCGGCGCCGTCGACAGCCGTGTCGGTGAATCTGTCGCGAACCGCGTCGACGAGGGCCTGGACGCCGCCGGCTTCGCACAGGCCGAGCCCGTCCTCCACTTGCAGGCGCGCCCAGAAAGCTCCAAAGACGGCACCAGCGGCGACCCGAGCAAATGTTGGTCGGATATCACGGCTCTTGAGGTTGCCAAGGCCATCTTGTTCCTGGCCAGCGACCAGGCCATCTCTATCAACGGCGTCTGCTTGCCCGTCGACAAGGCATGGGGCGTGATGTGAGAGGGTGGGATTAGGTAGTGGTTGTTTAATTCATACTGGTCTTGGGCGTGATATTTGGGAGGCGCATAATGGTTGTCATATTCATCAGTTTGCATATATCTGGTCTTTTTCTTTTCTTTTTTTAATTTGGACATTTCTATATATTTATTTTACATTATTGCAAACCCAATTATGCATGTAATTGATCTTTGAATAAATATTCTTTTTTTTTTTTTCTTTTTTTTAATTTTTTTTAAAATTTTTTTTAAAGTTTTTAATTTTCTTTTTACTTTTAAAAATAAAAATAAAAAATGAAAAATGAAACAAAGAAATGAAATAAAAGGACCAAACCAGAATTACTGTGTCTAAGTGAATATCTTATGTTTGACTTATGTTTAATTTAATTCTTATTATTCTGTCTCCTTTGATTTATCTCTATCTGTTTCTGAAGATAAAGATACCAGACCATAAAATAAACCCACTAGGACGAGTTTGATAAATATGTCCAGGTCCATCGGCTTGATAACCATATTGTAACGTCTGCTTCTCAGAGCTTCTGTGTGTCACGTTGGTATCTACTTGCGCGCTTTGGTCGACACACCGCCTCCGCCATGCACTCCATCACTGGAACCGTCGTCATCGCCGCTGTCGTCTTCCTCGTCCCCACTGTCATTACCAGTGCCGTCGCTGTCGTTGCTGTCGCCGTCGTTATCGTCCATGTTCAGCAGCTGGAACCGGCTCTGGACGCCAAAGCTGGCCTTGGGCTGCGGCGCCGGCCTGGGCTTGGGCCGCCGCTGCGGTCGCACGGTGGGCGCAATGCGCTCCAGCGGCTGTGCGCACTCATCGGGCATCCACTCGATGCGCGACGTCCTGTACGCCAGCCGGCTCATCATGCAGCTGCGCGCAAAGAGCGCATTGTACACGGAGTTGGTAGAGATAAAACAGTTGTTGTCGGCAAACGTGACGGAAATGACCACGAGGTTGTGAATGTGGTCGAGATCCTCGCGCACCTGGGCCTCGGTCAGGCGCGGGCTGCACTGGCGCACGACGAGGTTGCGCGTGGCGCCGACCGTGTTGATCTTGTGGCCAATGTTGGGGAGGAGCGTGTGCTGTTTCTCGCTCCAGCGGATGTCGACCCTCTTGCCTTTTAGGTAGAGGTCGTGGGTTTTGACGTGCTCAAAGTAGGCCTTTGCGTCCGGCTCCCTAGCAAAGGACACAAAGGCCGAGCGCTCGTGGGCGTGTACCCTCAAAAACAGCTCCAGCAACATCCCACCTCGCACAGCAGCCGCCACGTCCGCCAACGTGGCGCTCTCTGGAAGGCCCACCAGTTGGAGCGTGCGGAGGCACTTTCGGTCGTGCACCGGGTGGAGACCGAGCGACTCGACCGGGCCGTTGCGAGGGGCAGAGCCATATCCAGATCCAGGCTTGGAGGCGAAATTGGGGTTTGATTCGTGGTCGTCAAAAACGTTTTCCCCGTGACCGTGGGCATCGACACCTTGTGGCACCTCTCCATCCTCTAACCCTTCGTCGACATAGGCATCGCCGACACTAGTAAATGGCGTGGAAGCTTTGCGCGATGAGTTATAGTCGTTTTCATTGTTGTATCTGGAGCCGTGGCTGGCATGGGACCGACTATCGTCGTAGCTGTTGTTTCTGTTTGAATAGCTTGCCTCGTTGTTCCCAGACTGCGGCTGCAACGGGGCCCCGTCTGCATTTGTATTGGACTCTTCATCTGCACTCAAGGCCTATGTTGGCAACAGGCAAAAGACAAAGAGGCAGCAAACGTTAGACTTGTCATTTATGACAGTTGGTCGTTTGGCATGGTTGTCCAAGATCCACTCTACTTACATCCAACGTGGCTTCGTCAACTCCGCCCAGGATGAGATTCCGGCGCAGGTTGACTGGTAAACGGACAATTGTTAGCTATGTCTCGTCTTTGCTTGTTTTGCCCAATATCACACACGGTATAGGAGAATTGCTTGTGTCTGAAACCAATGTCCACTTAATATGTGAACACATATAAAGTGGCACAGTCTTGTAAAAGAATAAAGTGACCCTGTAACCCTCGAAACGTACCATATTGCCGAGAAATGAGCTTAAACTTGTTGTACTCTTGCTGCGAGATGCGGATGGTGGGATCTTGGAAAGTCTGGTCCACCAAGACAAGGCTGAGTTAGCGACTGGTACTTGATCGTGCAGGACTTGGGATGTTGAGGCAACGGTGCACTGAACCTGCTCAGAGGTGGAGCCTATGGACTGAGAACATACACTATTTACAGAGTTAGCGACCAGACGTATAAAGAATATCCACTCTATTGTAGAATCGAGTCTTACCTGAAGTTATCCGGAGCGCGACCGGCGCCAGCGCCGTAGCTGCCCCCGGGAGCCATTCTTGTTGATTGTTGGCCGGAGTTGGCGTTGTTTGTGGCGGAGAAGAGAGAAGAGAGAGGGGAGAAGAAGCGCAAAGGAAGCCAGAAGCGGCAACGCTGATAATTAAAGGGGAATCAAAACAGTCGACGTCCTCACGGAGAAGGCAGGACCGACGTTGGGGTGCGAAGAGGGAAGGCGCTCATCTGAAGTCGCAAGTCGACGCGACTTGCGATTGGCGTCCTGGTGGTTTCCCCTCTAATCTGGGGAAAGTGCTGTCGTATCGCTTGCCTTTTAGCGCCGTCCCTCTTCAGACAAGGCTGTCGGGGGACCTCAACACTAGGCCGTGGCCGTCCTCAACCCAATCTTCACGATTCGATCTGGTCCATTCACTTTGACAGAGCTCGAAGGGAAGCGTACCGCCGAGCTTTAGAAGCGCTTAACTGAATGGACGTTGGAGATCCTACGCCTGTTGGCATTTTCTAAGGCACAGCTTGGATGGAAGGAGGGCGCTTGCCTGATTTCCCAGTAAGGAAACTACGAACGGGTAACACGTGCAAAGTGCCCATTTTATACAAATTATTACTAAAACCTATGAAGCCTTTTTGATGACGGTATCGTTTTCTGTGATAAATTTACAAGGCTGTGAAGGGATGCAAGAGAACGTTGACTGTTCAAGGGCTGAACGGAAGGTCCAAGGGATCGCACGGGGCAGGAATACGTTGACAGGGAGGCATAGCACGTGCCGAGCAGATCGGCGGCTTGGAAGACGGGAGTCGAACGACGAAGGGAGGTTCCGAGTATATCAGATCTGTCCAAGCATTCCGAGAGCCGGGAAGGAATCGGCATCACATTGAAAGTGCATCTTGAGAAAGACTGGCCGGCCTTGACCACTCCTTGCTCTTCTGCACAGTACCTGCTTAGAAGCAAGGGCAAGAACGGCCACATGAGGCGGGTGCCAGTATTCGAACCTTGCCCAGTGACGTGTCTGCAGTCTGCATGTTTCCAAATAAGAAGCGGAAAAGGCGGAGCGTCGCCAGGTTAAATAGTCTCGATCTCGTGTTGGCTTTTGTGTGTGTTCTAGTGTCCGCTTTTCCATTGCAGAAAGCAAGCACTTTACTCCGTACTGTGCAGTGAAGATGAAAAACCGTCCACTGAAGAGAGGCGTGTTTGTGGAGATAGCAGGCGGTACGTCACCTGTGCCTCGCTGGAGCTGTCTTGGTTCTAGAAGGCCACAAGGGCCAGTAGCAGAAAGCTAAATGCAAAAAGGTAAAAGCCAAATTGCTGGAAAGTGGATCGACTGCGGCTAGCCCGATTGGGACTGGCAACAGGCGCGCATTAGGGGATTAGGGGTACTTTTGTTTTGGTGCGCACAGCGTGCTGGCAAAGAGAGAGAGAGAGACTGAATGATGAAGGCCCAGAGGGCCCAAAGAAGCAAGGCGCGATGGGAAATCAAAAATCGAATTTACCATCCTTCGGCCGGTCCACGATTTTATTTCAAGATTTGCACGATCTTGACAGATGACAAAGGTGAAAAAGTCGCGTTTCCCTGCCGAAGAAATACGCAAGGGGGCAGGGGCAATCAAAGAGAGACAGACAAATGCAAGAGAAAGTCAAGATGGAGTCAAGAGATTAAAGACTTGCATAGAACCAGTTCCAGACTGAAGACTGAAAAATAGGGGATTTTACGCAGGATACAGTGAGTGCGTTTTGTCTTGGCTGCAAGAGAACAACGCCACGGGGTCGCTCCACCATTTTCCATGCGGCACAAGGGAGGCAAGAAGACAAGTGGAGTGAACTGTCTGCTGAGTGAGGCCAAATACCTTTTCTGTCTATTGCTACTGTCCATTTGCATGTCCTATATCGATGCATTTATTTGCTGCATAACACTCTACGTTTTCCCGGGCGTGCCTTGGTTTTGAGTAGTTTTGGCGTGGCAGAAAATGCAGACAAGCAGAAAAAGGAAGGAAAAGGGCACGCAAAAAACCGGTTGCGCGTGTCCATCGGGCGGTTTTTATTTTGGGGTGGCCTTGCGTGTGCGGGATGGATACGAGGCTATGGCGCGGATACGAGCAATGTATTTTTGCTTTGGTGGTGCCAAAATCCTCACCTTTTCCTGAGCCCACAACTGACACGAATGTCACACGCTGGCGATACGAAATCAGTGAGGATACGAAGTAGAGAGGAAAGGGCGCCTTTTGGCAACAACTGCCTGGAAGTTTTCGAGGGTTCTTGGCCAAGCCGTGGATGGCAAATGGAGGAAGTCGCGACCCATTGTTGATTTTTGCTTTTTGCACATTCACTTCAGCCCCAGTCGAGACCCGCTTTTTAGACATGCTGGCCCCTATCCAGAGCCCTCGTTCCAGCGTCCACAGCCTGGAATTGCTGCACTGTCACGCCGAAAGCCTGCATTCTCACAGCCCGGCGTGTTCCTCCTTTTGTTGTCGTCCTCCTGTTTTTGCTATTCGCACAGGTCTTAGCCCCTACACCCCTAATACGGGTGCGCCGCCGCGCTCGTTCCCGGCCAATCAAGGAAGCTGCGTGCTGCGATCGTGCCCTCCATTTCCCGGCCTAGTGCTGCTGCTTGTTTCTATTTTTTGTTTTTGGTGCATTTCGGCAGGACCTGGTCTCGCTGGTGTTTTTCTTGTTGTTCCACCCCTGAGACTGAAAGGTTCCTTCCACAGTCTTTTGCCTTTGCACTCCACTCTCACGCTCGCTCCTTCCTCCCACCCCTGCTCCTCTCTTGCCATTCCGTTTTCTCACATCGTGTCGATTCCCGCTCCTCCACCCATTTTTCAGTCACCCAATTTCTTCCTTTTTTTCTCTTCCCTTTCTGTCGTCCTCTCATCTCTCTCGCTTTTCGTCTTTTTCTCTCCTCTCACTCGATCGTTATCCGACGCCACGACACACCACATTCGCTTGGTTTTTCTTTTCGTTTTCCTCTTCTGTTTCCTCTTTCTCCTTCAGCCACGTCCCGCCACTCGTTTCAGCGGACGCCCTTTCGACTCTTGTCTCTTTATTTTTATTTCACACTCAACTTTTGGAGGTCTGCCTTCTCACTACTCCTAATCATCCTCACTTGTTTTTGTTGTTTGTTTCGCCTGTCTCGCTCCACGAATTCTTAACGTCTCGCCCGCTCCACCGCTCGCATTCCTCGTGCATTCCTCGACTCTTACACAGCAGCAGCCCGCCGACAGAACAAACAGCCACAGTCGACGACACCAGACTCTGCAACTCGTCTCTGCACTTTGCATGCATCTCTCGTGCAACAGAACCTAGCCGTTACTTCCTTGCTGTCTTCCACGCTCGCCCTCGCCTCTTTTTTCTCACTCTCTTCTCGCTCTTCCCTGGTCCTTGTTCGCTGTTGCAGCTGCAGGCCCGCCCCTTTTCGACTTTTTGACTTTCGACTCGTCTCTCTCCCAGTTGAAGTCAGCGGCCGCGTGTCTTTCTGTTTTCATCGACACCTTTGATCCTACGTCTTTGGTCTTTTTGGGTACTTTTGGTTTCTTGGATTCCGTTTCTTGGATACTCGAACCCGTACACTCGTTTCCGATTTCTCGGCCTTCCTCTCGCTTTACTACACACTCACAACCTTCATCATGAAGCCGACACAGTCTCTGGCCCAAGTGGCCTTTGCCCTCCTCTCCATGTCCTCCGTCACATCCGGTTTCTCGTTGAATCTGCCAAACCTCGACAACTTTATCGTCCGTCGTGCCGACTCAAAATCAAGTGAGTAGCCATTGAAGTGGTAGCCTTTGGCTGACCAGGAAATCAAAACAAGATGAAATCTTGACCAGAGCATAAACTAACCTCCCGTCTGCAGCAACCGAGACCGCAACTGAGACCGCGGCTCCGACCAAGACCAACGCCGGCGGCGCCGACAACACACACAACCTCAACACGGGCGCCCAGGTCACATCGACACCGGCCACCCAGACCACCGTTTTCAAGACCACCGTCACCGGCAAGAATGGCAAGTCCACCGTCTCGACCGTCACGTCCGTCGTGATCAACACAAACACCCAGAACAAGACCGCCGCCGCCACGCACACCACCTTCAACCCCGTCGACCCGGCCGGCGGCGTCGTCATGGTCACGCCTGCCACGACCGCCAACATGCAGCTCTACAAGATTGGCGACTACGTCACCTGGGCCTGGAACTACACCGGCCTGCAGGCCACGCCGACGGCAATTGACGTCCTGGCCTCGTGCAGCTTCGCCACGCGCACATGGACGCTGACGCAGAACATGACCTTTGAGACGCTCGGCACCTACACCTGGGACACGGGTGCATTCCAGAGCAGCAACGTTGCTTCGCCGCTGCTGACGGAGGAGTACACCCTGATCATCTACGACGCCGACAGCAGTGTCAGCGCCACGGCCGAGGCCGGCTACCTGGACACGTATGATGGCTTCACTTTCGGCATGTACGCGCCGCAGTCGTACACACCGCTCTCTGACGGCTGGACGTGCGCCACGTGCAGCGCCGCGCTGTCGGACACGGAGAGACGTGCGATTGGCTTTGTCCTGACCATGAGCATCATCACCGTGTTCAGCTTTACGTGGTTCGTCACGGGCATGCAGGTGACCCTGTAGACCGGGGAGCGACAGTTATGAAACAAACGACGAAACCGACGACGCACGATGGGACTTTAATTTTCGATTAAGAAGTGGCTTACAACCAACAAGCACACCTATACTTCCCGGCCTTCTCTCTTGATACGCACCTTCCCGTCTGCGCCGTCTCTATACATTCATATGCTTGAACTTCCGGCGTTGACACATCTTTTTTCTTTAATCTTTTGCTATTTACATCACTCGGTGTATTGGGATATATGGGGTACAAAATGTTTACGGAGATTTCACATTTTTATCGCGAGACGCACTATTCTTTTTATTTTCCTTTCATATTATCTTGTCCTATCTCTTTTAGTTTCTTTGTATATTGCATCGGGCAACATCGGTTCATTGGCCCGCCCTTCTCTTTCTCTTTTACTATCTTCTACCTTCCATATTCTACTTTGTCTATTTTCTTGGTTTACTGTTCTTTGACAGCTACTTAGCTCAGCGTAATGAATACCACTGCATTACAAATAACCTAAAGAAGGATGGCTTGTATTGTGTTTATTGTGTCGTACTATGTAATGAGGCAGGGCGGCCAGTCTACACCATTCGTAGAGAGAAACCGGCTCCACGCTCTTCCTTCTCCCGCCCGCCAAAGATGCCCGTAAAGTCCATAGAGCCCAGCTCCGCCACGGCCGCCCCGCGCTGCGGCGCATTCGGCGTGTCCCGCCGCCGCCGCCGTTCCTGACCGGCTTTGCTGGGAAACGTCGGGAACATGGCCTCCTGTTTAGCCCGCGGGTCCTGCCGGAAGTACTCGTGGTCCAGCATCTCGTCGGCCGTCGGTCTCTTGTCTGGGTCCAACGACAAGAGGGACGCCAGAAGATGACAGCCGGCTGTGGTTAGGAGTGGGAACTTGCTGCGGATGGCGGCCGTCGTCGACTGCTGGTGTTGTGACGCGGGCGGTAGCCTCAAGGCTCTCGCGTTGGGCAGTCTCCGGAACCCCGGCCACGTGGCGTCCGTCGGCACCCCGCACAGGTCAAAGATGCGCGCCAGCTCGTCGGCCTCGTTCTTGCCCTGCAGCAAGGGCTCGCGCGTCAGCAGCTCGCCAAAGATGCAGCCGACGCTCCACATGTCGACGGCGCGGCCGTACTTGCGGGCGCCCAGCAGCAGTTCGGGTGCGCGATACCAGAGGGTGACCACGAGGGCGGTCAGATTGTACCCCCCGGACGTGGCGGTCTCCTCGCTGTAGTAGCGCGCCATGCCAAAGTCGGCAATCTTGAGCTGCCCCCTGTTGTTCAAGAGTAAATTGGACGTCTTGAGGTCGCGGTGCAGGATCCAGTGGCCGTGCAGGTAAGCGACGCCGGCCGCCAGCTGTTTTAAGAGTGTCTTGACTTCGGACGCCAGAAACGGCTGCGGCATGTCTTCAAGGATACTTTTGAGGTCGTGCTCGACAAACTCGAGCACCAACAGTATATTGTCGATGGGGCGGCGGTCGCCCACAACAACCTCGCGCAGGGCGACGACGTTGCGGTGCGAGCAGTCTTTCAAGATCTGGATCTCGCGCAGGCCTGTGACGGGCACGCCGCTGCGGTCGGTGGCATCGAGCTTGAGGCGCTTGAGGGCGACGACTTCACCCGTGGCGCGGTCTTTGGCGCGCGCGACCCAGCCGTAGGCGCCTTCTTCAATGTCGTTGAGCTTCTCGTAGCACTCGACGCTGCGGCAGGGGTCGGGGAGAGAGCCGCCTGTCAGCCGTAGGAGGCTTCCTTCCGCCGCTGCCGTTGTTGCTTTTGTGATCTCTGTGCTGCCCCCTGCTCCTCCGTTCTGTCCTCCTTCTCGCGCTCGCTCTCGCCGGTCATCCCCCTCTGGTGTGTATTTCCTCCGCTTCAACGGCCGCCCGTCGTTGTCGACGTCTTCTATGTTGTTGTCTTGTTCTTGGCTCGCTGCTCTCCGTGCTGCTTCGGCGGCCTCCTTTTTGGCCTTTTCAATCGCTTTTAACCGCTTCTTCTCTTCCTTCTTCTCCTTGTCTCTCCGCCGCTTCTCCTCAAAGGCTGCGTCCTCCTCGGCGTCGGCCCAGCGCGACTTTGCCGCGCTCGCCATGATGTGGGCGTGTTCTCGTGTAGACTCTTGTTATGTTTGTCGTGCAATCGTGGGAGAGTAGACGTGTAGGCGGAGAATAGGGGGTATGTCGGAGGGCTTGTGTTAAAAAAGAGAAGGCGCTGGGCTGGGGGCTTCGCAAGTGTCAGGGAAAGAGCTTGTTGTCGTTGTTGCCAAAAGGACGTGAAAATGACGTTGCAAGGCGCTGGGTCGGTGTTTCCCAGCCTGGATTCGCGAAAGCTGGTCCAACCAGCCAATCAGCGTGCTTCACTGACGGCGGCCCACCACGATTTTTAGAGCCTCGCCATGAGACTTGAATGTCAGATTTAGAACCTCGTCTTTTGGAGATTGAATAAAGTACTGAACAGTTTCTGGGCAGCATAGAATGACCCCTTCATGTTTTGTTTCTGGTACGTTTTACCTTCTTAGTCAATGTTTACTCTGAATACTTACAGTCACTAACATTTCCGACCAGACTGAATGGACTCATGAGCCTTCATTGAACTCATATCCATTTTGAAAAGATGAGGTCGATGCGCCAGGCCGCCTCTGCGCGGCTTCTTTTGAGGCCATGTTGTCAATTAAGTGCGGCGAGATCATTACAAACACGAGCGGCGGCTGTACCGACTTTATTACAGTCACGCATCCCACAACACACCCGCCGGCGACACTTTTCATCATCACCAATCCGCCGAGATGAGAGTGAAAGCGAAGAGCGCAAGTGGTCGACACCGCTCGCAAAACAGCTGGCGGATGCTATCTCGGTAGGTAAATCTCACTAAACTCTCAAGTAAAAACTCGAGCTCACACTGCCAGATCACCGGCCCTATCCCGCTGGCCAGTTTTATGCGCATGTGCCTGACGGCGGACATTGGCGGCTATTACACGGGCGCTCTGGGCGAAGGCCGCGACCCGTTTGGCCGCACAGGCGACTTTGTGACGTCGCCCGAGGTCTCGCAAGTGTTTGGCGAGCTCGTGGGCATCTGGTTTGTGGCCGAGTGGATGGCGCAGGGCAAGCCTTCTCGTAATGTCGAGCTGATTGAGGTTGGGCCTGGCCGCGGCACGCTGATGGACGACATTTTGCGGACGATCCGGCATTTTGGGCTGGCCAAGAGCCTGGATGCCGTATACATGGTGGAGGCGAGCGCGCAGCTGCGGGAGACGCAGAAGAAGCTGCTGTGCGGCCCGGACGCTGTCCTCACAGAATCCAAGGTGGGCTACCACGGCGTGAGCAAGCATGGCGACGTGCCCATTGTCTGGACCGAGACGATCCAGTCGATTCCAAAGAGTGAGCCCTCTTCCACGCCCACCAGTTGCAAGTCTGTCCCGCTAACAGTGTAGACCCCGACAGTATGCCGCTGATTGTGGCGCACGAGTTCTTTGACGCGCTGCCCATCCACACGTTCCAGTCGATTGTTGTGCCGCCAGCTCCGAAAGATGACAAGCCGGCGTCCCCCGACGCTTCAGAAAAGCCCTCCATCACGATCCGCACGGGCTCGCCGGCCCAGCGCGCCAAGTCTCAAGCCCCGTTGCAGTGGCGCGAGATGGTCGTCACGCCGACACCGCCCGGGTCGACCCACGAGAGCCTGGGCACGCCCCTGTCGCAGCGGCCAAAGATTGCCGGCGCCAGCAATGCGTCGAGTCCCGTCCCCGACTTCCAGTTGACCGTCGCCTCCGGCCCCACGCGCCACTCCCACTACCTGCCGGAAATGTCCCCCCGCTACAAGGCATTGCTCCAGGGCGTGCCCGAGGGCGGCGCCATCATCGAGGTCTGTCCGGACGCGGCGCTCTATGCGACCGAGTTTGCCGCGCGCATCGGCGGCACACCCGAGAACCCGAAGCCCAAGGCGATGGGCGCCGCCCTGATTCTGGACTACGGCCCGGGCGACGGGTCCATCCCGGTCAACTCGCTCCGGGGCATCCGGCAGCACCAGATGGTGAGTCCGTTTGCGGAGCCTGGCCTGACGGATCTGAGCGCGGACGTCGACTTTGAGGCGATTGCCGAGGTGGCGACGGCGGCGAGCGAGGGCGTCGAGGTGCACGGCCCTGTGGACCAGGCGGATTTCCTGGTGTCGATGGGCATCCGCGAGCGGGCGCAGGCTCTGGCCAAGACGGTGATGAAGGGCGCGGGGAGCGATGCCGGCAAGGTGGAAAAGGCTGCCCAGACGGCGGCCGATATTGAGCGGTCGTGGCAGCGGCTGGTGGACCGGGGCCCGAACGGCATGGGCAAGGTGTACAAGGCGCTGGCGATTCTGCCCGAGAACAGCGGCCGGCGGCGGCCCGTCGGGTTCGGCGGAGATGTTGTGCAGTAGTCACGGGGTTACCATAAAACAATGACAATATGAGATGTGAACATAGAAAAATAGAAATATACCCAAAATAAGAAATCATAACGACAATCGTGCTAAAAGAACATGCAGTGTTTTACAATAAAATATGTAGGCTCTAAGCCCAGAAATCCCATCCATCTATCCTCCTCTTTACCGTCTCTTCAATGTTGAAATCCTTACATCCCTCTCTCCCTCTACTTCTTATTTTTTACCAGGCCCGACTCCTCGCCTGAGCCCTCGTCCTCGTCATCCGAGAACTTGTCGCCGTCGCCCACGGCAAAGATGGTGTCGTCGTCGTCTAGCGAGTCGCGCTGTGCGGCGGGCGTGTTCTTGGACGTCGACGCCGACGAGTTGCCGCGCTGCAGCGGGTTCGTTTTTGGTATTGGCTGCGGCGGCTGGGCGGGGCGGTTGGCGGCCGCGGCGTGGCTGCTGCTGGCCAGGTTGGACTCTTCGGCGCCGGCCGCGCCGGGACGATCGTTGTTACCTCCAGCATTATTGGCCGTCGGCTTCAGCTGGCCATCCTCATCATAGTCGTCGTCCTCGTCAAAGTCGTCGGGCACGCCAATGTCCATGTTGGCAATCTCAAAGGTGCCGTCGTCGTCCTGGGCGATCTCGTCGCTCATGGCGAAGCGGCGGTTGTTGGCCGTGGGCCGCCAGACGTACGCGACAAAGGCGACGTCGGCGAAATAAATAAGGTTCATCCAGCCGTCGAGCACGAACCAGCGCGTCTTCCAGTGGAAGGGCACAAAGTCGGGGTCGCTGGTGTTGGCAAACGAAAATGAGTTGAAAAAGAAGAAGGAAAACAACGTGATAATGCTAATGAGAATACACCACCACAGCTTCTTGTACATGGACTCCTTGGCGTGCTGCTTGCGGTCGCGCAGGTCCTTGAGGGTAAAGTTGAGCGAGTTGAGCGTCCACACATAAAAGGCAGTCAGCGTGCCGGCCAAGGGCAGGATGATGAGCAGGACATAGGGACCGGCGGCCTCGGGCGTGACCAGCAGACTGGTAATCGCATAGACCAGGCCAAAGACAAAGTGGGCCACGGCCAAGATGCGCACGTACAGCATCACGCGGCCCAGCGAGGACTTGACGACACCGTAGCCCATGCAGACGATGAGCAGCAAGAAGAAGGAGAACGAGTTGCGGAAGGCGTTGAGCGTGGCGACGACGACGAGCAGCACCTTGGAGCCGAGGTTGGAGCCGTGGCGATTCAAAAAGTCGTAGAAGCCCCAGGTCATGAGCATTTCGAAGACCAAAAAGATGAGAATGGCCGTGATGTAGTTCTGGACGGCCAGGATGTCGGAGCGGTGCTGGTAGTACAGGAAGCCCCAGAAGACGGCCACGACGGCATACAGGATCGTGATACCGCCGTAGAACGGCAGCTTGGGGATCTGCGTGGCGGGGAGCTCGCCGTAGGCGTTGCGGAACTCGATGACGGCGCCATAGTCGGTGGCCTTGAAGGGCGCCGTGACAACACAATAATAGCCCGTCTTCTTGATCGAGTAGTTGATGGGCTCGGCGGTCTTGAGGTCGACGGCCTTTGTAAAGATCAGGTTGTTGGACATTTCGGTGGCGTTCGGCTGTAGCACAAACTCGCCCTGGTTGGTGACGTTGCAGTAGCCCATCTTGACAAACTGGGGCTCGCAGATGATGATCTTGGGCTTCTCCGGGTCGGGCTGGATGCCGATAAAGGGCTCGTCGCGCCACTCAAAGATGAGCAGGCTGATGATGGGGTCGACGGGGCCGTCGTACTTGTCGAACTTGACGAGGATAAACGGGTCGACCGGGCCGCCCCACGAGTTGCGGCTGTACATGCCGGCGCATCGTTGCCGGTTCTCATCGAGTTGGTTCTACACAGGGTGTTAGCAATATTACAAATATATGTATGGGGACCTGTTGACGCACAATCCGTTCTTCAAAGGCGTCGACGACGGTTGCGGTCCACAGAGCCAGCGCAAACAGCGCCAGCACCCTGGACAGCCATCGAGCCATCGTTGGCGGTTGTGATGTGTGGAGTGTCGATTCAATCAGGGAAGCGCCTTATGCGGCGGAGGACGACGGAAGTCGAGAGATCGAGGAGGTGGTTATTGTGTGATTCTAGATTCGTTTCAAGCGCAAAGGACGAAAGGGTAAAGACAGGGGGGCGATGATGCGGCCGATGCGGCAGCGTCGGCAAAGCAATGGTGTCTTTGCGCGGACTAGGTTTCGATGCAATCGACAACAATGATGCGTCAACGCATCAGGGAGAAAGTCGAGAATGTCGTGATAGAAAAAGGTCGATGTAGACGGAGTGAGAAGAAACGACACGAGAAACGAAAAAGGTGTCTGGAGCAGTGAGCCAAGAAGAGGCCAAGACCCAGCAAGGAGAGGCTCGAGGGTTGCTCAGCTCCAGGCCTGGACCCAGGGGCTAAGAGGGCCTAGCGCGGCGCTGTTTGGCAGCATTTTGGCATGCGCACAGGTAACTGGATCAGCAACGGCTGGCCCCAAATGGCCCCAAAATGGCGATAAGATAAGAAGTTACGTATGCAGACCAGCCCAATCAGGCAATTGCTATGGGAGCTTGTGTTCACTGAAAGGCAGGAGAGCGTCAGCGATCTTACGTCGGACAGAAGCGGACAAGAAACGGAAAGACCAGGGCCCGGCAGGCGTGATCACGACTGCCGTGTTTAGTTTCGATCCTTCCGCAACGACGTACAATTGTTTGCATTCTGCCTCCTACACACACCTGCCGACAAAGACAACATTGCACCTTCACCTTCCCTGGATTCCCTGGCTTGCGGGAACGCGGATTGTTCCTGCCCTGTGGCCTTGGCTCTCTGTTGGTGGCTTCTCCCTTTCAAGGGATCTCATAAACGCCATGCAATCTTACACCAAAGTCACACCTTGGACGACTATTTTACCAGCCACTTCGTCCACAACTCCTACAATTCTGTGCAAAATATTCATTTATTCTCATTACATCGTCTTCCCTACAGGGCTATCGTCCTGGACGGGTTAAAGGCGTGCAGACCCTCCTCTTCGTCCTGGTGCGCCTTTCTCTCGATAATCCGGAAGCTCGACTTTTCCTGCTTCCCTTTCTTTTTTGTCTTTGCATCCTTCTCGTCCTTTGCATCCTCCTCCTTGATAATGTTGGGGTTCGGCGGAAAGACATAGCCGCGCTGGTTCGCGACCAGGCGCACACCGCCGCGCACAAAGTCGTTGCTGTAGTGCGTGTGGCCGTAGATCCAGGCCGCGACGCCGGCCCAGGGCGAGCTGCGGTCGGGGTCAGATTCGGCCTCCGTTTCTGGCTCCTGCAAAATCAACTCCGTTGCAAAGGCTGACGCCCACGGGCTCGACGCATACTTTGGCCGCGACGTGCCCTCAACCGTCGGCACATGGTGCGTCACCACGAGGATGGTCCGGTTTTCGTTTTCGGTTCTCAGCCTCTCCATTTCTGTCCGCAGCCAATGCACCTCCTCGGCGTGCTTCTGGTTGTGGTCGTCGACGGTCCACTCTTTAATGTAGCGGAAATCGCTAATGGCGCGGCCGACGGCGTCGCGGGAGTCGGGCGTGACATATGTCCAGAGCGTGCAGCCGAGGATCGTGAGATTGGGAAGGGAGGAATCGGGAGAAGTCTCATTCCAGCGGGTGCGGTGCAGGATGGTCACTTTGCCTTGGAGGGCAGGCTCCTTCTCCAGCCGGTACGCCTCCTTGATGCCCTCGTCGTAGGTCATTGTGTAGAACTCGTGGTTGCCGAGCAGGAAAAAGATGCGCCGGTAGGACGGCACCAGCTTCTCGAGAAAGCCGAGGAGCGGCTCATAGTCGACGAGTCGGCCAATGTCGCCGGCCAGCACGAGGTACTCTGCGTCGGTCTTTGGTACCTCGAAAGTTGAATACTGCCTGCAGAGCTCGAGGTGTAGGTCGGATAGGACCTGAATTGGTCCGTTTTCTTGCGGCTGAGGTGGTGATGTTTCTTTGGGAGCTTCTTCAGTTTTGGGTGTAGCTTCCGACTGTGCAGCTGCCGGCTCTGTCTTGTAGATCGACAGCCGGTTGGCGAGTTTTGAAAATGCCTTCATTGTGAATGTGTGTGTATGATTGTTGATTTGAATTTCAAGTCCTCAAGGTCTAAAGGGGGCAAGTAAACATTTATATATTTACCTTCGTAATGTAGGACTTTTACGGACTTGGCTCGTTCAGCCTTGGGGCTGAAGCCCGAAAGCCTAAAGCCCTATCTTGTTAGTGGATCTATGGAGGTGCAGCCACTAGAGGCAACTTCTTTGTCCAGGCCTCCACCAACACGCTTTCAACGGCTGCTCCAGACGGTTTAGCGCGCGACCGAGCCTTGGGCTGCGCCTGCCAATCACTTGCTGGCCGCATTACATCACATTCCGAATCTCTGATTGACTTTTTCAACCTCTCACTCTCGTACTCGAAACAGTCATTCCCCGACAACCCCGACATTTCCCTCCACCCCTCCTCACAACATGGGCAAGGGCACCGACAAGCTCTACATTACCCACTCCGAGTGGGCGTCCGCCGACTCGTTTGGCGCCAGCAAGGGCGCCGCCGGCCGCTCGGGGCTCGCGACGCTGCCCAACAATGGCGCCTCGTTTCGGCGGCTGCCGTTCAACTACTGCGCCGCCAGCCTCCAGCCCTTCCAGAACCCCGTGTGCACCCCCGACGGCACCATTTTCGATGCTGAAGTGATTGCGGCGTGGCTCGAGAAGCAAAAGCCCAAGCACGGCACCAACCCGGTGACGGGCGCGCCGCTCAAGGCGTCGGACCTCATCAAGCTCAACTTTGCGCGCAACGACGCCGATGGGTCGCACGACCTGATCGACCCTGTGACTTTCAAGGTCTTTTCGGACAACACGCACATTGTCGCGGTGCGGCACGGGACGTATGCCAACGTCTTTGCGTGGGACACGATTGAGCGCATGAACGTCAAGCCAAAGATGTGGCTGGACCTGATGGACGACGCGCCCTTTACGCGCAAGGACATTATCACTCTCCAGGACCCGCAGAACATGGCCGGCCGCGACATGAGCCAGTTCCAGTTTGTCAAGGAAGGGAAGGATGCGGTGCCGGGCGCAGGACAAAAGACGGGAGACGGCGCAGAGGGCGAAGACGACAAGGGCAGCGTTAATGTCGGTGCACTTGGCCGGATGGGCGAAAAGATGCTGCGGGCCAAGGAGGCCGTCGAAAAGGCAAGGAAGGCTCGAGAGGCGGGCGGTGATGTCAACAGGTCGGCAGCGACTGCAAGCGGTGCCTTGACAAAGACGAGCAACGGCGTGACCACCGTCAAAGCAGACCAGTCCGCCTCGACGATCAAGCGCAAACCCGCCTACAACGCTGCCACCTACACCACCGGCCGCGCCGCCGCCAGTTTCACCAGCACAGGCCTCACGCCCGAGACCAGCGGCGAGCGCGCCGTCCTGACCGACGAAGAGTGGATGCTCAAGCCCAAGCGCATAAAGTTCAAGGGCTACGCCCGCCTTGAGACCAACCTGGGCAACCTCAACATTGAGCTGCAGACCGAGACCGCGCCCAAAGCCGTCTGGAATTTCGTCAAGCTCGCCCAAAAGGGCTACTACCGCAACGTGGTCTTCCATCGCAACATTCGCAACTTTATGATCCAGGGCGGTGACCCGACAGGCACAGGACGGGGCGGCTCCAGCATCTGGGGCAAAAACTTTGCCGACGAACTTGAGGGTCCGCTAACGCATAATGCACGCGGTGTTGTCAGCATGGCCAACAAGGGCAAGGACACCAACTCGAGCCAGTTTTTCATAACGTACCGGGCGACAAAGCACCTCGACCGGAAACACACCATTTTTGGGCAAGTCGTCGACGGCTTGGATGTCCTCGACCGCATGGAGGCCTCGCCTGTCGACAAGTCGAGAGGAGACCGGCCGATCGACGACATTGTGATCAAGGACGTTGTCGTGTACATCGACCCCTTCGAGGAGTTTCTCTCAGAAAAACGCAAGGTCGACAAGGAGGAAGAGCAAAAGGCCGAGATCCAGCGCCGTGGCGGCACCGAGGACGACAAGGTCACCTGGACGGGCAAGCGGTTACGCGGCGCCGACGATGGCTCTTCGGGTGGAAGCGGTTCGGCGGGCGTCGGCAAATATCTCAAGGCAGCCCTACAACAGCAGCAACAGGCAGCCGATGACGAAGACGTAAGTCTGCAGACGACACCAGAAACATGGGAAGAGCCCGTAAGGAAAAAGGCAAAATCTGGCGGGTTTGGCAATTTCGATGCTTGGTAGTCGATTGGTTTGGTCAGCCGGGTGTTTTGTTCAAAATGTAAATTAGATATCCAAAATGTACAATTATATTCATAGGTTAAGCGTGGGCATCCGGGTTATATAGATTCCAAAACAAAAACAATGTTCGTTCACACGTTAGAAAAGTAAATTAAAAAATTGTACTGGCCGTTTCATGCATGAAAATATGGACGTCGAAAAAGAGAATGTTTGAAAAGGGAGGTCATGTTCGTTCCGATGATCTTTCGCAAATAAAGCAAAGGGGAACAAAAAAGTAAATATAGGGGGAAAAAAAAGAGAAATAAAGAGATAAAGAGCTAAGGAAACCATTCCAAGCTATGTAGTCCATATCATGTCATATACCGTGTCATATCATATCCATCCCGTCTTTTGTATGTACGTCCGTCTAGTGTAAGCTTGTTTTTGTTGTTTATCGTTTGTTATTGATTCCATGAAAATGTTCGGCCGTTAAATAGCAGAAGGTGTCGTTAGGTATGGTTTTCGTAATGCCACGGGCGGTGGCGGTGCCATTGGCGCACTCGATGACCGTGTAAACAGCTTCAGCCACGGCGACTTGATCAGTTCGCGGTTTCGCACAATCGCTGCGATCGACCGTGCCTGCTTGAGTCCCGTCTCGTCAAAGACGGCACCTAGCCGTGACACGACATAAGCCTTGAGCTGGGGATTGCAGACAGAGCTCACACCGACGGCAAACAGTGGCCACACAGCCGAGTTGGTTGCTGACGCCAGCAGCATATACCGTTCAGCTTCTTCGTCAATGTTGCGTGCCCGTGTCGGGTTGTCGAGGCTGGGCCCGCCGTCGTCAAAGGCAATGTCGTCGTCATCTCTAAAAACGTGCCCACTCTCGGTACGGTCTTCTGAATGGACAGACGGTGTCTGCACCGAGCCGGCCGACGAGATGGGCGACTGAGCCGGCGGCGTGGGCGGTTCCCGAACCTCCGTGGTCGAGAGTGGGTGGACGACTGTCGGCATTGGTTTGAGGGAGTCGTAGTATGGGTTGACCGGGTTGACAACGCCAAAGTGCTGCGGGATGCTGGCCACAATGGCCGAGTTGACGCGCTCCAGCTTCATCCACGCCTGCCGGAAAGCCGTCATGTATTGTGTCGGCACTAGTTCGCCGTCCTCGCCCGTTTCGGGAAAATGCCGCTGGATGGACGACATGACTGTCTCGAGCACAAGGATACGCCCGGCTCGCAGCCAGTTCCACACAGCCGCCGAGGCCACACTGGGATAGATGTGGCAAACGTCGCGGAACACGGCCTTGTGGGCCCGTGTCACCTTGAACACTTTGTAGTAGCAGTCGGGCGGGAACGAGGAAATGGTCTGGTCGAATTCGTTTTCGATGTCGTCCATGCGCGCGAGCAGTTCGTCGAGGTTGTTGGAGAGGCCATTTACACTGACGTCGTGCCGTGCCTGCAGAAGCTTATAGATGGGCTTCCACAAGTCGATGCCGCCGAATCCGCCTGGTTCGTGTTCGAGGAACGCTGTACTCGCAAACAGTTCACCCTGTAGAGCCACCAGCGCCGGTGGCATGGGAACCTGTCTCTGCATGCACGAAATTGTGACACTCTCGCACAGCATGTTGAACATGCGGATGCCGGCACGCGTCTGGAACTGACTGGCACCCCGCAGTTTTGCCAGCTCCACCGCACCGTTGATGTGGTCGTGCCAAGTCTTCATTGTCTTGAGACCAGGCTCGGCCATCATCTCAAACACACCCAAAATCAAAATCGACAGCATCGTGGTGTCCTTGACCGCTTCTTCCGGACTTTTGAGGGCAGCGTTTATAAGGCACAGTGCTGTGCCGTAGCTCTTCCTTGCACTGTCGATGATCTCTTCCGAGTGAGTCAATTGTGAGATGCCGACAAGTCCCACTGCCGTCATGCTCGCCATCACACCGTCAAGTGGCCGTTTCTCCGCGAGCGACCCTGGTTTCCAAATGTCGTAGAGAAAATCAAACCGCTGGTGTGACGCGTTTTCGTCCATAGTCACGTAGCGAGAGAAGAAAAAGGCGGTGCCCTGTTCTTGGCTGTTGGGTTCGATGGTGTACATTTGTGCTATCATTGGCGTTACCGGCCAGCTTCCGGCATCTGGTGATGGGAGGGCCGTATCATCGCGTGTCCAAATCAGCTGTTGCTGCTGCTGCTGCAGGAATTCCAGCTCTTGCTCCTGTTGTTGTCGTTGCTGGCGTAGCCGTTGTGTCTGCTGCGCGTCTTGTGTCTGCTGTTGCTGTCGATCGTCCTCTTCCTTTTGTATCCTCAACACCGGTGTCATCTGCCTTGGTGACTGAGGAGGGTTCTGAAGGGACTCGGGTTCAAGGAATGTCAAGGGCACCGGCGTCTTGTTGCTCTCGGCCGAGTTGGGTCCGGTGCTGTGCGGACCAGGGGTCAACAGCGTCAACGCTTTCGGCCGAGAACCAGAACCGGAACCAACCTTGGATGGCGTGGAAGGCACTGTTGGCGTCTTGGGCAAGGCGAGGGCTGTGGATGACGACGATGATGACAAATTTGCCGGAGAACTGTCGCCGTCAGGCGATGGGACCGGGTCCGGTGTCCGTGCGTTGGCTTTCCGCCGTTGCCTTGCCTGGGCTTTTCGGATGACATGGGAACTCTCATCACGGAACATGAGATCAACCTGGTTCCTGTAGCCGGGGCATTTTTGCTGCCGTTTCTCGCACTGGCCACAGCCAGATTCTCTTTGATCACACTAATGGTAGGAGCCAGGGTTAGGGGGGTTTTGATGTGGAAGAACAGGGCAGGGTCAGGAAAGAAAAAGTCCAAGACATGAATATTCAAAGCCCTTGTCATACGAAGAGACGTCTATCGTGATAACAGGCCAACGATGACGGACAGTTGGGATGGAGAAAGTCATGGGCATCGTGGGCATATTGTGTCGGAATAGGGGCAAGCGTAAGGCAACTCAGATGGGGCAAAGAAACTTACTCGTATCTTTCGATCTCGACAACTACTACAGCCTTTCGAAGGCGGGCCACAATAGACCATGATGAAAAAGAAGAGAAAAAGATTGGGGGCGGGGGGGACGCAGCTGAGGACGTCCCTAGATATATCGTAAAAGGCAGAAACGAAAATCGAGAACGGTCCGGAGATGGTCTGGATCGAGAAGCACAGGCGATTGTGGTACAGAGCGTGCGAGAAAAAGGAAAGAACTGAAAAATAGGAGAGTGTTTAGTTTCGACCGTTCAGGAAATTTGCGGGCTTCCGGGTTGGTCGAATCTCGCGCTGGTTACGGGTTTCAGACTGGTTGCCACCCTTTTGGTGGTTGAAAACTCGTTCTCCCCTCCTTTTGGAGCCTTGAGGGGGTGTTGTGGCCTGAATTTTCAATTGTCTTTGGCTACACGCCGTGGTGCCTTGCGTTGTCTGTCCGCTTGCGTGCCTGACACCTACAGGACTGTGGTTGCGGTGTTGTGGTAGTGGTTAGAATATTCTGTACACCGTGTGTCGTGCCTCTCTGAACTGGTTGGTAAGGGAGGGAGATGATGGTTGGTGGTGCCCTGCTTGTTCCTGGATTGTGCCTCGCGGCTTGGCTCTTTGTCTCCCGGACTGGCTAGCCAAGAGAGCCACCGCGTTCGCGTTCACTCTGATGACAAAACAAGATCAAGCCAAACTTTGTGTGTACGGGTGGTGCCGTTCCTGGCTTGTGTCAGGCACAGGGCGTTGTGTGCACACACACGCAGGCACAAAGAAAGCCTCCAGGGATGGTCCCGTCTCCGAAGGCCCAAGATGCTTGGCTGAATCTTTTCTTCTCGACTGAGACAGGCTCTTCTGTAGTTTCTCGATGCAGGTGTGTGGTACTTGTGATTTCTGCCCTTTGCTGTCGTGCCGTTATGGCGAGTCGATCTTGATGCCCCAATTTGCTATTTGCCCCCTCCTTTTTGTTTTTTGCTGGCCCGCCGGCCGTTGAAAACAGAAGGCGGTCAGCCGTCGGAGGAGAATGGAACAGTGGCGTTTGGGTGAGGTCGAATTTAGAAGCGGCGCTATGGAGTGTCGAGCCGGGGTCCTTGCGTGTACTTGAGGATTTGTATGAGCGTGTTTTGTAAGCTATGTTATTGCTTGTGTACTGTGTGGGCGTGGGCGTGTGTACTCCGTGTGTGAGATACTGTCCAAGAGTGGTGGACAAGCACCTGCCAAATTTTATACCGTCTTTATTGGAAAATCAGGTGAATGATGTTGTCCTCGGTGGGTTGTTTGAACGTAAGAAAGACGAGAGTGATGGATAAAGAAAGAGAAAATATGACGGGGCATGTGGTACATATGTCATTCACACTCTCTGGTTTTCGTTCCTCCCTTCCAGTTTCTGTTTCCAGCTGGCCTCCAACGAGCAGGCAAAAACAAGACTGGCAAAAAAGAAACGTCAACGGGCAAAGGGCAGGATGGTTTTAAGAAAGGGTCAACAACAAAAATGCTCGTCTCAACGCGACCTGTGCCGTCCAATCCAACGCAGGTCTATGTAGACTTTACGAGGCACTTTCCGTACTTTTTTTCCCTTGGTGGGCTGAGCAGCAGAGAGAAGAACGGAAGAACAAAATATTTGTCGTGGCTTGCTGCCAATTCCTTTTAATGAGTACTGATTTGGTTGATGGTCCGTTTTCTGTTCGTTTCTTTTGGGATATTTTGTGCTGGTCCCCGTCAGCTGTCAGACACCACTAAAGCACGCAACAGCCGTTGGATAGGCTGGAGCCGATCGATATGTGTTGGCCGAGGAGGGGGGTTTGCGGTTTGGGGCAACACAAATAGGGCTGAGTGGCCTTGGCTGCGTTTTTTTTCTTTCTTTTTGTTCGATGATGCTGCGGACCTGGGTGGAATCTGGTGAAAATCACCGATTATCATAGGCTCACCAGGTAGGTTCCAGAAAGAAACCGGGGACCTAGGGAAGGGCGAGTGATGACGATTCGCCAGGAACCGAAGCAAAGTTGTTTGGTCTTGGGCCGATGCGTTTGGTATCAGAGGCTGAAAGAAGAAAGAAAAACCTAATACCGAAGAGGAAGAGGGATGGGGGACAAGGGGGGCATGAAAGGGGACGGGGGAAAGGGAGTCAATGGTCAAAAAACTCAAAAGAGTCAGACCTGACGGTGACGTCGAACCAAGCAGGCACTGCCACAGACACACTGCACAAGCGTTGGCTTGGGTTTCTTGGGTTTCTTGGGTTGCGGGCACCAGTGGTGATTTTTGTCTGGTGGCTTTTTTATGATCTCTTTCGAGGATGGCGTCGTCCCAATGGAAATATGAGAAATCACACCAGAACGGGACCACTGCGTTGCATGTTGTACCTCACTGCCTCGCCAGATTCGGTTCCTGACAAAAAGAAAGAGAGAATAGGGATCAGGGAAGAGAGAAGAGGAACATGAGAGCATCAGGCATCAGGCTGCCCCTATCCGCATCCCCCCTCCCCCCTCCAGTTGTCGACAATGTCGTCGCGCCGTCGAAAAGAATTGGAGACCAGGCCAACTTGGCGTGGACGGGGGTAATGCCGGCTGTTGAAGAGCCTCCTTGCGATGTGTGAGTTGATTGGCTACTGAGCTGTTTTCCTAATCGGGGCACCTGTGCGAGGCCAATGACGTGCCGCAGATGGGGCCACAGATGGAGACATTGTGCATTTGTGTGTGATTTTTGCTGGACCCCAGACCACAGATGCGGGACGCCCAGAGTTAGGTTGTGCTCTCAATTCTGAGGCGCTGTGGCGGTGATTTTCTCGTGATTATCAATGGACATGAGCGCTGCCAAGACGCGCAGAAGAAGCTTAAATCTGATCGCGTTCCTGCTGGCCAGTGCTGCGAAAATGGTTCGTGAGGGGAGGAAGAGGCCGAAAAAAGAGAAAGAAAGGCGGAAAATATTCGAGATCCAACGTCGAAAAAAGATGTAGGATCGCAAACAATACAATGCAAATGTTTGGAAGAAATGAAGCGGTCTCGAAAAGGGGCCAACAGCACCGGGAGATTTTGCGGAATTTGATACTTTGGGAAGGGGCCAGATGCGCGGGAAGGGAAAGAGCGACCAGAAAGGCCACACCGGCCAACAGCATCAAGGAACTTCTTGAAGGGGAAAAGGGCCGGCCCAATTGAAACTGCTTGAAGTAGTCGTTCCTGCCTTTTTAAATGCAGAATGCAGACATCATGACAATTATAACCTTGCAATTGCCCCCAATACACCCGTGGAAGCCACATGATCGCTCCTTCCTCATGATGGTGGATGACGATGGAAGGAAGGAAGGATCGAAAAGGCGGGAAAATAAACAAAGGGATCAATCAACGATCGCGGTTTGAAGCAAAAAAAGGTTACCAATATGCGTGCAACTTACATGGCATAAAGGCATACCAACAGGCCAGCATATTAATCATACCAATTGTGTCGAGAGGTCGACGCGGCGGCTATCAAAACGCGCGGCATCGTGACAGTAGGAGAGATGCCGAATATGGAAGCGACGAACGGCACAGTACAACCGCACGCGTGCCTTCCTTCGATGTCCGATGATGCTGCCTGGGTGTCAAGAGTGGAAGAGTCCATATGGGGCGAGAAGGGAAAGAGAGATGAAGAGGCTGCACGTGATGTTGTATTGTTCGCTTGTTCCGTCCATATCCGGAAGTCCGTATGAAAATCGACGAGGTCGAATCGACGCGGCTATCTGGCTCCTATCGGGCGGGTGATTCTCTGCAAAATATGTGGCGATGCAAAATAGCTGCAGCGACTAAACACAGCCACTGGAAATATCAAATTTTTCTTCGTGCTATGTCATCCGATTTATCCAAGTTAGAGAGGTAGAAACCCCCCCCCCCCCCTCCTTTTCCTCCTTGCTGCCTGATTTTGCTGCGCGTCCTCTCCATTTTATGTTTGTCCAGTCTGTCGGTAGATCAAGACGAGGGGCTTAGACGTGAGGGCATCGGGGGCGCATCGTGTGCGTTTTTCGCAGAATACAGACGAAAGAGGAGGGTCCCTGAAAATCGTCTCCGTTCAGTGGCCCGAGTTCCCGCTTCCCCACTTTATTTGGCCTGTTTCTTTTTCAGTGGAGCCCGCCTGGTGCAAAATGCAAAAGCGCAGGGCGCGAAGGCTCGCATTCGCATTATGACGACCGATTCGGTCGAGCCCATTTTTCCCAACGGTGGCAGGTGTCAATCAGTTTCGTAGGCACGACACGTGACGCTTCTTTCCAGTGTAAGTCGGTGGCAAATGCCAAACTACAGCGCCAATTTTCCCAACGCTCCAACACTCAATGGCAAGTTGCAACTGGCAGGCCATTGACATTATTGCATTTTAGAGCTCTTTTTGCTCTTTTTGCTTCTTTGTTTTTTTCGCGAGTTCCATCCCTCTTCGTCCTGGCCGGTTTCCGAGTAACTGGATACAGCCTGGTCTTGTTACGTCTGTTGCTCGACTTTTTCAACCTCGCATTCGTTCCTGGCCTCCAAGCCTCGTCATCCCTCCACAGCTTTCCTTTGGGCACAAGCCACTTGAGTTGAGAAGACGATATTTTTCAAACATTCTTATGACGATCCAAACATTTCGTCAGCAAGGCGTTCAAGAGGCATACCAGATATGACATTTGTTATTGGCCCTCGACGAGTAAGATTGCTCGGACGTTGTAGAATCTGCCGAATCAGCTTCCAGTCCCAAAACATCGGCTCTGCCAAGCCAACATGTTGACGTCGCTCGATCAGCACCCCAGGTTTTATGTCGGCCATCGTTTCGCCGTTTCTCCGATATAAGGTAGAATAAACAATATTTAATAGCTTCAAGTCTTTGTCATGGAGACAAACAGAAGTATTGTCTGCTCGCTATACGTCGTACTGAAAGCCTTTTTGTTTGGTTTGAACATTGACCCACGATATTGGTGACGATGAGTTGTAAATAGTGACGCTCTTTCTTGGTCGGTCCTATCGCATTTTCCTCTTTAATGAATTTATGTCTATCGCTCTTTCCACGATGCAGTTTCACGTCGTAATGCTTTATGATCAGGAGCGACCGACAGAAAATGTGGCGCTGTTGCATTATCTGAGCAGAACCCAGGCTTGTCCAATTTTCGCTTTATCCATCCCTTTCAGGAACCGCTTCTGTCAATCAACAAAGGATTCGTCACGGTGGCTTTGAGGTAACAGACGTCAAACACTAAGTCCCGGCCGTTGTTGCAGCACTTCCCCACCTCTCCTCTGTGTTCTTTGTGCATTTTCGCGCATTCAGACCCAAAAGAGTTTAGTGCCCCAATGCAACGGCACCGCCGTTTGTTGGCAGACCCTGTCTTCCCCCCAGCAGCCTTACGAAAGATGAGAATCCCGAATGCGAGCACGAATTAGCTCCGTTGATTCGCCTGTTACCACTGATCGACGTGGGTCCTCCTTTCGAATAACACGGCAAGCTCCAAGGGAGGGAACAGGACGGCTACGATGGGAGACGACAATGAAAAGAAGATGAAAGGAAAGAGAGCACGAGAACGAAAAAGAGAAAACGAGGGAGCTCGAAAGTATAAAACAAAGGAGCTCCCTCGCTTGAAATGTGGCTGTTTTTGTTGTTCCCATCTCATCATCCAACATTCATCTCCAGTGGCTTACAATCACAGTTCCGACTTTACAATCCCATCTACATTTGCCCATCTTTGATTATTTCCCATACTCATTTTAATTTCTATCATCACCGACACTCTACCTCATTCTGAGGACCTATTCTCCTCACTTTAATATCTCGACATCTCCAAAACCGCCGCCATGCCTCTCTCAATCTACAACATCATCTCCATCATACAATTGGTGTTCTTCGTTCCGGCTCTGGTCATTTCCCTGCTCCTCTCCTACCGCCATGGCCTCAAGCGCAGTGCAGGCTGGATCTACCTCGTCATCCTGTCGCTGATGCGCATCATCGGCGCCGGCTTGGAGCTCGGCACCATTAACAGCCCCGACAACATCAACCTGATTACCGGCGCCGAGGTCCTGCAAAACATTGGCCTGTCGCCGCTGATTCTGATTCTGCTCGGCCTCGTCACTCGCGTCTACACATCCATGCCCGAGACGCGCCGGCCCGGTATTCCCAATGCCCGCATTTTGAGAATCATGCAGCTCGTCGTTGTGGTCGGCCTGATCCTGTCTATTGTCGGCGGCACCAGCATGAGCTCCCAGGTCGGCGACGAGCTGTCCAACGGCGAGCCCGTCTCGTACAGCGTTGCGGACACGTCCAAGGCCGGCGTCATCCTCATGATCATTGGCTATGTGCTTGTGCTGATTTCGGCCGTGGTCATTGCCACGTGTATGTCGGCCATTGTCGACGGCGAGAAGCGCCTGCTCGTGGCCGTCCTCATCACGCTGCCTTTTGTCTTTGTCCGCCTCCTGTACTCGATCCTGTCCGTCTTTGACTCGTCCAACCCCAACTTCCGCCAGTTCACAAACACCAACAAGGCCGGCTACATTGTCCTGGGCATGTGCACAATTATGGAGATCATCTGCGTGCTCATCTACGAGGTCGTCGGCATGACGCTTCCCTACGTCCCGCGCAAAGAGCGCAGTTCCTTCTTCAACCCGAACCGCGCCACCCCCCGCATCGACGCCAACGGCCAGCCCCTGGGCGCCTACCCCCCTCAGTACGAGGGCACGCAGCAGCTGCCGCAGCAGAACAACAGCCAGTACTACAAGACCGAGTCCGCTTCGACTACGGTTTGACGGTCTGCAGGCCCCGAGAACTTCAACTCGAGCTCGAGAGGCGGCAGCGGCGGCGGCGCGGCGTACAATGACAGCAACTACAATTATTACACCAATAATAGGAGCGGGAATCACAATCAATACCAGTACAGACAGCAGCAGCAGCAGCAGCACCACAGTCACTCAAGAAGGAGTTCCGGGGCGCAGTCGGACGACCGACTGACAGGAAATAGAGACAGACGAGGTCGTGGAAGCAGTCAAGGGCATGGGCACCGGCGTAGCAGTTCCGGCCACCATTCTCAGACCCGTTCCCAAGACCGTTCTCACAGACATTCACGGCGGAACTCGGATCGCGGGCAATACACATATGTTTCGGTGGAGAGATATTGAAGGAGTGGATGAGGAGTTGAAGTTGCGCTCGGCGCAGTAATATTTTATTTCTTTTGTGTTCTTTCTGTTTTGTTTCTTTTGTTCAGCATATGGCGGTGCCAAGCGACTTTTCTTTTGATTATCTGCCCTTTCTATAGACATGCAAATTATTCCCAATGAATCTATTTTTACCTAAAATCTTCACAGGCTAATAATTCTTTACTTTCAATTTTCATCAGAAACATTGCACAATATTAATTGTTCTGTTTCCGTACTTTGCTCTACATTCATTGAGCAAAGACTTGTCAAACATGTGGCTCGTTTGGCTTACACGTTTAGGTGTTTGGATGATGGACCCACAAAAATTAACCGGCCCTCGTTCTTTCCATGCGCTTGCCACCTTCCTTAGTGGGGGAATTTAGACGTTGCGAATAGCTTCTTTTCAACGTCACTTCATCGCAAACTTTTTCGACGCTTTCAGGACGGCCATAATACCTCAGAAGCCAGCACAGAGCACAATTTAGATATGCCGGTAAGTTTAGACTACAGCAATGCGATTCTGATCCCACCAGCGCTCCCCGCCTACTAACTACCCCGCCAGCTCATCATCCTCTCCGGCCTGCCGACGTCCGGCAAGTCGACGCGCGCCAAACAGCTCTACGACTACCTTGCCGAACGGATCGAGGCGGAAGCCGCAAAGGTGGCAGAGGGCACGACAACACCCACCCCTAAATACCGCCTGCACCTTGTCTCCGACGACGCCCTGTCCATTTCCCGCGCCGTCTACGATCTGTCCACCCTCCCCGCCCACACGCGCTCGGCCAATGCCTCCGAGAAAGACGCGCGGGCGTCCATTTATGGCGCCGTCAAGCGCGTGCTCTCGCCGCGCGACATTGTCGTGCTGGACGGCCTCAACTACATCAAGGGCTGGCGCTACCAGCTGGCGTGCGAGGCCAAGAACGTGTCGACGACGAGCGCGGTCCTGCAGATTGGGTGCAGTGTCGACCGGGCGAGGCAGAACAATGAGGAGAGACTGGCCGCGGGGGCGGGCGACAACCTCGGCGAGCCCTATTCTGTCCCCAACTGGGACAATCTGGTGTTCCGCTACGAGGAGCCCAACCCGATGACGCGCTGGGACAGCCCGCTGTTCGCGCTGACATGGGACGACACCCCCGCGGAGACGCGCGCTGTGTTTGACAAGCTGTGGGACGCGGTGGCGGGGGCGGGCCGGAAAGAGGTGCAGCCCAACAAGGTGACGGTGCAGCGGGGCAACGACGGCGGCGGCGACTTTTTGTACATCTTGGACAGAGAGACGCAGGATGTGGTGAAGCGGATTCTAGAGGCACAGAAAGAGCCGGGAAACAGCGATGGAGAGGTCAAGATCCCAAACAACGGGGGCAGCGAACTTGTGGTCGAACTGCCAGGCAAGGTGGTGGGATTGCCCCAACTGCAACGACTACGGCGGGCGTACATGGGCCTGAACCGGGGCGGCATTGGTCTGGAGGGTGCTGGCGGACAGGTGACAGGTGTCCGGGTCAGAGAGAGTTTTGTGGGCTACCTAAACGATGCCTTTGAGAAGGAGGGTTGAGGGGGAGATGTGATGGTAAAAAAAGGACAAAAAAGGTGCACGAACAGCATATGGGCGGCGCATAGACGATAGATTACTTGCATATTTTGCTATTTAATGATACCCATTACTCAAAATCACTGTGGCAATAAAGACAGAATGTGTCAGAGTGCGCGGAAAGCAGTATTATTAGTTGTCTTTTAAACATGGTAGTTTTTGTCTTGCCGACTCTTCTCTTTCTCTTTTGACATCAAAAGGCTGCAAAGAAATCACTGAAAAAAAATGAAGAGCACTGACAAACGCTACACACGCAAAGGGAGTATCAAGCTGGACAAAACCAAAGCAGGACAGAACAGAAAGTACGGCACGCAGAATATCTCAATAACAAAAGCAAGACGACAAAAAAGACACGAAAAGACCAGAATGAGAGTTGAGGCGAGGCTATGGACGAAAAAGGCACCAAGAATACAATATGAAAAATAAATGCAGCGCAGGCAAAAAAGAGAACTAATAAACAAGATGGCGGAGAAACGGAGAACAGAAAACAACACAGCGCCCGCCCGAGAACGATATCCTCCCTAGAACCTTAAGAGTTGTTTGAAGTTGGCCACTTTAGCTTTCGGCTTGACCTTCGCATCAGTGTCCGAATACTACTGCTGACCTGATACGGATGCCAGGTAGCCCAGCAAAAAGTTGCGGTTGGCCGGCGAGATGGGTGTCTGGCTGCTGCCGCGTCTAGAGGCGCCGCCATCGGTGGTGGGACCTGAATCGGCGGCCTCGAACGGTCCAAACTGCTGGCCGTGCGGTGGGAGGTGCTGCTGATGAGGGGCGTGCATGCCGCTCATGGGGTGCAGACCCGTGCCGGCAATACCTGCAACCGAGGCGGCCGACATGGCCGGCGGTGCCTGTGCCTGGACAGGAGGAGCCTGTGACGACACTGCTGTCGCCTGGGGCTGCTTGCTGAACAGCGACAGGAGCTTCTTTTGGTGCTCAGGGTTGGCCGGGATATTGGCACCGCCAGGCGGAGCAGCAGACTGGTAGGCGTGTGCGGGAGGTGGAGGATTGTGCGGGTGTGCGTGCTGAGAATGGTCCACGGGTGCAGTCGACGATGAGGACGCATAGCTAGGGCGACGAACGACTTGCGGCAGGGTAGCCGTCACGGCAGGAATGCCTGTAGCAGCTGCGGCAGCAGCAACAGCGGCAGCAGCTGGGTTGCTGTTGTATGGCGGCTGCGAACCGCGCGTCGAGGGACGTCTCTCGCTAGGCGACGTCGAGTACGGCTGGCTCACCTGGCGGGGGATGCTGGGCTGCTTGCGGAGGCGCGTCGTTTCGGCGGGCAGTTCGGTAATGGGCGATGCAAACGTCGACGGGTGCTGCTGCGAGCGGTCGACATGTGCACCGTTGTTCTGAGCAGGGCTGCCGCTCTGTTGCTTGGGACGGGTGAGGAGCGACAAAGCACCGAAAGGCAGGTTGAGGTCGGCATTCATCTCGATCGGACCGCCGTTGGCACGCGCAGCCGCCTCAATGGCCTGGCCCTGGCCATGGACTGGGTTAGGCTGCTGAGCCTGAGTCGTGGAGACTGTCGTTGCCGAGTACACTGTCCGCTGGGTCGTGACACCTTGTGGGTGAGAGCCATGTTGAGGTGAGACAGGTGCGCCTGCAGGAGAGCCCGACGATGGGGCGTGGGGAGGCTGTGCGGCCTGAGATGGCTGTTGCACCGTCTGCTTCGTGAACATGCCGAGCAGAGACGACCGGTGCTGCTCAGAGTGCTGGATGCGGACAGGCGGCTGGTCCTGGGGAGCATTGTTCAACGGCGCGGGACGTGGCATGTATTGGTTGAACTGGTCGTTGCTACCATTGTTGGTCGGGTTAGGCGCAGCCTGGCCGGGGTGCAGCGCTGGGGCGGCTCCAGTTTGAGGCGAGCCGTATTGATGCTGCGATGTGGGCTGCTGTGCTTGAGGCGGCGGCTGAGGCCGAGAGCCATGGAGCTGGTGATTGTGAGGGAGTGTCGCATACGGCTGTTGAGGTTGCTGGGCCGTCTGTTGAGGGACGGCATGCGATGCGTGACGGGGCTGCTGCTGCTGCTGCTGAGGCTGCTGCTGCTGCCAGCCAGGACCACCAGCAGTGGGCTGAGGAGCACCACTAGCAGCTGCGTTGTCCTTCTTGAAGGCACTCAGCAGGTTCGCAGCATGGTTGCTCAGAGGAACCTGGCGGTACGGCTGCTGCTGCTGCTGCTGTTGTGGAGGAGGAGGTGGTGGGAGCATCGTGTTGCCTTGATGGCCGGACACGTCTGGTGACACGAGCATCTCTCTGGCAAACAGTGCCTTTTGGACAACGGGCGGGAGCGGTTGAGGGTGGAGAAGAGGGATCTGTGGAGGCGGGTTTTGCTGGGACCGGAACGCGGCGGCAGCGGCTTGTGCCTGAGCGAAAGCCTGCGCCTGGCCTTGTCCCTGGCCCTGGCCCTGTTGGTTGCCGCTGTTTGTCGTGTACGGAGGGGGTGGACCCTGGGAGTTTGGGGCGAAGGGGTTGGCCTGTTGTCCCTGCAGATGGTGTTGCTGGTACGAGTTTTGTGGAGCCTGCTGGTGCAGCTGGAAGCGTTGCTGCAGGTGCTGGTTTTGCTGCGCGAGATGCTGGCGGGAGTATTGTTGCTGCTGCTGCTGTTGCGGGTTCTGAGGAGGAGCGCCGTACTGAGGGTATCCTTGCGGGGGCTGTCCTTGCATCGGCGGGCCGGGTTGTGGCATCTGGTGATGAGGCGGTGGCGGTTGCTGGTGCTGGTGCTGATGTTGTTGCTGCTGGTATGGTGGCTGCTGAGGTTCGTACTGTTGTTGTTGCGGCGGAGGTTGCTGCTGTTGTGGCTGGGACAGTTGGCTGAGGAGGTGGTTGAGGGACATGCCCGGGTTAGCGGCCGGTGCTGGTGGGGGAGGAGCCGTGGTAGTGCCTCCCTGTTGCAGAACAGCCAGTAGCGCGTTGGCTCTGTTCTGGTTTTGGTCGGCATAGGCGTCTTGCACCTGCGGCGGCTGGACAGGCGGTGCTTGTTCGGACTGTAATGGCGGCATCCTAAGCATCTGCCGCAGTTCCCGGTTTGCCTTTTCGAGAATCTGGTTCGGATCCGTGATACCCTGCATCTGCATGACCGGCTCGGGCAGTGCGTTGCCCTCGTCCTCCGTGTACGTGTCCTCGATATGGGCCGTCTGCGGCGTGAGATGGCTGTTGCCGGCGCGGGCGGCGTCCTTTCGGCGCTGTGACGCAATCCACTTTCGGAGTGGGCCGATGAACTGGGCTACCATGTAGAACTTGTTGGACGTGGGTGGCACGGGGTCTTCGGTTTCGTGGCCGTTGGCTGCGTTGTTCTTCTTGCCGTAGCTCGGCAGCTCCGAGATCTTGTACCACTGGATGCCGCCAATCTCTTTGCGCGTCTTGGCTTCGAAGCGCGTGTCGAGGGGCACGTTGCGGAAAACGTACAATCGTATCTGCTGGTCCCTAAAGTTCGTTTCGATGTACTTGACGCTCTCGGGCGGTGGGACGAGGCCGGCTGCGCGGATATCGAAACCGGTTTCTTCGTCGACCTCGCGAATGGCACAGTCCAAGTCGTCTTCGTCCATGTTGATCTTGCCCTTGGGGAAACTCCAGTTGGCACCCTTTTTCCAGCCGCGCACGAGCAGGGCCATGTCCATGGCTTCGTTGAGCAGGATGGCGCCGCGGACGGGGATGCTCGTCTTGTACTTAAGGAACTGTTCAAACGCGTGGACATGGTCTTCGATGGCGAATGAAGCGAGCAGCGGACACCGCTTGAAGATGGCGAGACAAAAGGTGCGCAGGGTCATGGGCGGGAGGGAGCGGTTGATCGGGCGGATGAAGTCATCGTAGAACCAGTGTGCTTCTTCGACCTGGAAGCAGATTCGTTCCATGGACGCCAAGTCGGCTTGCGGAAGGTTGATGATAAAGCGGACGCAGAGATCGTCCAGCCCTGGAGGAGTTAGTATGGGTTATGGGTACGAGCATGTATGGAATGTCTGGGGGGATGGGCGTACAATCGTCCAGTGTCATTGTTTGTTGTGAAGTCATGATGACGAGCTATCAACAGCATATCCAAGCTGCTTTGGAAGAGGGGGAAAGAGGTTGTGAGAAGAAAAGCGGCGGGCCGTGGACAGGCGTCGGATCGCCTGGCTGGCCAAGGAGAGAGAATGCAGTCCAGAAGGAGAGCAGACTCGGAGAAGGTGAGGGAATCCAATGGAGGAGGAACACCACTTCGGCCCAACGATGGCCTTTTGGGCGGGGGAAAGCGCGAGCCCTTTGTCGGCAGCCGTGAGACAAGAGCAGAGCTTGCCGCGGATTGCAATCGGGGGGGAACGAGGAACGTGCAAGAGGCGTGAGACAAGGTGTCGCGGCAATGGCCGGATGCCAGAAGGGAGCGCAGAAGGGTGGTCGAGTCGATATCGCGAGAGTGCAAAACGCCTGACGAAGTCGTGATGAAAAAGTCGGGAAAAGAGGGACGCTGAGAGGATCGCGGATGGGCAGCAGGTGGCACCTATCACGACAGATTCGTATCGGGCGCTGCGATTGGATTGGGCGGCGGGAGATATTACAGCATGCAGGCGCAGGCAACGTGTTCTGGGTGTTTGTGTGTTGTGTTGGGTTGCCAACGTTGGGAGTCAGAAAAGGCACGGAGTGGCAGAAGCAAGGGCGGAGGTGGAAAAGAGGGCAGATGGCAAAAAGATTGGAGGCGCAGGGCGGAGGACGCGGGCTAGCTGGTTACGTGGGGTCTGCCCAATCTCCAGAACACCCTGGCAGCGGTGCGCAAGGCAGTGACAGAAGGCTGGGAGGCAAGTGCGTTAGCGGCCGGGGGCAACGTAGCTGGCGCGGCATGTGAGTGCATGTGTATCTGAATGTACTCTAGGCCGGTTTCAGTAAGTAATCTACTAGTACGGTACATATAGGTACATGTGACGAGTCTATATCTGATAAAGTCACGTGACTGTGCTTAACAGTGAACTTTGATGAGCCTCGCAACTGTAGAACTCTGCTTGCATCCGCAGCTATCATAGGATCTGGGTTTAACCAATCTGAAGATGCTGTGATGCTTTTCTGCTTTGTCAGAAACTTCTGCCGAGGCTGCAAAGTACGGCCTCTTATGATGGCTTGCTCCCAACAAACTGAGCGACCCCGGACAAAGCCGCTGGCGAGGCTGTACGGATAGCGCTTAAGGATAGTGCCGACAGTGTAATTGAAACATTGCGCTTTTCGCACTTGGAAAAAACAAGCACTGTTCCTGGGCTTGTTTCTCCAACAGCCGCCGATTACCAGCTGCAAAGAAGATCAGACTGTCTTGGGTGCGCAAAAGTGCATCTTCAGCCACTGCATGATTAGCGTGGTTTCCTTCCCAGCTCACAGGCCAGTCGTTACGTCAGGGCACATGCAATCTTGAGCAGGGATAGCGACCAGGGCAAGGAAGGCACAATGCACGTCAGGGTTATGCAAAAATGAAAAGTTACAGACCAGGGCTCTTTGTCTCAGCAAGGAAAGACCGAATGGCCTTTGGAAGGCAGGAACAAATTTGGCGTCACAGACCAGACGGCAGGCGCAAACCAAGACAGGTGGAACAGGGTACTGCCAAAAATAGACGAATAACAGAAAATAATAGAGATGAAGTGAAGTGGGCCAATCATTGCTCACACAACAATGCCACCCCCAATTCTCTATGTTTACTTTTGACGCCTTTGTCATATATCTCCTTTTGTAGAGTACAGAAGGACAGTTCAAAAAAAAAAAAAAAAACCTGATGGATTTTGAATGCAAATGCCAAAAGGCCAAAAGGTAACAGTCAGAAAACTCACCAAATAGGCAGGCGCGAAATGTAGGTGATGGAAATGTTTTGCACTGGAGAAAGTGGAAAGAGCAGCCCTAAGCCACCACAAATGAATATCGGCATGTGACTTGACGAGGATAATGAGGAAGGGTTTAATTATTAACTTATGCCCTAAGGGAGAAAGTGTGAAGCTTAAGGGTTATGTAGAAGAAGAGTCACAGCCTGCTAGTAGCTCGATGCTTGACTAAGAACACGCGGCGCCATCATCGTCAGGTTTCGCGATGTACCCAGGGACCCGACATACCTGTGTTCTCTATGCCAGAACACACACAAACATAGTTGAAGACACCCTCATGAGCACGCTCTAGGATACCGAGAGACACCGGCGGGCGTTTCCGTGGCTAAGGACAGACCCGTTTATTTTCTTCAAGGCGCCCGCGGCATTCTTGCAGCCCTAGCTGGATACATCTCGAGGTATATGATGGCGCTGGTGTGCGGTAAACAGTAATCAGCGCATCGGGGTCAACCTGCTGACACGATCATCGCCACTAAGGGCACTATTGCTTGAATAATCTTTTTACCTCGAGAGCCTTGGACCGTAGACCGCGCACAAATTTCCCTCGCAGCTATAAATAGGCTTGGACTGCTCACCATTTTGCTGTTCCACCCTCCTACTCTCTTCCTTCTTTCATATCGCTATCGGGGAGGGACTTTCCACTTGTATTGTTCACTCACGTTTTGTCACATCACGGCTGCGTCACGCCATTCATTTTGGAGGGCGCGGCCATCGCGAGGAGGAGGGCTAGCTCTCATTCTCAAACATCCTCCCAGCTTGCAGCTTGCCTGGGTGGGAGTACCGTCGGAACTGGGGGGCCGAAACCGACAGCGGCCTTTGTGTCGCAATGTCGGGAAAGATTCTTTGGCCACAGCCTTGATCGCCAGGTCGGGTTGCATCCACTGAATCTGATATGCTTGTCCAAGGAAGGGTCTTGGGACTCAGCATCCTACGGCACAGACTGGTCACTGATCATACATTCACGATACGGGACGGGGTCTCTATGAGAATCTGTTTAACTCTGGGGTGAAAGACTACGACGTTTACGTTGAAATGTCTGAAAGATCCATTGACACAACCATGGCTTCGGATTGCATCTTCATGAAGTCCAATTTCAGTCTCCCTATTTAATCTGGCAGAACTACCATGCCTGGACATGGTAGGCCTTCTCCCCGGCAGCAAGACACCACCATGCCAGAGCATGGTAGTGACGCTATCGAGGATGAAGCTTCATGAGTCATTATCCATGAGGTCTGGTACAAGACCAGCCGGATACGACCAACTCTTTTCTGCCGTGCTTCTTTTTCCACGCGTCGGTTGTTCACGAAGAGGAAAAGAGAAAGAGAGGAGAAAAAATTTTTCTCTACAGGTGAGGAGGGGGGCACTGTTATATACTGGCTCGACCGGGCAGCAGGTTCCTGCTGATTTGGACCATCCTCTGCTTCCTGCTCCAAATCGGGGCAGCAGCAAGAGCAGGTGCGCAAGTTGTTGTGGGAACCGCGCGCTGTCGCGGCTTTCTACTTTGGACTCTCGAGGCATCTGCCTCGCTGGTTCTTCATTGACGAGGAAGGAGCGGCAGGAGAGGAAGTGGGCAGGAGAGTTACGAGGGCTCTTCCTTGGTCTCCTTTTATTGGCTGAGAGAGGATGCTTTCCTTCCTTTTTTCCTCCCTCCTTCTCTGCTTCTTTTCCTCTGCTGATCTCTTTCGAGAGACCGCAAACAGGCTGGTGATTTCTTATGGCAGCATCTTTCGTTGCCAGTCGAGGGCCGGCCTGATCTTAATTTTTGGCACCCCAATCATTCTTTTCTTTTCTTTTTTTTTTTTTTTTCTCCATCCTCTTCTTTTCATCTCTCCTCTCTCCCTTTTTGTTAATCACTCTCTGCTAACTCTACTTTCTTCATCCAGGCATTCTCTTGTTCTCTCAGGGCGATGTTTTTTGGCCTTGGGGGTCGGCATTTTTTGACCGCCTTTTCCAGCCAATGGGAATTTTTCCTTTCCTTTGCGCACAATATTTCTTCACGTCGCGCCTTCCTTGGGGAGAGCAGACGCAATCAGCAACGAGTTTCGACTACCAGATCAGGCAAGGTCTGAAATGGGCGAGGAGGTCACGAAATCAGCAAGAGCAGCAGGGAAGAGGGGAAGGGAAGGGGGAGGGAGGACAGCGAGGGCAGGAGCGATGGAGAGAGACGAGGAAGGTGCGGACTTATGGGCTGTCGTTCCTTCCCTCTTGCCCTCGTTGCGCGGACGCACTCTTCGAACAGTGGTGTCGAATGATAGAATGGCAATAAAAATGCTAATTCAACGCATATATCAAACATTTTCACTCATGCATGTTCACTGAGCGTTTCTGCATCTAACGAGGCCCAACAAGGCTGTGTTGTGCCTGCATATAAGCCGTCTGTGGATCGACGGTCCGTTCCTGTCATGGTGCCGTTAGGGTGGAGACTGGAGCATGAGCGCGTATCGCTCCTTCCTCTGATCTCCGTACGGATGGGGACCAAAGGTGGGAGTGGGGTCGGTTCATGAGCGAGACTTCGAATCAAAACTCCGTCGTGGGGGTGGGCCTCTTTCATCTGTCCTTTCGGGATCGAAGACGGTAGCAGTTTGATATTTGTCGTTGAAGTATCCTACAGCTTGAATAGAGCTCCCAAAATGCCTTCTTTCCTACGGCAAGATGTGTTCCGTACCAATCGACAAGTGCTTTCTTCCTCGCCTTTCTCTTCTTTGCTTCCCCTTTTGTGGGCGAGCACAAAATTTTCGGAAGAGGAAAGCTGTTGAGTCGGCGCGTTATAGGAAGGTGCGGCCATCGCTCTTTCCTCTTTTGCTTCAATAAGGGACGCCACGGGGGTACACCGCCCACAAGGTGAATGGGCAGAAAATTGAAAGAAAGGAGATATGTACCACATAAGGGATGCAAAAAGGCAACTGATTGTTTGTGATTCTATAAGACGAGGATGGCTCATGCTTTCCAACAGACCAATTTTGCTGGAGAACCAATATCAAGACAGCAGCCTTGTTTATAGTCTAATTGTAGCCTTGCTTGCGGAGTCGGCACTGGCATTTTTTCTCCCCAACTGTGCTTTCCGTGGTTTCTTAACCGTTCGTTTCCTTTGATGAGATCTATTTTTGTACAAATATGAAGCTCTACTATTCTATATTGATACTTGTTGCGTCGAGAACATTTTGCTATAACTAAGTTCTGTTTAGATCGTTACTGTTTTCTGTTTATTTTTGTTTGGAAAGATTCACTATTTTTTACATCAAAATTAAAACAATTAAATTCAGTAGAAAAAATTCATCAAAAAAGTATAGACCATGTAAATAATACATACAAAAAAAAAAAACGAAAAAGATGTCCTGCGTTTCGAGTGAGATATCATCTTCTCTTCCTGCGACAAAAGATGCAGTCTCCAACAATCTGGTCGTGTTCGTCGAGAAGCAGAGATGGATGCGGCGTTGGACCCACTTTTTGAATCGCGGACCATTAAGCCAATCAGAGAGAAGCACCAGGACTGTGTCTGTAGTGGATCGCGGCAAAGTTTTGGCTGGATCTTGCTTTAGCGACGGTCGATCTGGCGGTTATGATCACTAAGTTTGGATCCTCAGCAGTTCCAAAGACGAAAGACACCAAACTTTGAGGATAAAAAACAACATATTCTGCTCTTGTCACATATTGAAAGTGTTCACACGAATGTGAATAGCTTGATAAATGCAAGGCCGATAAAATCTGAAGATGAGGCGGTGTACTTGATGTTGGGGGATAGTTTGCTATGCGAGACAGGTCCTTACGTCATTTTTTGGCTAATGGGAGGCTTGGTTCTAGACCGATTAGTGGTCGTGGTGCTTTTCCAGCGTCCTTCTGAAACTGGCACTAGCTGGGCGGCAGCCAAAAATGAAGCTTGGAAGGTGCGTTTTGCAGGCTGCCTCCGCACATACGGCTATGACGACAATCGTATTCTTTTCCTTTCAGCATGTGAAGAAAGATTGATAGAAGCTTGGTTCGCTTGGTTCAGCCGTTTTTCAACTTCACATTAGCAGCCCATAGCCATCTCTCTATGTGCATGCTGCGGTAAACTTGAATTGATTCTAGACGCACTCTGAGACAAGTCAAGCTTGGCCTGTAATATAATAAGGAAGGACCCATTGGCAGCGACTTCCCATTTCCCATTTTCCTGTTTCAATTCTTTTTCCTTTTCTCGATTTAATTCTTGTCTCTCAATCTCTCCTTTCAATCCTTTCACCTTTCAACCTCCGTCTTTCACCTCCCTCGACCAACGCGCCCGAAATAACTGTCGAGTCTTTCAACGGCGCTTTCTGAAACCAGCGACAGAGGCCGCCCACCAATCCCAGGCCCTCTTCAGCGGCTACCACCGCAGCAGCGCAGCAACGCATCCGGCACTTTTTTGTCCTAAATTTCTGTGGAGAACAAAGCAATTGGCCGTCAATCGACGATTCAAAGGGCAGCTGAAAATAGCATACTTTGGGTCCAGAACTCGATCCTCGCCGCCCTTTGCTATATCAACCTGCGCCCGCCAATTTCGATTTCAATTATCTTTTTTTTTTCTTTTCTTTTCTTCCCACATCAAACACACAACTCTCTCGACGACAACCGCAATCATGTCGGCACAACTCTTTAACATGGTCGCCAAGCGCGCCCTGGCAGACACTGCAAAGAAGAACATCAACTCAAAGGTGAGACCACGTCGCGATTGCTTTCACGACATTTTCTGATGCTAACCTTTCCAGGATCCATACTTTGAAGAAGTCGCTGTCTACGACCGACATGGCCGCAATACTGGCCGCGTCAAGAAGCAGAAGAAGGGCATCCCGGCCATTCTGTCGCAACACGACGGCAAGGTGCTCAAGACGGTGCGCAGAAAGGCGTACCGGCTGGACATGTCGCTCTTCAACTGCTGCGGCATCCGCTTCGGCTGGAGCAGCGTCATTGGCATCGTTCCTATGTAAGTTTCATATTCCGTCGTTTTGTTTTGCTCTTTTTGCTCTTTTTGCTCTTTTTGCTCTTTTTGCTCTTTTTGCTCTTTTTGCCAATTGCCCTTTTTGCAGCGCCTTTGGGGGCTGGTGCTGGGTTGGGCCCAAATTGGGCTCATTGACGTCATTTCGGCTTAACACCGAACGGTGCATAACGCGTCGCGCGTCACACAAGCCCAACACCACGAGCGTCCACGAATCCACGCGATATCCACGAGAATCGATTACTAACTTTTTGTCCAGTATCGGCGACGCCATCGACCTCCTCCTCGCCTACTTCGTCGTCAAACAGTGTGCCAAAATCGACGGCGGCCTCCCTCCCGCGCTCCAGTACCGCATGTACTTTAACATCTTGCTCGACTTTGGCATCGGTCTCGTCCCCTTTGTCGGCGATGTCGCCGACGCCGTGTTCCGCGCCAACACGCGCAACGCCTGGATTCTCGAGGAGTACCTGATCAAAAAGGCCGAGACTGAACAGCAAGCCCGCCGAGAGAAGGAAGAACGAAACAATCGAAACAACCGCCAGCAACAGCAGCGTCTTGGACCCGACGGACGGCCACTCCCGGGAGGCTCGGGCTCAGGCGCCGGTGCTGGTGCGGATCATGAACGACCGGCTGCTAAGAAGAGTTTCTGGTCGTGGAGCCGGTCGCCGCCGCAGGACGGACACGCTGGGCAGGAGATGGGCACGGTTGATGTCGAGCGGCATGGGGCGTATGGAGCGGGTGTTCAAGGTGCCCGAGCATAGGATGCAGGGCAGCTGAGGAGGAGAAGAGCTGCCGAGGAATAATATGTGTATAAGAGTCGGAAGGAATCATGTCTACTGTCTACTCTAGGCAGCATGACGATCGTGCCGTGACGGCCTTTCTTTTCTCCCGAATGACGCAGTCACGATGGGTCTTTGATTTTGTTTTATTGGTCGTTCATCTTGTCCATCTGTTTTCATTTTTCACGGGTTGCTCACGTCTATTGCTGTATATCCTTTTGTGCATTTTGCATTTCGCGGCGTCATTGGGCATTGGGAATGTATCTTGTTTACTCGGCGGCTTGGAAAGCAAAAGTCAGCAATACAGGCTCCAACTAGCAAGAACCACAAAAAAAGAACACGATACTTTCTTTTCTTCAAATATGTATGATAAATACTCTGTCCAGACGGACTACTAGATAGCTAATACGATAGTCAGCATGAGTCAGAGGGTCCATCACTCCATCATAAACAACCCATAGTGATTTCCACAATGCTCCGTAATGTGTAAAAGTACAGTCTCCGGCATGCCCTTTGAGACACCGTGGATCGTCTTCGCGCCCTGCACTTTGATCTGATAAAACTCGGCATCAACATCGGATATTCGGGAGAAGCTGGGGCCAGTACTGACCAGCAAGAAACACCTCACAAAACCAGGCAAAGCAGCATGCAAACAGGCTGGAACCGGGTCAATCCAGGCACAGCGACACAGCCAAGACTGGCCGACGTTGAGCTTTACGAGCTTGGATGATGGGAGGGGCTCGAGATGGAGCAGCAAAAAGATCTGATAAGAAATGGACGCGTCGTAAAACCGGGGCGACGCGTCTTCTCTTTTTACTTTAGCACCACTCGGCCGGACTGGTTTGTTTTCTTTTGCCTCTTCTTACTCTTTTGGCTTTCCCACCTTCCTTTTGCTCACCGTACTTGTCAAGATACATTTTACGTACTCGGGGCCCGTTTCATTTTAGATCATTTCCCGTTCTGTCTCGCGGCTTTCTTCTCATCCTCTCATTGTCTTTTTGCCTCCTTCGTTAAACGCCCTGGCGTGCCTGGTTTCTGTCTTGTATCTGCTGTCGTATCCTCTTTTCATTGCCGTTTTCTGTCTTGCACATCCTTAGTTCTCAGCTGAGACAATCGTGATGGAGCCATTGAGTCCACTGGGCACTGGTAAATCGTACTCTGTAAATTGGCTCCCAGGAACAGGAACACGCAAGGAAACACGCCAGGGAGACTGGAGACTGTATGGAGACTGAGGAAAGAGCTCACGGGCCACGGCAGGGAGGAGCCACTCACCAGCCAAAACACGTCCAAGGCCCAGCCAGCCAGCCGAGCCAGCCAAGGTCTTTATTCTCGCGTAGAGTGGAATCGTCCCCTGTCTTACTTTACTCTCTTTACGACGTTTCTTACCTCTTAAAAGTCTAATGGCTGGGGACCGACAGGAGGTGAAAACATTTTGTTATTTCGTTAATTGCCACTTTAACCAGCCGCGAATCCAACATTAGTTTGTGCACGCGAAACCAGGAATCCTGAACAGCTGTTTGAGAAGCCAAAAGAAACGAAAGTGAACCGATCTCGGCGTCGGCAGAAGTGAAGGTGTGTGCCAAAGGAAGTACGGAGTACGGCATCCATTATACATCATACTTGTGCTTTTAGGACGTCTTGACTAGATCTCACCTATGTCGTACTCCATGGTAAACAAATTCCTTGCAATTCTCCGCAGTCAAGCGCGGCCAAGATGTGGTAGATCGTCCCGCCTCCGACCGCCGTAAATCCTCGGATACTGAGCTCAGAAGAAAGCTGGTTAACAGAGGTCGTGAGCAGAGACACCACTTTACGCGTTTCTGTTGTGCCCCTTTACACGAAGCATCCCTTTGCACAACCCTTTGCCTCTTTCACTTTAACATTGCTTGATTGTATGGACTTGTATGTGCACCTCTTTGGAGACTTTGGATAACTTGTATTTCCTGAGAATCTGCAAGAAGCTCCAGAGCCCAGAGCTCAGCTCAAGCTCAAGCTCGCCAACGCGAGAGTCGCAGCGAGCCGCGTCAAGAAACAAAGTGGATTGAAAGTGGAGGATGCGACCAGGTTCTTCGTGTGAGTGGGCGGGGCCTTAGCCATCAACAAAGGCAAGAGCTGTTTTTGGGCGTAATTCGTTGTAGCTCCAGTGCTGCGTTGCGCCCATTACGCCCATTAATGGGGAGGCAGGGACTTACAGTGGTCGTGCACGGTGAACCGTGAACCATCACCAAGACGCGTCGCGTCTCCCTCGCCTCCCCAGTATTTTGGCGCTAGCCCGCCATGTGACTTGGCGTGTTCACTGTCTACTTAAACAATCCGGCGCCAACCTATTTTTTCCGCCTTCGTTCTTTCTTGCTTTCTGATTCTCTCTTTCTGTCTTTCTTCTCTTCTTCAATCAATTCACTCTCCATCTTCAACATTCAACAGTCGTTTGGCAAATTCGCTTCTTGCTCTTTTCTTCAGCATCCATCCATTCGCTAGACATTGCATCGTTTTTGCTTCCTTTTCCACCCTCCTCACACCTTAACACATTCACAATGGCCACCAACGTGACCCCCTCCAAGGCTGTATGTCGCGACGCGTCTCCCTCAACCCAATTGACTCAATGCTAACCACCTCTTCTGCAGGCCGCCTCGGCTATCGAGTCTTTCAAGATCGAGTCGCCCGTCAAGAAGCTCGACTTTGGCGACGCCAACAAGGAGAACATTGCCGTTGAGGAGTCCAAGAAGGAGCTGGTCAAGGAGGAGCCCAAGGCCGAGGAGAAGAAGAGCGTTGCTGCCACCATCAAGGAGACCGAGGCCGACGAGCCTCTGCTGCAGGAGAACCCCCAGCGCTTTGTGCTGTTCCCCATCAAGTACCATGAGGTGAGTTCGAGACTGAAAAAGAGTCTTTACGCGTCACGTCGCGACGCGACACCAACGCGTAAAGTGTCGACCAACATCATCCCAACCCTTCATCCCCACCACCGCTACTATGGATGGACATCATCTAACAACATCAGATCTGGCAAATGTACAAGAAGGCCGAGGCCTCGTTCTGGACCGCCGAGGAGATTGATCTGTCCAAGGATCTGCACGACTGGAACAACCGTCTGAACGAGGACGAGCGCTACTTTGTCTCGCACATCCTGGCGTTCTTCGCCGCCTCCGACGGCATCGTCAACGAGAACCTTGTCGAGCGCTTCAGCGGCGAGGTCCAGGTCCCCGAGGCCCGCTGCTTCTACGGCTTCCAGATTATGATGGAGAACATCCACTCCGAGACCTACTCGCTCCTCATCGACACCTACATCAAGGACCCCGCCCGCCGCACCTACCTCTTCAACGCCATTGAGACCAGTAAGTCCCCTGCGCGTACTACTTTCAATCTACTTCGTCCGCTAACAGCATAGTCCCCTGCATCCGCAAGAAGGCCGACTGGGCTCTGCGCTGGATCACCGACGAGAAGTCCACCTTCGCCCAGCGTCTGGTCGCTTTCGCTGCCGTCGAGGGTATCTTCTTCTCGGGCGCCTTCTCTTCCATCTTCTGGCTCAAAAAGCGCGGTCTGATGCCCGGCCTGACCTTCTCCAACGAGCTCATCTCGCGTGACGAGGGTCTGCACACCGACTTTGCCTGCCTGCTCTTCTCCCACCTCAAGAACCGCCCCAGCAAGCAGGTCATTGAGGACATCATCGTCGATGCCGTCAAGATTGAGCAGGAGTTCCTCACCGAGGCCCTGCCCTGCGCCCTGCTCGGCATGAACTCCACCCTCATGAAGCAGTACATTGAGTTCGTCGCTGACCGCCTGCTCGTCGCCCTCGGCAACGACAAGGTCTACCGCGCCACCAACCCCTTCGACTTCATGGAGAACATCTCCCTCGGCGGCAAGACCAACTTCTTCGAGAAGCGCGTCGGCGAGTACCAGAAGGCCGGTGTCATGGCCAACAGCGCCAAGAAGGAGGGTGACGACACCCAGGGCAAGGGTGAGGGCGACTTCACCTTTGACGACGAGTTCTAAACGGCTCGCCCCGTTTGTCTTGGTCTGTCCCTAATGTCCCTTTCCCTCTTTCATGATACCTCTCACACCCACACATACACGCCCTCTCCTCCGTACATAACGTCATCATACCCACTGGAGAGGCATTTTCTCATTTTCCACTTTTTACATAATTTTCCTTTGTTTGGCTTGGCTTTTTGGAATTTTGGTTTCAAAGAGGGCAGAGGAAGAGTTGTCGTTTTGTTGTTCACACACATCACCACTCTTGACTCCCAACTCTATTTCTTATTTTATCTGTTACATAGCGGCGTTTTTTGGGATGATCGGGTCTATCGGGCACCGACTGTTATGCTTTATGGGTTTTAACTCTTTTCTTTGAGCTTATTTCATTTGTTAGTAACGCGTTCGACGGATCACAAAAGACATTTTTTTTCACAAAAAACATGTACCACTACTAGATACATTCATCGCATTGATTGTCACAAGACTGTTTATTCACTGTTCTGCTCTCGTCTCACGCCCTATGTTAACCTTGATCGTGTGATGTCGTATGTGATGTCGTAAACTTTTATTATTGCTTTGTCATAAAATTCTCGCAGAAATAGACATCGCTGCCTGCTAAAACATTGCCAGACAATAAAATGCATGTCCCCATCGTTGCGTCTATTCATTGGCCTTCACTCGGCCCTCAGTCACTCCAAACCTCGCCCCCTGTCGCTGCTTTACCGCTTGCCCTTCTTCTTCTTGCCCTTGCCGCCGCCGCCGCCGCCTCCTTGTTGAGGCTGCTGTTGTGCTGGTGCCGGTGCCGGTGTCTGTGCTGGAGAGTCCTCTGCAGGTGTGGCGGCCGCGCCCGCGTCAGCCATCGCCACGTCTTCCGCCTCCTCAGTGGCCGTGCCCGCCACAAGCCCCGCCTGCCGCCGGCTCAGCTGGCCCAGCAGCTGCACCAGCCGCGACACCTCCGCCGCCTTGGTCGTCTCGTACTTGAGGCACACGCCGCTGGCCGGGTCGACCGTTTTGAGCACCAGCTTGGCCCGCGGGTTCTGGCCAACGCCGTTGGAGACGGGGGCCTCGCCCTCCTTGCGGTCGGCCTTTTTGACGCGGCGCGCCGGCTTGGGCTTGACCGAGTAGCGGCAAGAGATTTTTGTCTGAGAAGTTAGCGGTGCACTACATGTCTGCCTGCTCCTGCGGGGGACTCACTGTGTGAGGCCGGGCTTCGATGAGAAGCGAGCTCTGGTGGAGCCACTGCTGGCTGGTCGCGAGCGTGGCCATTGTGATCGAGAGGGGAGAGCTGGTTGAGTGGGAGGATGGTTGGAGAGGATAGGAGAGAAGAGGGACGGATAGGTCCCGGTGGATCGTTGTCGTCGTCTATCGTCCGGTTTATGGATCGAAGAGATGATCGGATGGCGTTCAGTAAACGTGGGGGCGGACCGGCTCGCTGGTCGTGTGTCGTGTGTCGTCGTGTGTGGTTGTGTAAGGTTGGCAAGATGCAATTGTGGTAGTTCGAGAATTTTGGCTTCTGTTTGGTTTGTGCTACCCCACCAAATGGCAGCGACAAACGGTACTTCCGGTTTGCGCTAGCTATCACACAAAGACAAGTACTCCTCAAGGCTAGCCTACTTTGATATATACATATCATTGTTTATGCATTTAAACAATATAAATCACTGAAACGAAGGTAAGAACTCATAGGAAGTTACTTCTTCATGGTTTACACAGCATTTATGGTTATGATTCATATACAGAACGGTTAATATTTCTAGAGAAAGTATCGGTCTTCATTTCAGAGATTTCTTTGGTATAGGAGCCATAGTTGTGGCTGCGTACCTGTAAGAAAAGAAGCGAAGCCAAAAACACGACCTGGTTCTAGGAGAAGAGGAAATAATACAGTTAAGATAGGCTATTTGAAACTAATAAGATATGGAATACAGGCGCCAATGTGAGAAACAGGAAAATTGTAAAAACAAAACAGCATAAAGTCAAAGTCCAACATAACATGATTAACCACAATAACACAAGGCCTCCTTAGTCAGAACCTAGGTCGGCAAGGGTCTTAAACGTCGACCGCTTCCCGCTGTTTGTGTTGCTGCTCGTGTTGGGCTGAGACGACGAGGATGTCGACGCCGAGTTGCTGTTGACACGGCCGGTGCCCGAGGGGACAGCCGCCATGCCCAGATTGGCGCCGGCCGGGTTGGCAAACGTGCGGCCGCCAAAGGGGGCGCCCGAGGATACACGGATGGGTGCCGTCTCCCGGTGGCCCCGTGCATACTTTGAGTTCTGGGCCGACTTGTAGGGGTCGAGCGTGAACAGCGACGTAAAGTAGAGGCCAAAGAACATTGTGAGAAAGTCGATAATCTTGCGCCAGTTGAACCAGCTGGCGCGGCCCTGGATGGGGCCGCCGCCACCAGTCGTGCTTCCACCGCCAACGCGGATTCCTCCCGAAGAAGAAGAGGTTGATGGGCTGCTGGAGGCAAGAGTGCGTCCCGGCGTCGAGAAGCTTGCACCCCCACCCGTGGCCAGCTTGACGGCCTTTTCGACGGCCGATGTCAGGGCGGGCGGGTTGGCGCCCTGGATGGTATCGAGGACGGATCCGTTCTTGAGGATCACAAACGTCGGCATGGCACGCACGCCGTACTGCTGGGCAATGTCGCGCTGGTGGTCGACGTCGACCTTGGCGAACGCGATGCGGTTGGGCTTGGCGTACTTGTTGGCGAGGGACTCAAAGGTCGGCGCAATCATCTTGCAGGGACCGCACCAGTCGGCGTAGACTGCGGTCAGTTAGCATAAGCCTCAAAATGGAATGCTCGTCGCATCAACTTACAGTCCGTCACGACGATGCTGTTGGCGCTGGTGACCTGGCGCCACTGGGCCATGGAGTCGATCTTGGTCGTCATTTTGGCGGTGAGGTAGCAGAGTGATCAATCGGTAGTCGGTGGGTATCGCTGGCGTGTTTTATGCAAGGTTGATCGTGGGTTCTCGTCGTTTGTGTTGTCGATGTTGCCGTCTCGTCTTGAGGAAACGTGTTGATCACGGAATGCGCGGCGAAGTGCGGCAGAGAGTCCCCTGTAATTAATTGGCTTGGAAATCAGGACAGAGCACTGCTCGCACTGCTGGCCCCTCCTGCCTAGCCGTGCTCCTTTAGCGTGGACTCCTGTAAGACGCCCGAACTGGAAGGCGGTGTGGGTTAACTGCCAAATTCTGCCGACTTTTTCAATTCTCCACCGACAAAAAGTTTGGCGCAAAAGGAACGACCTCCGATATTGACGACATTTTGACTTTGACGATAGACGAGCCCAACGACAGGCGATATAGACGAATTGAGGTTCCATAACCTCTATAAACTCACACATATTCTATCTCGGCTCATATTCTGCCAAAATGTCTTACGGAGACGGCTTCAAGGTAAGCATAAGCCTCTCCAACCCAACAGCACCCTCGATCTTCTCAAGAGACTTGTCCATGTCCACTCTTGACATGTCTGCTAACAACTTCCAGAGGAGAAAGGTTGAGGGTGACAACACCTTTAAGCCCTCGACACGGTTCCTGCCCCTCGGTGGCCGCAACTACACCGTTTCAGTAGCCATTCCGACAAGTCTGCTGTCCGAGTGAGTAGGCCCTCCTTCGACTGTCCGAAGATACACATTTACTAATATATTGCCCTCCGTGTTGCAGCTGCTCGACTTCCGAACAGAGGATCAACGCTCCCTCCCGCATTGCCCGCGCCCTCGCCATCTTCTCGATCGACGAAGTCGTCATCTTTGACGACAGCCCCGCCGACAGCCGCCCGCCTGCCGTCGACCTCGATGCCTACACCGGCGACACTGACCCGGGCCACTACCTATTCCACTTGCTCTCTTACATGGAGACACCGCCGTTTATGCGCAAAGCACTGTTCCCCCTGCACCCCAATCTGAGGCTGCAAGGACTCCTGCCGACCCTCGAAATGCCCCACCACCCGCACCGCGACGAACAGCTGCCCTACATGGAGGGTCTCAGTCTGCCCGGCAAGCCCGACAACCCGGCCCACAAGACGCTGGTCGACATTGGCCTGCGCAAGCCTGTTAGCATTGCCGAAGCCATCCCCCCAAAGACGAGACTCACTCTCCACTTCCCGCACGAGTCGTTCGAGGGCGCCTCGCCCGTCGATCCGGCCGCACCGCGCACCGAGGCCGGCTACTACTGGGGCTTCCAGATCCGCCGGTGCTCGTCGCTCTCGGGCGTCTTCACCGAGTCCCCCTACGAGGGCGGTTACGACGTCAGCATCGGCACCTCCGAGCGCGGCGACCCGGCCTCGCACGTTTTCCCCCGCGGCGCCACGCCCGCCACCGACCCACCGTCCCTGGCTTTCGAGCACTTGATCATTGTCTTTGGCGGCCCGCGCGGTCTCGAGTACGCCGCCATGAACGACGGCGAGCTCAGCAGCGTCGGCATCAAGGTCGCCAATGTGCGCGAGGCGTTTGACCACTGGGTGGATGTGCTGCCGAACCAGGGAAACAGGAGCATTCGCACAGACGAGGCCATCTTCATCGCCCTGACTGAGCTGCGGCGGTTGTGGTCGGAGGTGTAGTTAATCAGGAGTGGTTATGATTACGTTTTGCATGTTGTTTTTATTTGGTTATATTGGATTTATTTGGCGTAAGAGGTTCACATATAAAAGTTTACTTTGCTTGTATTTTTTGAGCATATTTTTAAGAGTGGCAGCATTTATGATTGCTGTCTGCATAGAATTGAAAGCCATATTTCACATTCAACAGGGGCCACGTTCGGTTTGAAAGAGTATCTTGGTAAAATAATATGCATTTTCTTCGCTAATGGTTGGTTAAGAAATGTGTTTTAATTCGGTCAAGAGGAAGCAATGAGGATGAAAATGACAAGAAGAGGAAAGGACAGGAAAGAAAAGAAAGATAAAAGAGAATAAAAAAAAAGGAGGAAGAATGAAGACACCAACAATGAGAGAATGACAAGAATGACAAGTTGAGAAAAAAAGTACACTCAAAATATGGGTCAGAACGCCCTCTCCTGGAGATAAGAAATATTGGAAGAGAGAAAAGAAAAAGAAGAACCACACGCCGGCAAATAGTGAGGAAACAAAAGGACAAAAAAGAAAATGAAGAAAGGGTACATCAAAACGGGCCATTATCTAATATCGAGACACTCGCCAACAAGCCAAAAGACGCCAAAAGACAAAAAGCCAAAGGGACAAGAGAGCACGCAGCAAAGGATGACTACCGGTCGAGACGACCAGGCGACGGCTGCCATCCGTTGAGGTACGCCATCAGGCCCATACCAATCAGCACAACACCCACCATCGACGCGTAGGGGATGCTGTGCAGCACGACTGGGTCGTGCGCAGTGGCACCGCCCTTGGTGGCCATCTTGTTGCTGCCGAGCGCCGACGCGGGCGTGATCGTGTTGGTCCGGGACAAGGCGGTGCTCTCGGGGCCGTCGTCCTCACCGGTGTGCTCTTTGCTGCCCGTCTGACTTGTCTGCTGCTGCTTCTTGGACCGCGACACAACGCCGCTGCTGTTGCTATTAGCACCGTTGTTGCCGGCATCGCGGCCAGTGGCGGAAACAGAAGCGGCCTTGGTCGAGTCAGACTTGTCGTCCATCGATACAGATCGTGACGTCGCATCGTCGGCTATCGTGCCGGCGCTGTCTGCGCTCGTCTTCAAGGGACCTGTCGCGGCAGTCGTCACATCAGTCTTTGTAGCTTCGGCGGCCGCTTTGGCGTCGGCCTCGTCCCGCTCGCGGATCCGCTGGATCATCTGGGCGAGTGTCTCGCGGTCGGCGTCGCGCTCTGCCTCGGCCTTTTCGGCGCGTTCCTGGAAGGCCTGCAGTTGCCGCTTCATACCCTCCATTTCCGTCATCATCGAGTCAATGCGTGCGCGGAACGCGGCGTCGGTCTTGCTGTCAACGTCGTCGCTGTCGTCGTCGGCGGCGTCATCGGCGGTGTCGACCTCGATTTCCTTATCGTCGGCCGACTTGGCCTCCTCCTTCGACGGTTCGAAGGCGGCTTCCAAGACGGTGTTGGCGGCGGCACCGGCTCCCTTGGCCGCGCCGTTCATCATAGGCGCCATAATCGACGCCACGGCGGCCGCGTCGACATTGGTGGGAGGCTTAGTCGCAGAGGAAAACAGCTCGAGCTGTTGTGTCAGCTCTTCGGCGTACTTGCGCGCCTCCTGTTCGCGGTGCAGCTTCTCTTCAAGCTCACGCAGGCGAGTGTGCTGCGTGACAATCTCGCGCTTGGCGGTGTTGAGCGCGTCGGTCAACTGGAGAACCTGGCCCATGACGTCGGGCCGGACAGGAGAGGTGTTGTTAGGACCACCAGTCGCCGAAGCAGGGACAGGGCCGGGGGCGGGGCCGGGGCCACCGAGCGAGCCCGACTTTGGCCGTTCTGTTGACCCGCGCTTAAGGGAGGGTACATCTGGCTTTTCGGGCAGGGGCTGTTGTGGTGGTGGTGCGGGCGGATCGGAGAAGCGTGTCTTGGCGTCGGCACGGAACGAGATGCTGTTTTGACCGTTAGGGATTTGTTGCAGCGGCTGTTGTTGCCTTGGCACGCCTGCCAGCTGGTCTGCGCCGGCTGCGGCTTCGGCCTTGGTGTTGGGGTCGTTGCGGATGTCATCTTTGGACAAGAGGGCTTGGATAAATTCTTGTGTGCGTAGGAGGTCGTGTGATTGTTGCTTTGCGTTGCGCATTTCTTGCTGTGTGGTTGTTAGAGATGATTATGAAACACAAAGATAGACCGCAGGGAAAGTGACTTACGTGAATCTTCTTGACAATAGCTTCGGTAGAGGGACCAGTCAGCCACAGGCCGCGCTGCAATGCCAGACCGTTATTTGGTGCAGCGCCCATGTTGTTTGTCGTGGGCGCCATCCGACCAGCCGGTCCGAGGGAAGCCTGGCTGCCTGTGCGGCCGCGGAACGGCATGCCGTTAAGCTGGTTGCCGAGCATGGCGCCGTTCGCCGGGTCGAGATCGCCAAAATTCATGTCCAACAAGTTGTTAGACGTCTTGATGAAACCGGCATGCTCGACCTTGGCGGCAACCTTGTGGTGGACGACCGACTTCTGGTCTTCGCTCACAATGTCGATACCCAGCTCCAGATGGTCGTTGGTCTGCAGCTCGTGCGGCTCGGACTCGCGGTTCTCGGCTGATAGACGCGTGCCGTTGACAAAGGTACCATTGGACGACTTGATATCGCGGATCCAGATGGTGCCCTGGCGATCGGCGTAAATCTCAGCATGCTGCCGCGACAGGACTTTGCTGTCAAAGAAGCCATTGACGGTGTTTGGTGTTGTGCTCTTGTTGGTCTGACGCCCTATCCGGAGGGTATCCGGCAGAAAGGGCACGCTGATTGTTTTCCGCTCAAATGTGCCGTTCAAAGAAACAAGGTAGAGAACAGGTTGTGCTTGTTGTGGTGCGCCATCGGCGCCGCCTTGTTGCCGGTTCATGATGCCGTTTGTACCGTTAGTATTGGCACCGACGGCAGACTGGCCGCCCGAGACAAACGGTGGTAGCTGGTGCAAGGATGAAACGCCGTTAGGGCCACCGGCACCGCCCATTTGTTGGCGGCCGGCAGCTGCTCCGCCGGCACCTCTCAGAATATCTGCCTGGTGCTCACTCTGCTTATTGTATGCCCATTGCGGTTTTTGTTGTTGGCGTTTTCGTAGTGTTGTAATGGGCGGACCGTTGGTGTCGTTGCCGCCGGCAGACGTTCCGCTGCCGTTAGCGAGGCTGCCAATGCCTGCAGCACCACCGACTGGCCCACCGTTTATGCTGCCGTTTCCGTTGCCGTTTGTGGATGGTGCGCCGTTAGCGGAGACGACTGTGACGGTGGACGAGGTGGACGCGTTGGAGGCGATGGAGGAGGAAGAGTTGGTTCGCTGCATGGACTTGCGCGGTGCAAACATGCTGCGGACGTCGTCGTGGTTGGAGGAGCCGTTGAGAGATTGGCTGCCGCTACCCCATGCCGGCCGGTTGATGTTGGCGAAGCTGGGCGGGTTGGCGACGGCAGTCATGTGAGAGGCCGGCAAGATGTGAGGGCGGGAGGAGGTGTTGTTGAAGAGAGAGTGAGAAAGAAAAAAAAAAGAAATCAAGGTCGCGTGCTTCGCGGTCAAGAGATCGTCAGGGTGGCCGTTGGAATCGTCACTGGTGCGGTCATCAACGTCGTTGGCGCGTCGATCTCGTTCGTTCGTCGATTCGTCGAGCTCGTATGTTTGCCCCTTTTCACGTTGTCGACACGAGAGATGGCAGAGAGGAGGAAAGGTTGCGGTGGACTGTCGACACTCGCATAGGGGTCGAAAAAACGAGAAAGAAAAAAAGGGATACGACAAAGATAAGGGCCGGTCGCGGGCGCAAAAAAAAAACGAGATAAAAATAATGCCAAAGAAAACAACCGATGCTGATAAGTAACGAAAAACCGTGTTGACCCTGAAAATGAAACGACGGCGTCGAACGAGAAGAGGACAAAAGAAAAAGGAGAGAAAGTCGGTCGTCAACAGTGGTTTCAATCGATGGAAACAGAAGTGCGGCAACGATACGCGCTCGTATCGACACGAAGAAACAAAAAAATCCAGGAGAGCGGAGAGTGATAAGACAAGCCTGACAACGAGTCGAGGTCAAGTTACTGCACCAGGATAGATGTCGGATTGAGAAGAACAGAAAAAGAAAAAGGGAAGTCGTCGACGGCGCACGGGATCCGCGGCCTCAGAAGGCGTCGGAAACAATGCCAATATCGTCTGCTGTCCAAGAAAAGAATATGGAAATCGGTCGAGATGCTGCGTATACGCGAGAGCCGATGGAGGACCCGAGGGCGGAAGGCGATGCAGGGCGTTGCGTTGGGGAGGGATGTCGTCGAGATGAGGAACTATTGATCGAGAAAAAGAGTGAAATGTGAAAATAGTGATGCTTCTGGCGGTTCGCCCTGTGGCGGTTAGGTGACGGGAGGGCGTTGACAGCAGTGGGCGAGACAGGAGAGACCAAGAGGAAAGAACGACAGAAACGGGGGCTTCCACACACCAGACACGCCAGAAAGTGGACAGTGCGGAGAAGGTAGCTGCGCTGTGCAGCCTCAGAATGCCCCTAGAAGGGTTTCTTTTAGTTGACCCCTGTCCTGCAACGTCCTTTTCCACAGCACTTGTGAGGCACTCCACTCCCGCTATGATTAGCGCTCTCGGCCGCGATTGGCTCCTCTACCTTCCTCTGTGCAAGAGGAAGGCGCGTGTTTGGCTCTTTCGAGTATCCAACCGCTTCGTCTGCTGGCCACTCTTTCCTGCCGTTCGCCGGTGTCACTTGCCGTTCTGTCTGTCCTTCCGCCGCGCATGACGCGATACAAAAATAGGAAGGCACGTCACAATGAAGGATACAAGAGATATAAAAAAACAAAAAAAAAAAAACCAAACGCATATTTACAACTACTGGTAGCCGAACTTGGTAAGCCGCGAGCTATCAATTGACAAGTTTGTCTACTCTTTGACAGTCGGCTCCTAGCTTGCGAGATCGAGGAAAAACGAACAGATCAAAAAGAGACAGCTTTCCCCTAAAACTTGCACACAGTGTTTACGATACTGTATGATCCTTCGTAGCCATATCACGTGATTCAAACTGTCCAATTTCTGATTGGCCGCAAGCTTCTAGTGGGGTGCATATGTGGTCCGTGCACTGCGCCGTCACGGGTGCCGCGTTGAACCGGCCGATTTGCAGGAAAGAACGAAGCTCACCTGGGACGATCGTGCGGAGAGTCGAAAGAGCAGGCGCCAAAAAAATTATATCTTAGGAAAGAGTGACCGACGACAAGGAATAAACCGACGACAACACACCTAGATACGACCAATTCCTCCCGACAGGACCACGAACGAGCGCACAAGCCTCCAATACTCTCAACTCTCCCACTTCACCCCTCTTCCGACCACAACCCCTCCTCCAGCAACAATGCCGGTCCCCGTGAACACCGGCATGTCGGGCCCGTCGAACTTTGACAAGTGTATGTGTGCAACGACCCAGGAATGGAATAGCTCTACCAGCGTATCCTCGAGAAAGACACATGCTAACAGTTTTACAGTCAAGATGGGTGCCATGATGGGCGGCAGTACGTTTACCCAGTTCGATTACGGCTCGGCCACGGCAATTAGGAATAAGACAAGGAGGAACACATGCTAATAGGTTGCTTACAGCTGTCGGCTGCATTATTGGCTTCATTTACGGTACGAAACACTCTGGAGGACTTTTTCGTGGGGAGGACACCCGGCTAACCTCTCCTAGGCACGGTCAACATCTTCCGGTACGGCGCCGGCACGACCGGCATTGCACGCACACTCGGCCAGTACATGGCCGCATCAGGAGCGACTTTCGGCTTCTTCATGTCAATCGGCAGCGTCATCCGCAGCGACGCCTCGCCGTTGATGCAGCAGGCATACCTCCACTCACGGCAAAAGCCGTGGATCATGGCCGCCGACGCCTACCGGCCACGGCCAACACGGGACGAGTAAGAGACCCACGGAAGACGGCGAAGAACGAATGACCTAGGCGGAGGTATCGGACAGGCCGTGGCGTGGCGGCATAGCAACGCCACATACCCGCGCCTCTTGACGGCCTCGACATTCAGAAACACACCTCTCCATCATAGCACGGGCAACATAGTCCCTGCTAATTTTATATATACCAAAATTATCAACACCATTCCATCATCTCAAAGGCAGTCTGAAGAGAAAGAATCTGAAGAGAAAGACACTCTCCACTCAGCGCCACTTTTGTATATACAGCAAATATACTTTTTACGTTAGTAAGAAGAAGTTAATCCAAATGAAGCATTACGCAATTTTGGAAGGAGAAAAAGAAGAGGAACAAAATTATTCCGCGAGGATGTTTCTAGTCAAGAAATGAATAAAAAGGGTATTCATCAACATCACCTGGATCATTCGCAAGATCTCACCACTTTTCATCCAACGTTTTGGGCGTTGCCAAGCCTGACGATATGTTACGCTGCTTTTCAACCTTCACATGATGTGCCATGTTGCGGCTTGAACGTATTAGCCTCTTCACGTTTTCTTGCATTCTCATGCACAGCATCTCCCAACTTGCGTTCGTCTGAATTACTGGAATCCTCTTGAATGCTGCTGGATTCCCTCGTGTTTTTCCTGCTGTCCTCGTGGTCTCTGCGTTGTCCTTCCTCTTTTTTGCCCTTAAACGGCGAACAGTCCTGTTTTGTGCTCTTGGAAACAGCAACAGATGGGCGGAGAGTAGAGCTATACAGATATGGCGCTCGATCCGGGGCGGACGATCTCTCTGGCCGCATGACCGACATCCTCTTTTGCAGCCATCTTACTCGTCCAACAGCCCTGCATATCTGAACATCGGAGCGCTAAGCACCGTCGTCGGACCGTTCTGAGCGACCAGTTCCGATTTCTGTGGCCTTTTTATGACCTGTAGATTCTGTAGCACATGAGGCCGGCAACTCTTTCGTCACTATTCTCTCCAGATAGGCGGATTTACAATGTGCGTTGTGTATGTGTATGCGTGCTTTAAGTGTGTTTGCGTGTACAGCATACCCTTTTATTTATATTCATGTCATCCCTCAATTCGTGTGTGTTCCCTTTTGCCCTTTCCGGTCGTTTTGCCCCTTATTTTCTCGGCACGGTCTGTTGCATTCACCTTCGTGCATACAAAATAAGGTCGGCGACGTCGGTCACAAAAAAATCAAACAGGGGTTCATGAGGGTACAGAGAAAGAACGATATATAAAAACTAGAAACGCCCCGTCCTTCTTCTGTCCTCCCTTTTATGTCACACAAAGAATCTGCAGACAAGCTCAAGAAATCCAGGCTCTGTCCTCTTCCGTCATCCTTTTGTGTGTGTGTGTCGTGCAGACCGTGCCCGGGTCAGCCCCCAGGATCGAACACAGAAAGGATCAGGGGGAGTTTTTGTTGCAGACAAATGGTAGGCAGATGCTGGGGTCGTATCGTCCTCGATCTTGTTTACCATCCCGATGGGCATTTTTCGTCTGCCCTGTCCATCTCATCCCAATCATCTTATTGTTCCATCTATAGACCGTTCCTGTTCATCTCGTTTTCCTTTTCGTCTTGTTTTCGTTGCAGGAATCTTGATAGACGGGATCGATCGAACTTGTCAAGGCCGGGGAGACCAAGTCTTGACCTTCATGGAGAAATGGCAGGGGTGGCGAGGACAGTTGGATATGACTTCTGTCGTCGTAATTGAGAGATTTGATCTGACCATATTTTGTGTTTTTTTTGCGCGGTCTTTTCGGTCGTCTTGCTTTCTACCTATTTTCTTCAGCAGAAATCTTTGTCCTACTGGAACGTTCGTGGGGAAGACGGGGCAAGGCCCGATGAATAAAGTGCGCAAAAGAGATGATATGGGAAGGGGGGAGGGGGTGCACAAATATTTGGAAATGTTAAGAATACAAGAAAGCCAACGTCATTAAGTAAAATTGGTTCTTCAAGCCAACATGTTGGCAGGTCTACCAAATGCAGTTGTGATTGTTGACCTTGGTAGCTGGGGGCCAAAAGACGCCGAGCAGGCGCAAAGGTGTATATTGTGTCATACTGTTGACCCATCAAAGGTATTGAATCTCTCTGGTCTCTTATTGTGTTTGAACAATTGTTCCCGCCCAATCTTTCTTTCATATATTTACTTTCCGGTTTCCCGTTCATCTGTTCCAGACCTCTTTATTTGTGTTGTCATTTCTCCGGGTATATATTCATGTTTCAGTCCATTTGTATCTTTGATTTTTGCATTAAACTGTTCATTGCCGTGCACCTCTTCTTTGGTTCTTCTTTTACTTCACCTCTTTTCTTCCTCCCTTTCCCGTTTTGGACTGTATGCCCGCTCTTTGTACGCCGTCACTGCCCAGCCAATCCGGTCTGCCATGATATGGCCAGATGTCTGTGCATGTCTCGGTTTTCTTGCAGACTGCATCTATTGGGCATACTCGGTGTGCTGAAAAAGATGAAAGACCTTAAATAGATGCAGTACCGTCATTGCCTTTAGTACATTCTGTCTTGTCGGTTTTTTGGTTCTATTTTTTTTTTTTTTTTTTTTTTTTTTTTTTTTTTATTTAATTAAAAAAAAAAATATAAAAAAAACAAAAATAAAATTTATTAAAAAAAAAAATTCAATTTTTTTTTTTGTTTTTGTTTTTTTTTTTATAAAATTAAATTACCATTTAATGACGCCCTCATTTCCTACTACAGCCTCTTGTGGCCGACCACAAGCCATATGGGCCCTGAATTTGTTCACTCTCCATGCGCCTCATCCTCTTTGCAGTCTTTTGTCTCAGCTACGCTGGCTGTTCCCGGTCCCTTGGTTTTATTGTTCGTTTTGTCTCTCTTGTCTCTGTTGTCTCTCGACGGAGTATTCTACGTGTCTCTCCTTGCGGTCTCTGCCGGAGAGGGCCGCTGCTTGGCCCGGCTTGTCTTTCTTGGTCTTCTTGGGGTTGCTTGGAATTTCCTGTGCCTCTTGGACCCTGTTGGCTCATGTTTGTCCTATTCTGTACATCTGTTTTCGATGTTATGCTTTTGCGTCTTTCCGCATTTCCGTTTAGGTCCACATTGAGTTGACCTTCTTTATTCATTGCCTTTGTTCCCTTCATATTGAATCCAGGAATCTACATCGCCTTATTCTAATCTTTCACCAAGCAATCGACACCAGCGAGATCCTGATCCTTCTTGTGTTCCCAGAAAACCTCTTTCAGTCCTCCCAGTCCCCCTTGCTCTCCCTCGCTACTCTCAATGGCCGTGCTCCTGCACAGGTCGATCGGCTGTGCAAAACAAAAGAGAGAATTCTCCGGCTGCAACCCTCTTGGGCTTTCTTGGACATGCCTTGGGGCAGCTTTTGCGCTTTTGTGCTTTCCTTGGATCTCTTGGTCCTCTTGGCTCCGTCAAATCCTTTTCGTTTCGTTTCCATCTGGTCATTTAGTTGGGACGGATCCTAAAATGGCCTTGTCGTGTACGATGACCGGACACCAGACGAGATGCATTTTGTAAAGGCACATATTTCTTGGCGGACGTTGTTTTCTCAGTCTGTACAGAGACCCTGCAGGTTATGTTGAGCGTCTGGCTCCCACGATTTCCACAGTCACAACTTCCACCATGCCCGTGTTGTTGATGGCTGTGTAAGAAAGGAAAAGAAGTGAAAAGCCGCCCTAGGTTACAACACAGGAGGCGCATACAGGAACGAGTCCAGAGTAAAGAGAAAATAAACGAGAGCAAAAGTGTGCACAAGAAATGCACACAGGAAGTAGGCACAGATATACAGTTTTGTGCCACTTGCATCCTGGCCATGGCCGTCCTGCCCACTCCACAATGACCCTATTTGGTATTTTGTTCTTGGATTCTGCAGGACCAAGGGCAAAGTGCACAAGGCGAAACAAGACATTAAGCAGGGGCAGATGGAAGCAGTAAATACCAAAATAAAGTAGGAAAGAGAAACAAAAGCAAGACAAGACTCACAAAAGGTCCGTTCCTGGGCATCAATACGCCTTGGGGACGGAGTGTTGTAAAGTAATAATACCTGGTGATAAGGGTAATAAAATAATTATCAACAATATATGTGTACCTGGTACAGAAAATACCACGGTCACCATCGTAGCAATAACACAAAAAAGGTACAGCCAGCCTTTGTACACCTTTTGATTCTATCCTGTGTATTTTCTGTATTCTGTGCTCTGTCGTCTATGATGGCATGGCGTTGCTTCCACAGCTCAGCCCCGTCTCTGTGCAATGAATTCTTGTATTTGATTTTTAGATTCTGCAATGTTAACTGAAGTTTGACCGGAAAAGAAACAGGCAAGCCGCGGCGGTGGCGTCGTCCACCATATTTTGGCGTTCATATCATGCTTTTTTATATGCTTATTTGCATGCATCTTTTCCTGCATTTGTCTGCATTTTGTCTACATTTCTCTCGCCATTCTTGCTGACTACTCTGCAAGTTTGTGCACGCTTCGGGCATCCGGCAGGGGAAGACGCGAGTTTTGTGGGCGTTGACCAGACAGGGACCAAGATTTGAGGTCGATGTGGATGTGGACGCGCTAGCAAAGGCCTTGTTCTACATTGCCTGCCTCTTTTTTGTGTTTGCCCTCCTCAACCCATATGGCTATGCGAGATGATGGAGCTGTGACCTGCGAGCTGTGTACTGCGGGCTGTGTGCTGCAAGCTGAGGCTGCGACCGGGGACCGGCACCCTGGCGGCCGACGAGGAAGAGTGACGACTAAATCAATAAAAAGAAATAGATCAATAAATAATTCCAAGAGGTGAAGAGCACAACAGAGCAAACAGAGCACAGGCTGACAGTGCCAAGAAAATATAAAAGGAGGACCATCGTCGGCTGCATGTTCTTGACTCTTGGCCTCGATCTCATTCCATTCTTGCATCTCGACCTTGGCTTGACCTTAGACTCGACCTCTCGACCTCGACTTTGGCCAGACCTCGTGCATAAAAAGGATAGTACACGGACCATGACCGGACTCGACGGCCAGCAGTTGTAATTCCTTGTCTTCAGTCTAATCAAGATACTCCTTTATTGGTCTTGTGATCTCACCTCATCCACTCTTTATATACAAGACGTTCGCTCGTTACTTTACTTTTCATTCCATCTTTGATTTTTTACTTCATTTCCTTTCACCACCAATCTTTCTTCCTCAACGACACAATGGGCTGGCATCACCGACTCTTTGCGGCCGTGCTGCCAGGCCTGGCTGTTGCCACTCTGACCCAACAGCAGACCAATGGGTGAGTCGTCATCGGTGACTATTGGATTTTTTACTTGAACCACACTGACAATGTAGAAACTCCGTTCTTGGCACGGCCGATGCGCCTTACCTGCCCCAGTTCCTCACCAACAATCCGCTGCCGCAAGGCTACCCCTGGGGCACGCTGACGGCCAACGGCACCGACCAGTACACGACCTATCCGACGACGGGCGTCATCCGGTCGTATGACTTTACTATTAGCCGCGGCACGCTGTCGCCCGACGGCTATGAAAAGTCCATGATTCTCATCAACGGCGGCTTCCCGGGCCCCCTCATCGAGGCCAACTGGGGCGACACGATCCAGGTTACGGTGCACAACAACATCACCGGCCCCGAAGAGGGCACGACGCTGCACTGGCACGGCTTCCTGCAGCAGGGTACGCCCTGGGAAGACGGTGTTCCCGCGGTGACGCAGTGCCCGATTGCGCCCGGGTCGTCGTTTACGTACCAGTTCCAGGCGACGCTGTACGGCACGGCGTGGTACCACTCGCACTACTCGGCGCAGTACGGCGACGGCATTGTCGGGCCGATTGTCGTGTACGGGCCGAACGAGTATCCGTATGATATTGACGTGGGGCCGATTATGCTCAGCGGTGCGTAGCAGGCAGATGTCTCCCCCTCTTTTGATTTTGAATTCCGTGCTGACCCTCTCAGACTACTACCACGACGACTACCTCTCGATCTTGGAGCGCATGCTGGCGCCCGGCGGCAGCCCCGAGGTGCAGTCCGACAACAACCTGATCCAGGGCAAGAACAACTTTGACTGCTCGCGCGTCGACCGCTCTGTCGACGAGGACAAGAAAAACGCCTGCGAGTCCGACGCGCCCAAGGCCGAGTTCTTCTTTGAGCCGGGCAAGGTCCACCGGCTGCGTCTAGTCAACACGGGCGGCGAGGGCGTGCAGCACTTTAGCATTGACGGCCACACGCTGACCGTCATCGCCTACGATTTCATCCCGATCCACGCGTACGAGACCAAGGTGGTGACGCTGGGCGTGGGCCAGCGCGCCGATGTGTTGGTGACGGCCAACGCGGCGACGGGCCCCAATGCCAGCAGCGCCTCGTTTTGGATGCGCAGCAACATTGCGACGTGCTCGACGGCGAAGCAGCCGTACGCCATGGCGGCGGTGTACTACAGCGGCAAGGCGACGTCTAGAGGCGGTGCGCCTCCCACACATGTCGGCGCATCCAACATTGATGCTGGTCGTGGTGGCAGTCCCGGGTCGACGAGCAGTTATGGTGGCAGCAGTGGCAGTAGCAGTGGCAGCAGTGGCGGATGGTCTGGCACTGGCGGTTCTGGTTTCGGCGGTGCCGGCAGCGACGGAGGCAGCTCGATGCCTGCGACGACTGGTCCCGGCAAGGTCCAGACGGCCGGTCCTATGCCCACGACCAACCCCTGGACGACTGGCATCGACGGCGTGCCCGACCCCAACCTGTGCGCCAACGACGACTTGAGTTTGACGCGTCCGCTCTACCCGATCCCTCTGCCGCCGCCCAGCTGGACGCACACCTTTGACATTGAAGTCTTTAGAAACGCGTCCAACGTTACTTTGTGGAAATTCGACGGCGTCAGTTTCCGCGGCGACTACAACGCGCCCACGCTCCTGCTCGCCAGCTTGGGTAATTCGAGCACCGCCGACTGGCCCGTCCAGTGGAACGGCCGCAACCTGTACACCAACTCGTCCGTCCGCATGATTGTCAACAACCCGGGGCCCTCGCAGCACCCCATGCACTTGCACGGCAGCAACTTTTATGTCCTGCACGAGGGCCCCGGCCAGTGGGACGGCCACACCATTATCAACCCCGAGAACCCCATGCGCCGCGATGTCCAGCTCGTCCGGCCCAACGGCCACTTGGTCCTCCAGTTCGACACCATCAACCCGGGCGTCTGGCCCTTCCACTGCCACATTGCCTGGCACGCGTCCGGCGGCTTCCTCGAGCAGTTTATCGTCCAGCCCGAAAAGATTGAGCAGATGCAGATACCGAGCATCATGGCCCAGACCTGTCGCGACTGGGCCGCCTGGACGGGCACGCACGTTCCGGATCAGATCGACAGTGGTCTGTAGGGGAAGTTAGGAGGCGTATTTTGAATGTGAAGGGGTGGGACTGAACTTACCGGGTGTCGGATGTTAAGAGTCGACATGATATGAGGTGTAGGGTGTTTTCTTCAACTGTATTTTAATCATTTTTCTTTTCTTCTTCTTCTTTTCTTTTGTTTCATTTAAAAAAGAAACCCTTATAAAAACCTCACCACCTGGTTTCCAATGCTTTCTATATTTTCTTTGTCTGTCTTTCCACTGTCGGGTTTTCTCTATATACAAGACTTTTTTTTACTTCTCCCCGCAAATGCTAGGTGACCGTACACCGAGAGGACGCCGTCTTTCCTCCTCTCTCTATCAGAACAAGACGTGACAAAAACAAAAGAGGTATGCAGAACGATATAAAGATAGATAAAAAAAAACCCACCTCATCCCCTTGCCCCCTTTCACTCGACACACCTCACTCCTATAACGACGCCTCCTTGAGGAACCACCGGTTCTCTACTTTGCGCATCAGCTTGTTCGTCTGCTCCGCCAGACTCAGCGTCAGGATCGTGTGCGGCAATATCCGTGCCAGGTGCGGCAGGAAGCCCTTGTAGATCGCCAGGAAGCCTTCTGTCCGCACCGTCTTGGCCAGGCAGTCGAACACGCCCTTGTACAGGTTGCCGTTCTGGTTGTACATGCGCGACATGATCGTGTCTGGCGGGTGCATAAAGACACACACCACGAAGCCGCTCGCTGTGCTGCTCGCCAAGTGCAGAGCGGGACCCTCCTTGACGCCCAAGTGCCGCTGCAGCCGCCGCTTGGCGAAAAAGTACGTCGGCAGCTGCACCGAGCTGCCGAAACCGGTGCGGATGCACGCCGCGCCGACGCCTCTGTACAGGCCGCGCAGGCCCTCCGCCTTGTAGATCTGCTTCATGCCGTCCCAGGCGTTGCGGTACTCGTGCTGCGTGCCGACCGGCAGCAGGGGCGAGTAGCTCTGGAGGCGCGTCTTGACCAGGAAAAACGGGCTGCCGGCGGCTGCGCCAATGATGCCCGAGCCGGCACCGCAAAACATGTTGATCGGCAGACTCTGGACGGCATTGTTGCCATAAAGAACCCCGGTCATGCCCTGCCGCATGGGCTCGTAGAAGCCGAGACGGCAGCCGTTGAGCAGCACCTGGTAGATGTAGGCGCAGCTCAGACCGCGGTAGATGCCCCGCAGGCCCTCGTTGCGCACAATCACCGACACGCCGTGCAGCGGGCCGCGGTAGTGGTGCGGCTGGTGGCCCTTGGCCTGCAGCTCGCCCTGCAGCTGCATGCGGATCTTGACCGTCTCGAAGGGGTGCGTGGCCGTCACGGCGCCGCACGCGGCAATGCCGCCGGCAATGAAGGCGCTGCAAAGTCGCGGTTAGCAAAAGAATGTCGAGTGCTGGCAAGTTAACCGGTGGAGGCCGTCATTAGCCGAGCGCATCCAGAAGGAAGAAACCTACCCAGCTGTTGTTGACATTGTGCTTTGCTCTGTGTGTGTTGGGAGGTTGGCAATTCGAAAGGGAGAGAGCAGAAGAGCAAGTTCACAATCTCAACGTGTTGGCGTCGACAATGGCCGTGGCTCGTTCCGGGTGTTGTTCCGCCCGTTTTCCCGTTTTCCGTTTTCTGCTGTCTGAGCTGCAAAGGGCAAAAACTCCAAAAAATGCGTAAGACACGGCGGTTTCGGCGACCCGTTTCTTTAAGAAGGGACAAAGTCCCAGAGTGTGGAGAGAGAGGCTCGGAAAGGGGCGCGAAAACGTGGGGCCTATTGCCACCGTGGTCGTGGACCGAGTCGTCAAGTCGTCAAAGTCGTTGTCAAATGTCGTCAAAAGTTTCTAGAAAGGTATCTTACAACGTAAAGCCGTAATATTACTGCGTAGATCGGATTTTGTCTTTTGCTTGTCTTTCTCTGTCGTCTCGTATATTAATCAGAGCTGGGCAAGGGCAGAGCGGTATTACACCCACTGTAAGCTGACTGTGCTTTTCGTGCCTGCCGTGGATAATATAGGATGTAGAGGAGGATGCGAAGGAATGAGAGAGAAAGAGGGAAAAAAAGAAGCAAAAAGTAAGGAAGAGAAGGAACGACCAAAGGTGCAGCTGTCAGTTTTGGGCTCCAATCCTCTGGGAGCACCTTGCCCTTGGGATAGTATTTTTCCACACGACACCAGGGTTGCTCTTTCCTCTTTTTCCTTCTTTAACCTCGCTAGGTTAACAAAGGAGCGAGAAGCGCGAGCAGGAGCGAACGAAGCGGGTAGCTACTTCTTTTTTTGCTCGTTCCTTCCCTTTCTTTTTTTTTTTTACTCCACGCGAGTCCACGAAGTAACGCACTGGAAATTTTTATCCACAGGGCTGCCGTTGGCTGGATTGGATTTGGGATTTTGGGGATTGGGGGGGGATGGTCATGCGAATGCCATAACCCGCGTCTGGCCAGCCGTCAGCGAAAGTCGGAGTCTAAAAAGTCGACCGGGTCTGTGGGGCAAAATGGCCCATTCGGCCTAGCGCCCATTGGTCCTTAAGTGCGCTTGCCGTTTGCTGACCTTGCGGACCTCTTGCGTGCTGTTGCTGTCGCACAAAGAAAGGAAAGAGCCAACCAGCCAATGGCACCAAGAAATGGCCCAAGCTCCAGGGGTCCCTCCCCCACCAAAAATTCGCTAGCAAAAAGAGTGAAGGTGCGAAAGGCTGGCCAGCCCTCCCTGGAAAGCTCCGTTCAATTGGCTTCTTGAGCTCTCACCACTTTCTGCCATTCGCGCTTGTCAAGCTCCCGTCAATCCTTACCTCGAAGCCGCCTACCCGCACGATAACAGGCTTATTCTCTAGCGGATACACTCGTTTACATCTTACGGCGCGTCAACTTCGCTTCCCACGTGTCCCCGTCCATCCTCGAGCTCTTCTACCTTCCTCACGCGACTTTGATCTGACCTCGAATTCGATCTCAGCGTCAACTCGACTCCTCGACCCCTCTTCGATCCCGCGTCTACCGTAGCCTGCGGGCTTCAGAACGCCCAGGAACCGCAGCCATGCCTGCCGTTCCCATGGACATCGACACCCCGGCAGCGGGCGCCGGCTCTGGCCCCTCGCTGAGTGTCTCGCGGGCCATGCGCGATACCGCCACGGAGCTAAGCTCCATCATCTCCAGTTTCCGGCCGACGAAGCTGTTTGCGCGCGAACCTAAGGACAAGGCGTCGCCAACATACATTCTGTCGCTCGACTTCGACGACCCGGGCGAGCTGTGCATGACCTCGGAGAGCGACGACACCATCCAGATCTACAACGTCAAGGAAGGCCGCCACGACAAGGCATTGATTAGCAAAAAGTACGGCGCAAAGCTGGCACGGTTTACCCACTGGTCGAATAGTATCGTGTACGCCAGTACCAAGCAGAATGGTGGGCCTACCCATGTCCCCCTCTAGCTGATTTGTATGTTACTAACACGACAACTAGACGCCATCCGTTACCTTGCAACACACGACAACTCGTTTATCCGCTACTTTGAGGGCCACGAGGCCTCGGTCACATCCATTTCCATGCACCCCGGCTCCGACAACTTTGTCTCGACAAGTCTCGACGGCACCGTCCGCCTCTGGAACGTCGCCAGCAAACAGTGGACCGGCCTGCTCTACCTCAACAAGCCTTTCCTGTCCGCCTGGGACCCGTCAGGCAATATCTTTGCCGTTGCTTCACCCGCCGCCGGCACTGTTTTGCTCTACGACCACCGCAACTACACAAAACCGCCGTTCTCTGTGTTCGACGTCGTCGAACAGTGCGCCGCCGTCGACCAGCGCAACTTGTTGCAAGGCTGGACCAAGCTTGACTTTTCAAACGACGGCAAGCACATTTTGGTCGGCACACGCGGTGCGGGGCACTTTTTACTCGACGCCTTTGACGGCAGGCTCAAGGCATTCCTCAGAAAAACAGACGAGCCGACACGGCGAGCTGCTCCAGGCGAAGGTGGTGCTGTGCCAGGCGCGCCTGTCGATCCAACACGCCTCGAAGGCAGCGGTGACTGCTGCTTCACGCCCGATGGCCGCTATGTGATCGGTGGCACGAAGCAGAATGTCATGGTGTGGGACACATTGGGCACAGTTGGCGAGAACAAGGTCCTCAACCCAGCCTATGTGCTGGAGGACAAGCGGGAAGCTTCTGTGGTGGCCTTCAACCCGCGCTTCAACTTCTTTGCAACGGCCGACCAGGCACTGGTGTTTTGGCTGCCAGACGCCAATGCTTGAGAGCTGTCAAGATGGAAGCCATAAAATCTATCAAGGCCTCTCGCGGCCTCAATACAAACGGCGCTGTCAGATTTACCGCGCCAGTTGGAAGGGCAAAGGCAAAGCCAACCTACAACACACAGGTGTACACCTACGAAGAGGCTTACAATTCCGCCGTTGTTAGGTTTCAAGGACGAGAGAATATATTCTCTCGAACCTGAGGCTTCTTCGGCCGCGTTATTGGCTGCCACATGTCGTCTACATGCCACAAAATTTCCATTGATAGGTTGTTTAAAACCTGGCGTTTAGGATGGCAGGTTCACGGAAGCGAGATCTCATTCATAACCTCGACATCTCTGTATTTGTTTGAGATACTCGCACGTATATTTATATGGACACATTTGTATGAGTAATGAAAGGAAGAATCAATCACTTACGTAAAATAAAAATAAGAAACAGCTTCAAGATGTTGATGTCGAGCATGTGAAATCGATATACTCCGTACAATGTACATCACATGGAGAGGCGAGGTCTTTTCACACCGCTTTCCGATTCTGCCGGTGCCTGGGGGGGCGACCGCCCAAAGTATAGCGAGCCGCCCGCCTAGAAATTCTAGAAACTGGGCCTAATGCAGGCCTGCCGGGGCCTCTGACCCACAATTTTCAATCTCTGCACTGTGATTTGCAGGCGAACTCAGAATCAGTCTAAAACTTTTTGGAGCTTTGTTTTCAATGTCGTTTTTTTTTTTTTTTTGAACGTCTTTTCTGACCTTTCAACAACACCAATTGTCACCAATCCCTCTCGCCTCACGCACCCGCCATGTACAGAGCAAAAGAGCTCCAGCGGGCGTGCCCGCGGAGCCAAGCATGGCTGCGACAAGCACTTGCAAACGGTCTTTTGGGGGAGACGACGCCCGTGAGAACAACATCTTCCACGCGACGGTTTGCGACAAAACAGCGGCCTCTCCAGGCACAGGCACAGACGCAGACACAGACGCATACACGGCCTACCCAGCTCAGATCCTTTTCGACATCACGGAGGACTCTCCAGGAGCAGCAACCAAAGCCAGACAACGAATCCTCGGCCGAGTCGACCGCCGACGACATTGAGAAGGTCGTGCGCGAGACACGTGCAACATTTGGCGACACTCTGCCCAAGGATTTCCTGAGCGAGGAGGAGTACAAGGTGTACCTGCGACTGTACGGATCGCCGCTGCGCGAGACACGGGCCGAGGACGTGGGCATCCCGGACGCCATGGACCGGGCGGCCTTTTTGGAGACGGAGCGAATTGAGGAGGAGGAGTTGATGGAGGAGCTCCAACATAAAAACCGGGTGGCCGACCAGCCATGGTCGTCGCTGTCGCGGGCCAACGAAGAAGGCGAGGGCCACATGACCGAGGAGTTTTACTACGACGCCAACGTCAAAGTGTACGCGGAGGGCGAGTTCGAGGAGCAGGAGCGCCTAAGAAGAGAAAAGATCAGATTCGAGGCCGAAGCCGAAGCTGAACCCGAGAACGAGACTGAAACCGACCCCAAAACACCCGCCATCAACGCAGACACGGCAAACTCCAACGAGTACATCCAGGCCAAGGCGCGCAGCGAGCGCCAGTACATTGTGCTGAACCGGCTGCAGCGCGACTTTGAGGCGGCCCGGCTGGCGAGACAGGTCAAGCAGATGCAGAAAGAAGACGAGGAGCGGGCGAAAAAGGCAGAAAAGGCCGCGAAAGAGGGCGAGATTTTGGCGGAAGACACTGATTTCTGGGCCCTCGACGGCGGCGAAGCATCGTCGTCGGACGCGCCGCACGAGTCGTACGACGAGCCGTACGAGTCCTACGAAAAGGACGACGAGGAGCTCGAGTACCTGGACAATGTCGTCGGCGAGAGCCAGCGCACGATTGTCCGCCGCGTCCACCCCTTGACCGAAATCGGCCGCTCGCGCACGTTCCCGACCACGATCAACCTGCCCAAGGCCAGCTTTACGAGCCCCATCATGGGGCTGCTCAAGCGGTCCAACCCCAAACACGTCGCCAAGGCCGCGCGCAAGGCCTTTGGCGGCAAGGAGCTGCCGTACTCGCCACGCACCGTCAAGGCGCCGCCCTCCAGGAAGGAAACTGTGCGGAACCGCGGCCGGTTTGGCCAGGAGCCCGTTGGCCTGGAGGCTGGCCAGCGCACGATGACGGAAATCGAGGCCGACGCGTACATTGCCGCCGCTCTCCCGCCGATCTACGCCACGGCCCTGAGCACGCTCGTCGAGGTCCGTCGCCGCCTCGGCACAACCTGGATCGAGAACATGATCAGCAAGGCCGACGGCAGCAACCCGCGCGTGCTCGATGTAGGCGGTGGCGGTGCTGCCCTGTCGGCGTTCAACAGCGTCTTCTGGAGCGAGCTGGCAGTGCTGCGCGAGTACGACCTGGCGCATGCAACACAGTCCTTTGACAAGGCCACAAAGAAAATCCCGGGCCGCCAGAAGCTGGACAAGGACCTCGTCGAGGCCGAAGAGCTGACCCAGCAAAGGGAGCAGGCTCGCCTCGAGGGCCAGATTGTGCAGCCGAAAGAGCGGCGCCCGCAGTTTGACACGCGCAAGCGCATGGAGCGCACCGTGGTTGTGGGATCAGACAATCTGCGCCACCGCATTTCGCGGTTCCTGGCGGACACGACGTTCTTGCCGCGCCTGCCGGACCTGCTGCACTCGGACCGCGGCGGCGAGGAGAGCCGCGACCTGGACGCGCCCGAGACGCCCCATCCGGACCGAGGCACGGGCAGCCGCAGAAAGAAGTATGACCTGATCATCGCGAGCCACCTGCTGCTGCCCAAGGCGGAGGAGTACGAGCGCAGCGACCTCATTGAGAACCTGTGGGCCATGCTCAACCCCGAGGGTGGCGTGCTGATTGTCCTCGAAAAGGGCCACCCGCGCGGCTTTGAGGCTGTGGCCGAGGCCCGCCAGCTGATCCTGGACAACTTTTTGGAGGGTCCCTCTCAAGGGTCAGTTTTGGCCGAAGAGGCGTCCGCACAGGCCGAGGAACTGGCCGGCGACGACCTGGAGCCTGTCAAGCGCGAGCCGGGCATGATCATCGCCCCCTGCACCAACCACGGCAAGTGCCCCATGTACCCGACGCCGGGCGTCTCCAGGGGCCGCAAGGACTACTGCCGCTTCAGCCAGCGCTACACCCGCCCGCTCTTCCTCCAAAAGATTCTGGCCGGCATCCACCACCACCACAACCACGAGAACGTCGAGTTCTCCTACATTGCCGTCCAGCGCGGCACCCAGAAGCCCAAGGTCCCCACGCCGTCGGCCGCCAACCCGGACCCGGACACGGACGAGATTGGCTACGATTTGCAGCGCGCCATTGGCATCAAGGTGCCCAAGCAGCAGCTGCCGCTGCCCGCCAGCCAGCTGGTGCAGGGCAAAGAGGCGACGGACGCCGCGTTCAAGGGTTTCAACAGTGTCTGGACCCCCGACGATTTTGATACGACGACGAGCTCAACCGACGGCAACGGCACGATCAATCCCTCGGCTCCCGTCCCGCACCAGCTCGCCCTCCCGCGCGCCATCCTGCCCCCGCTCAAGCGCCACGGCCATGTCGTCATCGACGTCTGCACCCCCGCCGGCACGCTCGAGCGCTGGACCGTCCCCAAGTCTTTGGGAAGGCAGGTCTACCACGACGCCCGCAAGGCCCAGTGGGGCGACCTGTGGCCGCTCGGCGGCAAGACCCGCGTCCCCAAGTCGGTGCGTCTCGGCAAGTCCATCAAGGAAGAGGAAGAGGCCCGGCGAGCAGCCGAGGCCGAGGCGGCCGCCATGGAGGACCTGGACGGCCTCGACGGTTTTGATGGTCTCGACGATCTGGCCATCAACGGCGACGACAACGCCAAGAGCGTCATCAGTGACATTAAGAAGATGCAGGCCCGGGCGGCCCGAGAGGCCGCCGCCGCCGACGACGCAAACCTTTTCGACGAAGACGACGACGCCGCGGCGGAAGCGGCCGACATCAAGCGGATGCGCAACCGCCACCGCCGGGTCTACCTGGCGGACAAGGCGAACAAGGAGCGCAAGTCGCGCTCGCGGCGGGACAAGGAGGCGAAGCGGGTGGTCAAGGAGCTCGAGGACGAGGGCTACCTCAAGGGCGAGGAGAAGGAGTAGGCCGCCGACTGTCGACCTGTCCTATTTTGTACGATCTGTGTTCTCTGTATACCATCCCATCTTGCATATCATGTCATGTCTCCCCAAATGTAAATATTTACGTCGCGGATAACCCGCTGTACAATGCCATACTACTCTCAAAAATATACAATAATGAAGACATCTCTCTAATGGAGGTTCAGGATTTTGTGATATTCCTGGTGAATGAAAACCAAAAGAAAGCGAAGAAGATCACCTTCTTGGCAGATCTCAGCCTGACTAAAGCGGACTAGTCTAGCCTTGCAGGGGGAAGTCAACAGAACCACTTACACGGAGTTATCTGCTTGCAGGTTGAGCAAGTTTGAGCATTTTCCAAGAAAAGATGAGCACTCAAAAAAACGAAAAAAAAAAAAAAAAAAAAAGAACTGCAAGACTTACACGACCCAGAACTCAAAAGTCAAAACAATCTGATCTTTCTTACCATTTGTTTTGTGCTCGATATCACCGTGTAAGCTATCGGAGATATTCATTGACGTGTTTCGCTTATTGTTGCCATACACACCGTTCGGCTGCATAGCTGATTCTTTTGTTTGATTTTAATTTTGTCAAGTCGGTTCATTGTGAGTTGAGAATGTTCAAAATTCAAACATCATAACAAAACTGTAAAAGAGTTGGTATCATAAAAACCATTGTTCCTCTCTGAGCTTCTTTCCTGATCCACACCTTTATGCATGTCGATCGCATCGTTCTCGGTCCATTATTTTCTTCTGCGGTCCCCAGGATGGCCATTGTTTCCACCCCGAAACTCCGTCTCTTGCATCAGTTACCCACAGCACGCCGGCGCCTCCATGGTGCCTCCAGGCTTGACAAGGGGGGAGGGGCTGACTGTCAGCGACGAATAAAATACAAAATCAGTTTTAGGGACAATATGACTTACTCGCCAATCGTCTCCCAGTTGAAGATGAAGCTGCCCAGAAAGGCGCCGATGAGGATGCAGATAATAAAGTAGCCGTTGTAGTACATGGCGAGCAGCATCACAAAGTAGCCCACGCCAAACTGGAAGACGTACAGGATGGAGCGGACGATTTGCTGGAGGATGCTGGGCCGGAACGCGGAGATGGCGGGGGCGGCGAAAGGCGCGTCGGCCTCGGGGGCTCCATCCTGGCTACCGCCCGAGCCGGAGCTCACCTTGTTGTACGAAGCGAGCTGGCGGATTTGGGTGGTTTGGACTTGACCGTCGCCCAAGTACGAAGCACGATGCTGGCGCACAAGGTAGCGGTCGTACTCTTTGCCGGCGCGGCGCAGAAACTCGAGGCTGATCACCAGCAGGACGACGCCGATGCAGGAGCCGGCAAAGACGCCGCGAGAGGTGATTTGCCAGGACTGGGCGATGAAGCAGGCGTCGATGGTGTTCCAGTTCCAGAGCATCTGTGAGGTTAGCGGGAGCTTCGACGAACGAAGTGAGGAGATGTGGGGGGTGAAAGCAAACGAGCGTAGCGAGGACAAAATGAAACAAGCGAGCGAAGCGAGGACAGAAGACTTGCCGAGATTTTGCAGGTGTTACTGCCCATTCCCATGTCCATGGCCATGGAGGTGGTTGCCGCTGCGGCGGAGCCGGTGGCCGTGGCCGTGGTGGCCATTGTCGTGGTCATTGACATGCCATCCATGATCTTGGCGTGCGATGATGCGTTGAGGTGGGTAGCTGTCGGTGTCGCAGCGTGTGTCGCAAGGTAGAATGTTGGACTGCTGTGGTGGTCGAGAGATGAAACGTGAGAAGGCAGAGCAGCCGGAGGCAAATGATGGGGTCCCAATGGAAGGGCCATGTTGACAGAGACCGAGGAAGATCGGCTGATATATATATGAGCAGTAAAGAGATGCCAAGAAGCTTTACAAGGTAAACGACGGAGCCGAACGGTACGACTATCGGATGTGCGGCGATAGCCTAGCGATATTCAGGCGAAAACATGGCATGCAAAGGCACGTAAAAACACGAGACGTGAGAAGGTTACCGGAAGACTGGGCCCTGCCGAGCTTGGCAAGAGCACGCAGCTCTCGGCGTTCGGGCAAACACAGCGCAAAACATGACTTGGAGTCTGTTGGCAAGTGCAAGGTATGTTTAGAAGACTAGAAAGAGGAAAGAGCGACGGGACTTGGCGTCCGCATGGCGAGTTTGCGGAGACCGAATGGCATGGAGCGGAGATGAAAATGGAAGTAGGAAAGGAAGCCACGAGGCGGCGGAACAGGAAAGAGAGAAACGAAAGAAAAAGACAAAGAAAAAGAAAGTATGAGAAGGTTTTCTTGTGTGTTCTTTCCTTGTTGGGAAGAGTATCATTATTGTCATTTTTCGAGTGGTTCTTTCCTTTATTGATTCGAGCGCGACTATGTTTGGAAAGAGCGAACGTGATAAGATACAGAAGGCTAAAACATAACGACATACCGCCCCCACGGAAAGAACGACTCTGTACTGCTGCGCACAACATGTTTTGGGAAAGGGGAAATGTATCAACGTTGAAGGGAGTACAAATATTTCCCGAAAGGATGTTGAAGACCACGAACCCTTACACCTCCCACCACATGGCCAGGCCGGTCGACGACGCCTCTCTGAAAACACCACAGTCAATCTGCCCCTCTCATTCGTCCCGACGAGGCGTTTTATGCACGCAATCTTGCTCACCAGATGGCAGGCCCAGCCATGAAACCAGAACTGCTGTGATGGGCAACCTTTCGACTACTCCTCTCCAACTCTGGGACAATGCTACCCACATATACGGCATATTGCCCTCGGCAGAAAGAACCGCCAATGATAAGACTTCGTTTGATTTCCGGCAGGCACGTATTGGTTGTCTAGACTTCACCGAAATGAAGGGGTGGCTGAAGAGACGAGCAGATATCGCGGGATGAGAAAAGAAACATCAAAGTGACAAATGAGGACGAATCATGGACATGGTAAGTCACCATTGTTCCGTAGACGTTTCAATGTTACTCTTTTAAGGCTTGACTGACATCTATTGTGGTATGCCCCCGAAAAGTCAACATGGAGGGCCCAAACTACCGCTCTATATGCCCCCCTGCTGATCATTGAGGTCTATAAGAAGACGGACGGGATGCTGTGGTCATCAGATTGTGATTTATTGACTTTTGTCAATTGTCAAGTTTCCAGCAATACCCATTCTTTCACCACCGATAAGTCTGCCTGAGAGCATCGCATGACAGCGACTTATACGATAGTCACCATGGCTGCCACCAATCGCTTTCAGCATCTTTGGGCACCAGGCCCCATGCTTTCTCTCTTAATTTTTCTCCTGTCCCTCATCAACCCCGTGGCTGCTGGCTTTAAAGCTGGCGCCCTCACGGGGTTCCCGGCCAACAACTACGATCCCTACTGCGCCATGGCCTGCGTCCGCTCGCTCAACATGCTGATGCTGGCCTGCTCGGCCGAGATGGGCAGCGGCGGCATGATTGGCATGATGGAGTTTTCGACGTCGTCGGCGTGTTGGGCGAGTGACACGCCCTTTTTAACCAGCTTGGCCTACTGCATGAAGACAAAGTGTGCGCTCGAACAATATTCTCTGGGGGAAGACATCCCCGCGTCCAAGATGGAGTATTTCTGGGAGACGGAGGCGACAGGACAAATCACGGCGGGCGCGGTGTTGGTGACGCCCAAGTGGACTTACTCACAAGCACTGGTTCAGGCCGAGGCGATTGCGGCCCATGCGTCGGCTAGCGGCGGGCTTCCCGTGCTTTCCGACGACGACATGTGGCTCAACGTGACATCAATCGTGCCGCCTCTGACGTACATCAAGCAGTGGAACGTGCTGGTCGCCGTGCAGGAAGAAACGACCAAGGAGAACAGGTACGGCATTATTATTTTGTCGGTAGGCGTGGTGCTGCCGATTCTGTGCACGGCTCTGGCGAGCAGCAGCCTGCTTCCGGCCTCGCTCCACCGGGCCGTGCACCGACTCAAGCCGTACCTGGTCTGGCCCAGCACGGTCGGCACATACAATGTCCGCCCGCTCCCCTTTGGCTTGGGAAACGCGCCCACCCGTGGCCAAGCACTCTACATTGCCATCTTTTTTGGGCTCAACGTCATCTTCACATCGGTCAACTACCGCGCGCGCGAGCCCAGCGCCTGGTACTCGAGCACGAGCCGCGAGATCGCCGCCTACATCCTGTACAGGACGGGCGAGCTGGGCTACATTATGCTGCCGCTTGTGTTTTTGTTTGGCTCCCGCAACAACTTTTTACTCCTCGTGCCAGGCGCGGCTGGATGGAGCCATGCGACGTACCTGGTGCTGCACCGCTGGGTGGCGCGCGTGTTTGCGCTGCAGGCCATCCTGCACTCGGTCATTGGCCTCGTCCTCTACAAACTCAATGGCAGCTATGCCAGCGAGTCCGTCAAGCCGTACTGGATCTGGGGCATCGTGGCCACCGTCATGACCGTCGTGCTTACCTTTGGGTTCAGCGGGCTGTATGCACGCACGCGCTCCTACGAGTTCTTCTTGGTAGGCCACATCGTCTTTTCGTTGCTGCTGATCGTCGGCTGCTGGTACCATGCCTACGACCTCTACAAGTTCTTGGGCGGCGTCGTCGACTTTCTGTACGCCGCCATTGCCGTGTGGTTCTTTGACCGCGCCGTCCGTGTGTTGCGGATTGTCGGGCTGCTGGGCTGCCGCCGGGCCCGCGTCACCGATCTGGGCGGCGACAGCGACATTGTCCGCGTCGACGTGCCCGGCGTGCGCTGGACAAGCTTTGACGCCCTGGGCAAGCACGTCTACGTGTACCTGCCGACCCTGACGCCGCTGCGGCCGTGGGAGAACCATCCGTTTTCGATTGTGCCGACGGCGCTCGTCGGAGGCCACAACAAGGTGGAGGCAGTTGTTGGGGACGTTGAGAAGGCCGGCAGCCTGGTCAAGACAGAGCCTGTGGATGGTGCATCCTCGCCGTCTCGATCCGGCCCATCGTCGGTGTCTGCCGCCAGCCATGTGCCCGATACATCCGGCGTCACTCTCTACATTCGCCGCGCACAAGGTGCCACCCGCCATCTCGTCGCCAACCCCTCTCTTTTCGTTCTACTGGAAGGCCCATACGCAAACACCGGCACGGCCACGGCCACGAATGCTCTCTTGCGGTCAGACCGTCTTCTACTGATCGGCGGCGGCATCGGCATCACAGCGCTACTGCCCTACCTCGCGTGCCACGCCAATGTCAAGCTTGCCTGGAGTCTGAGGGAAGCAGCGCGGCCGCTCCTCGATGATCTGTCCACTCTTTTGGCAGACCGCAAAGACCGCGGCGACGATATCCGTGTTGGCCGCCGTCTGGATGTTGGGCAGTTGCTCGCCGATGAGGCCGGTGCCGGGTGGGGCAAGCTCGGGATTGTGGTCTCGGGGCCAGGCGGGCTGTGCGACAGTGTCAGGGCCGACGTCATTGAGATGGCCAAGGCGGTGACGTCGACTGAGTTTGAGCTCGAGGTGGAGGCATACTCTTGGTAGGCAAGGACGTATGTTGGACGTTGGTCGTTGGACAACGGATGGTTGCTTCCTGTTTTACCTAATATTTGATATTCTCACCTCTACTCCATACGGAGTGGTTGACTCTCACATGCCAAAGAATGCAAATACCAGCAATCTTAAAATAGATTTTGGGTTATCTTGTTCTTTGTTCTTTGTCCTGCCGGGATCTCGCGGCCTGTCGAGTACAGAGTACGGTGCATCCCTCTTGTGTATTTTTCAGCCCATCTGCTGTGTACAAGACGGCTTTGGTTAGACAAGGAGACTCTGGCCTCTGGGTTGCGACGGGCTTTATTTGACAAAGAAAGCTGCGTTGACAATATTAGGCCTGGGACAGGCACCGTTAGTCTTGTTCCTGTACTTTGTACACCGTTCCTGTCCTATTTTCAGTATTGCCCTCCGTCCTCTTGGCTCACTCGATCCATACTGCTGGATTTAGGGCTGGCTGATGACTGTCGTGCAAAACAGGAAAGCAACGGCATCTGCTGATCTTCGAGGCATTGCGAGTAGCGTCGCGGACATTTACTATGTAAAATGCAAAGGGCAGGAAGTGTCAGCCACAGCTGCTATTTCGTAAGACGTAGTCGGTCGTACATTTACGCCGTTACGCCGTATGCATAGACGGTCATATCGTTTTCTGTACTTCATACGGTGCTCCCGAAACGGCGAGTCGTAGTGCTTCTTCTCGCGGTACATTGAATCTGACGGTCTGCAGGATGTGGCGCGAACTGCTTTCTTCCTTTCCGATGGCATCGAGCCACCCGTCAGATTGGTTGCTGCTCAAAAGTATCAGCACTGTCAGCCGGTTCGATAACCGGTTTTGTTCAGTAATTTTGCATGGCCAGATCAGCCTCTTTACGGCACAGAATACTTGTACAAGTTTAGTCAAAAGTGCCGTGCGTGTATTGTGTCCTGTTGATCCGGCCAGACACTTGCGCCGTCCGCAAGGCTAAGTCTCCGTCTCTCAGAGGCAAACTGTCGTGCCACTTGGCTGCTTTACTCGATCGCCACAGGGACATGTTGTCGATGTATCTTTTGTAAAGTTTTCGAACATCACCGCTTTCTTTACATCCCTTCCCTTCATGTCCCTTGATATGCTTTTGTGTTGGACCCTTTTGGACCCTTTGTCCCATTTCCCCTTTCCCCTTTCTCTGTTTTCTTTGTCCTTCGTTTAGTCTTGTCCGGTTAGGGCATAGCCAGGGGCGGCAATTGCTCTGCTGCACGTTAACGTGCCCTAAGGTTTAAGTGCACAGTAGTCTAGGTCAGTCTACGTCGTTTGCCAAGTCCAGCCTCGTCTGCTTCTTTGCCGTCGCCTTTCTCTTGGTCTTTTCATCATCACGTTGCGTTTGTCTTGTCTATTAACTTTGGCGCTCTTTCGTCTCACGGAAAAAGGCTTGATCTCATTTTACTTTGTTTTTTCTCTCATCACCTCCCATGTCACTTTTCCCCCGCTGCCAAGAGCTCGTATTATGGTGTGCCCAATCTACAAATGGCCCCCAACCACGGAAAAGAGAAGAGAATGGGAGAATACAAGTAGGCATGAAAATGTGCAAGCGAGGAGGAAGAAAGAGGAGAAAAATATGGACAGTCTTTGCCTTTCCGTAGACGGCCATCCGCCGTCTAGACTCACAAATCGCAAATAAAAAAGAAGCTTTTTCTTGAAACGAAACAATAGGAAACGGTGATTCGCGTGAGCTGGGTGAGAAAATGAGAACTGGTGAGAACTCTCATCGCTGGACCGTCAGCACTACGCCGTTTGCAGTGCTTGGGTGAGACGGAATAAGAGAAGAGAAAAGCGGAAAGAGCAGGCAATGAGAAGAAGAAAAAGAAAAGACAAAGGAACAAAGGAAAATAATTTGCAAAGTCTGTCTCCCAGGTTTGAATTAACAATCAAGAAAACCACACAGTCGAACCTGGCAGACCGATCTCCGTCTCTCTTTCTTCAGCCACCGTCGAAATCCTTCGCGCCTCGAGCCTGCCATTTGTGCATCCTGCCAACAATCCCTGTCTTTTGGTGCGTGTAACTGTAGCTGCAGACTCAACACTGTTGGTGATTAAACCGAAAAGCGCAGAAGAAGATGTGCCATGATCCGCAATCCACGCAAATCCCCAGTGATCCGCCACAACGGGCATCCGTGCTCAGCGCGACTTTGCGCCTTCCAAGGATGCTCGAGGATCGCCTGCCCAGGGTCGTCTTCCAGGGTCGTATTCCCTTCTTTTTGTTCCCGCTTGCTTTTGCCTTTTTTTTTCTCGACATCCAGCCTCTTTCGGTGTTTGCCCGGCTGCGTTGATCATTTCTTGTTTCCTTTCCTTTTCTTGCCGCCTTTCTCTTCATCACCAACTGTGTCGTACTCGACACTCTTCTTCGTCAACTATCACGCTATCACGTAGCAATATGCCGGCCGCAAATGCAGGTCTCTTGTCTGTTGGAACTTGTTCTCCCCTCTCCCTCGGGCAAATACCTGGATGAGTGTCCCGTACCATGTACAGAGTACACGTCTTGACCAATATCATGCACGCTGGTATAGCCACCTTTATCACCATCTTCTCTATTCCTCCTCCTCGATCCTTCTGCGGCTTGCAACTCTGGGCCAACAGACAAGCGGCCTGCAGACAGACAACCAGCCAGCGGGCCATCCTTTGATCTGGCAAGCCAGGTGGTCGTCCCAGTCGGCCAGTCGGCCATTCTTGTTTGACCGTCTTTTTGCTGTTGTCAGTCTGCTTTTGCCATCCTTGTCTTTCTTTTGCCATTCTGCACTTTTGCGCATTGTCGCGGCTGTCACCTGCCACCTTCCCTTCTTTTTTCTTTCTATTATCGTTCTTGCCTTTTCGTCTCTGCCTTCCTCGCTCCTTCCTCACCCCGCCGCGTAACCCACCTTTCAGTCATGTCAGCCCGGACAGCCGCCACCTGGTTCGTCCTTTTCCCTTTACCAGTCTTGGCCCTTTTTTCGTAGATGTACGATGTACTTTGTGTAGTATTTTGTAGCTCTCTTGCCTATGCGCCCCCCGTACAAGTCCAACTGCCCGCTGGGATGGTCGCAGTCGGCGGTCGTCCCTTTGGGTCGCTCGCGCAAAAATGACAAAAAGACGAAAGAAAAGAGGGAAAGAGCGACCCACTCTTTCTCACTTACACCCCTGCTCTGCAAAAGCCTATCTCCTTTTGACTTTTTTTTTCTTTTCCGTCATCTCACTCCTTCCCACCTCGAGTCTTTTGCTGTCTGTTTCTTTCCTTTTTAGATTGGAGTCTGACCACTTGCCCCGTCTTTTTGGACCTTTACGATCTCTTTCTTCTGTTCTTTGTTTTCTTTCCTCCCTCACCATCTTGGGTTGTTTCGTTGTTTCGTTTCGACTTGTTTCTTTCTTTATCCCAGGCTCCCTTTTCTTTGTCAACAAAACAAAACAAAAACGACAAAAAAGACAAAAGACAAAAAAAGTCCGACTGTCCTACACATCCGTTCTTCGTACAGCCTCAGCCTCGAACCTGCAGACCTCACTTCACCTCACGGAGAACCCGACATATTCTTTATTAAGTCGCCAGCTTTACGACGTGCTTTCGACCTCGTCTTTCTCATCCCTCCCCATGATGTTATAACAGCCTGTTGCTGTCCACTCCCGACCTCTTCAGATACAAACAAACAACATCGACACCAACACCGGCGAACCGTCGACAACAAACAAACACACCACACCTTACCTCAAGCTTCTCCTCACACAACCAAAATGACCGCCCCGTCTACGGCCCTCGTGGCCGCCCTCGCGCTGCTAGTCGCCGATGCCACCATTGAGCTCGGCTTCATCACCAGCATGGTCGCCTACCTCCACGGCGGCGCGCCCTCGGGTATTTTCGTCATCAACACCCCCAAGACCCACGTCGCCGTCGCCAGTGCCGACCCGACGTACGAGCTCAAGGGCAAACCTTTGCACGTCCTGGTCGACCAGGGCCACACCAGCAACGGCGCCGCCGGCTCGGCCATTGTCCTGATTGGCATCGTGGGCGCGATTGCCTTGATCCTAAGAGCAAAGCTGCCCGGGCGCTGGCCCACGCGCTTCCTCTACAATTTTTGGATGATTATGCAAATCCCAACCCTCTTGCTGACCCTCTCGGCGCTCGGCTTCGTCTTCGCCGTCACAAACAAGCACAAGGGCCAGACCATCAACCAGACCATCGCCTACGACACCCAGCCCGGCCCCTATGCCGTCGACACCTGGACGCCGCAGAACTGGTTTGCCGCCCTGCTGCAGCTCGACTTTGCCGATCCCGATATCAGGAGCAACATCGCCATGCACTACCGCATCATGCGCGGCTGGCAGTACAATTTAATTCCAATGTTCCTGCTGCAGCTCACGGAAACCGTGCTCGCCATTGTCGACTGGTGGGCATGGCGGCAGAATGGCGGGCACAACCAGCAGCATGTGCCCACCAGCAACGAAAAGTACGAGAGCCAGGGCGACTACAACGGCGTCGGCAACGGCGTGCAGGAGTACAACAATGGCAACGGTCACAATGGCAACTTCAACGGGCAGTACAACCAAGGCTACGCCAACCAGCAGCAGCACTACACTGCATGAGCTCTTTTATCGATCGCTATCATCTTCCTTTTCTTTTCCTCTTTCTTCTCTTACGACGGACGATACATTTACATCTATATTGGGGCGGACATTTTACACTGCAAGGCGTGATATCTTGTAGCACTTGGCGTTGTGGTCTATTTACCCTTCTGGCATTCATTTTCATCTTTGGCTCTGAACATTTGACTTTTGCCTCGACATCTACTTTCGTTTCTCATCCTTCCTTTGTAATTCTAATGAATTTACTTTTCTTCTTATTCAACAATTTATTCCAATTTCTTGTCCAATTATTTTATTTGTCATTGATACCGCCTTGACCGTCTTGCGCGTCTCGCTCGTTTTGACAGTTCCACCTATTCGACCCGTCTCCCACGGGCACGGCACGCTTGTATTCCCAACAGCAACAGCCTGCATTCGTCGGGCTCTGGGCATTGATCTGGCACTGGTTTGCGTGGACTGAGTGGTCTGGGCTCATAAAATATATTGCTTTGTGCCCCCAAAGGTTGAACGGCAGTCGCTTCTGAAAAAATTATGAAAACTCTCGAAATTCTTCCAAGTTTATCCTAAAAATAGATTGCAAACTGCTGTGCGAAACAGGTGATAAGAGTAGAAGACCACGCAAAAGAAATAATGTGCGGAAGGCTTACATACAAACACACCCTCTTCTTCTTCTTTGCCGTCTTCTTGATCGTCTTCTTTACCGCCTTGTCCCTTTTGTCCTTTGCTTCATCCTTAGCCATCCCCCTCTCCCCTTTCACCTAAACGCGTAATATCGGCCATCAGGCACAACCGGAGAGTTACCCGGGAGCCTCAATCCTTTTCGTCTTTTCGTCTTTTCACCATATGGTCTTGCCGTCTGTCTTTCCATCTTCGTCGCACCCGTCTCCAAAATCCGTGGGTGGTGTCTTCACTGGTATTGGTGTCGCTGTCAAATTCATTTCTGTCATTACTGTCGCCGTCACTATCTGCCATCCTCCTCCCCTATGTTGTCTTTGCCGCCTCTGTCGTCGGTTCAGTTGTTGACTGTGCCGTTGACGATTCTGCCGTCTCCGTTGTTGTGGTCTCTGTCGCCGCCGTCGCCGCCGCCTCGGCCTTCTCGGCACCTGTCTCTTCCGCCTTTGCCTTGGGCTTCGTGCCCCAGGTAACGGTCACTTCAATGTACGCGTGGATCGACGTGTCCAGCAGGTCCCGCCGCACCTCCACCAGCAGCGCCTGGATGTCATCGTACGACCACCCCTGCAGGCCCAGCAGCTTCAGACTCAGCCCCTCGATGCCATTCAAGAGATCCTGCTGCACATACGCGCCCAGCGTCTTGTAGTACGAGCCCTTGGGCCACGGGTTCACCGGCCAGTAGAACTTGCGCTCCGTCACGTCCTCGAACCCGGCCTCCCTCATCCACCGCGCATAGTGCGGCACATTCGTCCAGGGCCGCCCCGTCAACGCGGCGCCCTGCACGACAATGTCGAACCACCGCCGCAGGACGCAGTTCTCGGGCGGCGGGCTGGCAAACTTGATGGGGAAGCAGCCGTCCTGCAGCTCCAGGATGCCGCCGGGCGCCAGACTGGCAAAGGCCGAGTTGATGACGGTGGCCGGGTTGCGGAAGCACGACACGAGGGCGCGGCCGTGGACGTAGTCAAACGGCTTGTCAAAGGACCACTCGTCCTCGGCGTCGTCGACCTCGAACGTGCAGTTGGGAGGGATGCTACACCACGGTGAGTGACTATTCAGAGCAACAAGGGGGCGGGTAACTTACAAATCCGGCTGGATGGGACTCAGGTCGGTGCCGATGATATGCGAGTCGGGGAACTCGAGGGCTACACCGTTAGCGGACGCCGACAACGAAAGCAAAACAAGAAGAAGGGACACTCACCAAACTCAATCGCCCAGATGCCCGTGCCCGTGGCAAAGTCCAGCACCCGCTTCGGCTTGTCAATCGGCGCCAGGTACGACTTGCCGTGGGCCATCAGCAGGAAAATGGCGTGCTGCAGGTCCAGCCGCGCCTGCTCCTGGATGTCGTTGGGCAGCGGATACTTGCCCTCCTTGTACCGGTGGTACGTCCGGCCGTTCTCCTCGACATAGTCGTACACGCTAGAGCGGATAGACGTTGTTGTTGACTTGACAATGCTCGACGCACGGTCGCTGTCGTAGGCGCTGTCGGCGTCGTCGTCGTCTTCAGCTCCGTCAGCGCCGGGGGCTCCCACACCCTCGCTGCCGCTGTCGTCAATCGCCGGCATGGACGGCGCACTACCGTCGCCCCACGACACGAGCGAGAGACGGCTGGCCATGGGGACGTGGCCGACGGGTTCGTCACCATCCGCATCTGCATCAGCATCGGCGTCTGCGTCGGCAGAAAAGTCGTCGGCAATTGGCGGTGCCTCGTCGGTTGATCCGGTCTTGGGTTCCGTCTTGGTATCTGGGGCCTCTTTTGTCTCTTTTGATGCTTCAGTGTCTTTTGCGGTATCAGCTGGCGTGGCTGTTGTGTCGGCCACCTTGTCGGCCGCAGGCGCGGCCTCGGGTGCAGCCGCTTCTGGTACAGCGTCGACAGGCATCGTGCAAGACTTGTGTGTGACGTGGGACGTAGGTGCGCTCGTTTAGATTATGGCAAAGTCGTACGTCGTACAATCGTGCAATTTGTTGTCAAGGAAAAGACAAAGGAAGAAAATTACTGTTGTGAGTTCTTGCTCTCGCACGCAAGAGGGGCCAGGGACCGAAGCCCAAACAAGCAAAACAAGGGAGTAGGGACGACCGGCGCATGTTGGCCGAGAGTTGGCCCCCATCCCGCCATTGTTCTTTCCTCTTTTTTACGCCCAAAAAATGCGCACAACCACACCAACAAAACTGCGATACGCATATGCGCCTGCCTTTTCTTTCGTTATTTCGTTATTTCGCTATTTCGCTCTTTTTTTCCTTTCCATTTTGGAACCCGTTTCCTCGTTCTTGCTTGCCCACGCAGTGTTGCATTGCGGCATGCTCCTTCTCACAATTCTAGAACGGTCCTCAATAAATGCGGCAAGAACGCCTTATTTGTCAAACCAGGTCAGACCGCCAGTCCCAAGAACCGACTTCCTGGGCTCCTTTCCGTGTCCATTGTGCGCTTCTGTGCATCTGTTCTGTTGGGCATTTGATCATGTCTGTCACTTTTGCTGTGCTTGCAACATCGGGATACATTTCAGTTTTGCGCATGTTGGCAGCAGGCAAAATCAGGATGAACATATCTCCACTTTGCTGCGCACTTGCCCTGCACGGAGAAGGAGAAAAGGACGAAAAGACAGAGGAAAGTGCATTTCTATCACATTTGCACTTCTTTCCCTGTCTTTTTATCATATTTTTGCACCTCCTGCTCTTTCTCGCTTTCGTCACATCGCACTTGCCTGTTTGGTCGTATTTTCGCTTTTTTCCCTGCCCCCCACGAGGGAAAGAGGGACACAAGGGAGGGGCACACCTTCGTCATTTCCTCATTTCCTCTTTCCTTGTCACTCTTTCTCATTTTGGCAGTTTATGCGCCTCTCTCTTTCCTTCTCTTCTTCACTCAAGTTGACTTCTGTTCCGTGCCTACGGAATACTTTCCGACATGTTTTCGCAGCGTTGCTCTTGCCATTCTCTTGTCTACGACAATGTGTCTTTCGCTTGCGTGGCTATCACGGCAAAGTACGACGTCTTGTCTTGACCCGACCGTATTGCCCTCAGCTCTCTACCCACATCTTTCTTTGCATTTTCGTCTTTCTTTTCTTCTTCTTACCGCCCATCGCCCTTCTTCCACTTGCTCTCTCTTCTCTCCGATAAAACAAGACTTCTTGTCTCTAACCGTTACGACGCAGCGCCCCTCCTTTTCCTCGTCTCTTTCTTCGAAAGAATATCTCCCCACCTCCACCTCCTTCGGGCAGATTCTCAAAACGCCAATGGCCGTTCGCGGGCACTTCCGTAGCGCTTGACATGGATCCAAAGAGAGCAGCAATGAAGAAAATGGCCTGTAAAACAGAGTAAAAACCGTACGATGAAATGCTGTAAAACCACTTGTCGCCCGGGTATGCACGCCCGCCCAGCACCGTTGCAAGAGCTAACACCAGTAGTGCTGTGGAGCATGCGAGATAGCGCCCGCGACAAACACGAGAAAATGGGCATGATGTGCACTTTGGCAACTTTGGCAACATTTGGTGGCGTTGTCGCACAACTCGTCTCGGCCGAGCAATATTTTGTGTGCAGAAATCACCACAAACAGGAACAAAAACAAGAGTTGGACGAGACAAGCATTGAATTTAAAGCAATATGAGCACGGCAGATAAATCTTCCATGACCTATGCACAAGAGCTACTGTCGTTGAATTTTTCTTAACAGATCAGCAGCACTTCTGTGGGGGCGAGAACCAAAACTACCAAATCCAGTAACCGCACATCTGAGGGAGATATTTACGACATTCATGATATCACTCGATAGTTCGTAGTCTGTTCTTTTGAATAAAAAAAACCAGTTAGATACACGGAGTGTCTGTACGTAGTGATTAGTCATGATTCTGTTCATGTATCGAAGGGCTCGTTGATGATGCCGATTGTATCCTGGGGATCCGAGAAGCTATTACGGACTATCGTCAAGCTTCTTACGAGAAAAAGACCACCTGGTGGTTTAAAAGCCTCGAAATGTAAAACGTGACCCGTTAACTACTATCTAACTAATTGCCGGCGTCGAAAGTGAGTAATAAGCTCATCACGAGGCTGTGGCTAAGTATTAGTTGACGGTTACACCGGGTCGATATAAAGTACCTTTTGTATGTGCGACACATACAAACGATACTTGCATCTAGCATCTAGCTCGCCTTTACTACCACGCTTGTATATCGACTACACGTACAAAAACTATTTTTTTGAAAACTATATAAGCTCGTACGGCTTTCCGAATTATGTTTGCTTCCAAGACTATCCATATTCTCCTTTATCACTATTCAAACTCAGCCTCCAGTAAAACCAAAATCATCAAGAACGTCGGATCACCTACTTTCATCACCACCTACATTCCTTCATATATCTTTGTCTCTCAGTTAAGAAATACCTTTCAAATTTGTGCCACCAATAATCAAGATGGCAATTTACCCTGATACTGCCTCTGTGGCAGAGAGTGAAGACACCTACCTAGGTATCACCGACTCGGATACCACCACAAAGACCGAGCCTCAGCCAACAGATGCAGACCCGTCAACCACACCACTTCGCATGCCCACCGAGCTGTTGTCATCACCGTCATCCAACCCTTTTTACACTCGACCCGTTCCAGGATCGCCGCCCTTGGACGAGGAGCTCGCCTTGACCACGTCTTTGATAGACGCATGCTGCCGCGTGCATGAAGTGTCCAACATGGTGACGGCTCTGTGCAATCGTTTTATCCACCAGTGGTCTGGTGGGATGAGCCCTGAAGAGGCCGCCGTGGCAGCATCAGCCGCCATTAAAGGAGAGTTTAAACATGTGCAGACTACGAAAACACTTTGGGGAGTGGTCACAAAAACGCGCGGCACGCCCATGGAATTGGTCATCGCACAAACGATGTTGTCCATGCTGCAGCTCAATGTTGCCATGGCCGGTGCCATAGCTGGGAAGCTCATGGACGCCCGCAATAAGGCTGTCTCCAGAGGCTACCTCCATCCTTTGCCGGCATCCCATCGTGGCAGTGGAGACGACACACCGACTGCATTGACAACAACCGCCTCGACATTTGCTGCTTTCACCGACGGATTTACACTGGAAACAAATGTTGATCATCTCACAGAAGCAAGCAAAAAACTTTCAGACAACGAGACAGTTATTGTAGTATATGGCAGGGAGATAATTGAGAGGTGGGGTGGCACGCGCTCTACATTAAGAAGGATGCTTGCTTTTTGGTCTAAATTCCGCCCTGGAAGGATTCAAAGGGCTTGCGAGCAAATGTTGAAGGATATTGCAAACACAGGTCAAAACAACGCCAACGACAGCACAAGCCGGTCCACGGTTGCAAACATGTGCGAATGCCTATTCGAATGCAGCACCTCGCTCGAAGAAGCCATACTCGGCGCCAACAACTTACTCTCGCAACTACTCATCATGATCCAACCTGAGTCGACCAAACCGTCCGAAAAATCGTCTGAAAATACCAGATTTGGCTTTCATCTATTACGATCAAAGTCCGTCAAGCCCGAGCCACAGCCTGAACGTGTGCACGTGCCATCATCAGACGAAATTCTCGTTGAGAAAGTGATGCGTCTCTGTCTAAAGGTGACAACGGTTGTCCTTGATTTTAAGAAGCGAGCAAAGGCCTGGAGAGAAAAGGAACGACTGGAGAGCAAGGGATCTATGGGTCAAGAAATGCCCCGGGCCTTGGCCTGGTAATAATCCCACTGAGACTGAGAACGTTGGCAATGATTGCTGTTCTTGCCGCATTTGGAAATATCAGAACAGCTCACAAACTTGATAGCAAATGTCCCATAAAAATGGAAGGAGCTATTCAAATGCAAATTTATGTCACAGGCTCAAGTTTGGAAGGTGCAAAGGGTCGTATTGTCCGGTTGCTGGTTCAGGCAAGAGCGTTCAGGCACGAGCCCTGCCCTGCCAACTTGTGTTTACCCCTTTTGTTTTGTTTTGGTGGTTCCTGCCCTTTTGAATATCTGGCTGTCCACCAGCCACGACACTTTCTTAGTCGCAAATCTTGCCATTCTCGCCATCCATCTCTTCCACTTACACAAAACACAACAAAACAAAATCAATGCAAAAGAACAACAACACACAAACAACACAAACACAAACACAAGCACACCACACACACACACACGCACGCTCACAGCCCCCTTGCTTTCACCCTCCACCTGAACCCTGTGAGCCACTTCATTATTATCTTATCAGGTATCATTATTTCAATATTACTTAACCTCGCCATCATCCGTCATCCCGTCGCGTCTGTCTTCTCGTCTCGTCTCGCCGTTCGATATCGTTTTTTTTATATCATCATATCCAGAATCATCTCAGCTACACTAGAACGAATCTGTGTACTGCCACAGCGATAGCAACAGCAGCAACAACCCCAGCACTCGGCTCGGAAGCACAACGACCACCATCATCACCATGGCGGCACTTATGCCGTAAGTATCTCTCCAAGCTTTTCTAGTTCCATCCGACCGTGGCATTGTTTTTGTTTACTAACATCTAATAGGACGGTGGCGAGAAGACCCGTATCCGCTCGTCGACGAGAGCCCCCGAATTCATCCAGTGTTTTCGTCCCGTGAGTTGTTTCTCTTTGTCTTTTGCTTTTCCAAGCTGTCCGAACTGTTGTCAGACATTGCCGAGCATTCACTAACACGCGTGCATAGAACAGCAGTTGCTTTCGTGACCATTGGCGGGCCGCCGTTCTCGTTGAACGTTTTCAAGAACCGGGACGGAAGCCAACAGTTCTAGTTCACTGTCGACGAAATCCAGCGGCAGAGAAAGGTTGAAGGCCGCCGAACGGCCGTGCTGCCTTTTCAGGCGGCACCAGGCCAGCATCTCACGGGTGGCTCAAGTTGCAGGGACGACCCGCCGGTCGTCTCTGTTGACTCGCCCGAGAGGCCCGAAGTTGTTCTTGCTGCCAACGGCGACGACAACGACAATGACGACGAGAGCGACGAGGAGACCAGAAAAGACAACGAGCTGGCCGCATTTGCGCGGTATTACGCCGCAAATCAGGCCGCTCACGAGCTCCGCAAGAAGAAGGTGAAGGAGGCGGGATTTGGAGCCCGCCCCCCGATGCCTCCAAGCTGAGAAAGGCCGAGAAAGAGAAGGAGAAAAGGGAGAAGGAGGAGCCTGCTCCCGCCGATACCGTTGCCACCGCCGCTTCCACCAAGGCCGCAGACACGGCCAAGGAACTTGCTCGGCTTGCCGAGATCCTCGAGCGGGCCGAGAGATGATTGTCTGGCGTCTTGTTCCCGAGTGGCCCGCCCGAGAGGCCCGAAATTGTCCGACCTGCCAATGGTAAAAACGACAACAGCAATGACGACACCAACGACAACGACAAGTACTAGCAGGAGCAGGACGAGCTGCTGGCCGCGTTTGCGCGGCACTACGTCGCGCGGCAGGAAAAGCACCAGGCGCACAAAGCAAAGGTGAAGAAGGCGGTTTGTTTTCCACTCCGCCTCCTGCGCCTTGGAAGCCCGCTGCCACTCTCCTCCCCGCGCCAGCCAACCATGCCGCCGCCTCCGCCCCCGCAACCCACATCTCATCCGTCGCATGTCCCGCACAAAATTGTCCCAATGCGGACCTTTTGTCCAAGGTTGCCGCCTCCGCCTCTGCTGCCGCCAGCTCCGCCGAACTGTCGGCACGCCACCTGTCGGACCTGGCAGAAGTGCTTGCACTTGCTGCCAGGTAAACCCCCGCCCAGAAGCTTTGGTTTTTTTTTTGGTTCTTTTTTTGTCGTGACGCCCAGCAGTGCTGCCGCCCGGACTTGTTCCGTGGCGAAAGACTTCGGACTTTTTTAAATAACTTGGAAATTTCCAAGTCAATCGGGGCTGTGCTCCGTTGTGGTTTGCTTGTTGTCACTAGGAGAAAAAAAAATACAAATTAACTCATCATTCCTATACCAGTGATCATTTCATCCAAAGATTGCTCCGTTGAGACTTTCACCATTGTTTTGATTCGTATATGATTTGTATATAAGCGGGCGTGCCTGATAAATATTCAAAGAAGGTTAAGTCGTTCCATCCGAACTCTATCAGTCTCGTGCCAATGCCATGTTTACACATCACTCCTTCTGTTTTCATATAGTCCCTCACGCCAAATGACGTATCTGGTCGAAAAGGGGTACCTAGCAGCTAGTAAACCATGGTGTGACTAACACCAAAATAAAGTGATTCTCAGAATAAAGCGTTCCCAGAAAGTAGGGTCTTCCAAAAAGTAAAGTTACGTACCATCCACCACTAGGTACGGACCTACCCGCCGTGCATGACCCACGTTTCTATGCATATTGTATTTTGGTGTACTTGAACCCTTGATTTTGACTTGGACTTTTGACCGTACAAGGCAGTGTCAGTCGTTCCTTCCTCATCATGAGCATGCTAAAATGTACTTGTTTCCCAATCCGCCACCTGTTGGCTTTACTCATACCTTTTCCCCCTTTTCACACAAAGCTGAAGCCTGCCCAGGTAAAGAATTTACCTAAAGTATGCCCATCCGTTCCATCCACGCTCATCGTCGGCTTCATCTCACTTTCACCCTGAATACAGCCTTACAAAATCATCACGACGACATCACCACCGCAAAACCTCACAGCAAATCAGAATGAAGAAGTCACCAAGCCCTCCAAAGGGGGCTTCCGGCAGCAAACCTACGCCTGGAAAGCCAGCAAAGAAGACTTCTCCAACTCGAAGTACTGGGCCGTCATCATCATCAAAGTCACCAGCAAAGGCAAAGACCTTTCAGATCACATCCTCCTCCAACAAGCCGCTCTTATTTTTCAAGCCAAACGAGCCACATGGCGAGTTCTGTCAGTGGTTTCCATCCACGTTTACCGTTGACAAGGCGGACATGTCGGCCATCATCGGCCACCCCATCGACGCAGCCGACCCAGAAGGCTGGTCGCCGATATACTTTCACTGTGCCGAACAGTACATGATGTACTGCAAGGCCGGCTGTTTTAACGACACGAAGACCCAGCAGCGAATCATGGCTACAAACGATGCCAAGGAACAAAAGAGGCTGGGACGACAGACAGTTGGCTTTGATCCCGCAGTCTGGGACAAGATCAAGAGCGACGTCGTCGTCCTTGGAAACATGGCCAAGTTTGGACAGAACAGACACTTGAGAGACCTCCTCCTCAACACATGCGACCCAGTCCTGGCAGAAGCAGCCAAGGAAGACCGAGTCTGGGGCATTGGGCTTACGGCCCACGAGGCCAGTCTGGAGAAGGACCAGTCGCGATGGTGGGAGAACCGTCTGGGCAAGGCGTTGATGGAAGTCAGGCGACGGCTGGTCGAAGAGGGTGACGACGACGAAAAGGGAGAGGTGAGAGAGAAGGCAGGGAAGCACAAGTAAGGGTCTTGTCAGCCATCGGTCACTAGCCGTCATCTTCGACGGTCTATTCCATCATATCCATAATATCCATAGCGTAATGGCAGTCCATGTGTTAGTTTTACTATCAACATAGTTGATACTCGTTTTTCGTGTAAGTCTTTTAGTCTGGTAGTATCAAGGGTACAGTACTTGTCTATGGCTAGTGTTTGTCACCAATGAAGATGTATTTTAATATTTAATATGTACCCAATGTACATCTTGTCCACGATTATGCGTACTAGCTATACGCCGGTGTCTTCAGCTTCACGCACAACTTTTTGAAATCTATAATTTTGTTTGTGGAATATTGAGTCCTCCTGGTATTTAAGTCCCTTCCTGTGTCCTTGAATATTTTCGTTTCTATCTTCTCTTCCTCCTAATCATCCATCTTTATTCTCTTCATGTTCATCTGAACGCAGTATCACCACCGTCTTCATCTTCTTGATATCAATATCATCTTCAACAACAGTCAACTTCTACAACACTTTTTAAACTCAGTTCAATCTTACAAACACCACTCTACTCACAATGTCTGCCTCTGAATTGCAGGCTTTCGCGGACGCCTTCCCTCGAGAGGACGACGTCGTCCTGTGCGATCCCTCCGACAAAAAAGGCGTACCAGTCGAATATCCTCAACTGGGGCGACCACTTTAGCATCTACTGCTCCCTCCACTGTCTCGGCAACGAGCCGAGCGGCGACTCATTCCGCCTCCATAAGCGCTATCTCTCGCCGGCCGCCAACGCCGCCAACCAGGATGTGCCGTACGAGGACAAGATGATCCCGGTCTACCGCGCCAACGGCAGCTTCGATGTCGAGCTCGTCGATTTTCAACAGGACGCCAACTACGTCTGGGTGCCGCGCCAGCTGTTTTCGGTCCACGCGCTCGCGTCGATGGGCATCGAAAAGTCCGCTGCAGCGGCTATTATTGCAAAGTGGGAGGCCTCGGAGGATATGAAGCACCCCGACATGCCGAGCCGGCAGTGGCTGTTCTTGCGGTTTGTCACGGCAGCCTGCATCCCCAAGGGTGCAAGAGACACGGGGAGACAGGACGACGACCGCACGTGGTGGAAGTGCCTCCGAGGGTGCCACCTGGACGACCTGAACGTCATACGCATCATGGTGCCCATGTACCGCGAGAAGCGTCTGATGCACAGCGCGCACCACTGGGCCCGCCAGGTCATAGGGATGCGCTTCCGAGCCCTTCAAGAAATCCAGCGGACCTCGGAGCTGCGCAGCAGTTCGCCGTACGCCACGCACTTTGACCCCAACCTGCCATTTACGCCGGACGACCCCCAGCACCCAAACCACCCGCAGCCCTGCTACTGCGTCGAGTGCCCGTGGGCCCGTCCAAGCCCCAGCAACCCGGTTGGCACCATCCGCAAGTTCCCCTACCGCCACCCCGAGTACACCGCGACGACATGGACGCCCGAGCTGGCCCGCCAGTTGAGGCTAAGAGAAATATCCATGGCAAGGGACACCATCACCGTGTTCAAGGCCGTCGAGGAGGCCAAGATCCATGGGTTCTGGACAAAGGGAAATGGCGTCGACGGAAACGACGCCCACGTCTTCCGGCTGCTCGAGGAGATCGACTACAACGACCACCTTGACACCACGCCCAAAATCTTCTTCCACCAGTCGCTCGCCGCCGCCGAGCACGACGCCGCCTACCTCAAGCTCCTCGGCAACCGTCTGACCCAGGTCGTCATCCTGTCGGTCCAGATTTCGAGAGAAGCCTTGCAGCGTCTGGAGAGGCATGATCCTCAGAGTGAACGTCTAGACTGGTCAGTCGATGCGGCGGCCGACGCCGTCAACATGAAAGACGGCCCGGCTCCCGTCCAGAGTGGACCCAAACTCAAACCCTACTACCAGGACGCCGCCCGCTACACGCCGTACCTGGGCCCCGGCCCCGCCAACCTTGAATACGAGTGCGGCTTCGGCCTCGTCGCCCGCAGGTCTAGGCCTCCGCAGCACCCCGTCGAGTCCGTCTTCCGCAGCACGCCCACCGTCCACGCCTTCCTCAACCAGTGCGCCACCGTCCTCGCCACGCCCCTCACCGTCCAGGACTTGGGCGGCATGGAACACCCGGCGTGGGTGCCAAACAAAGAGGACGAGGACGAGGACGAGGCGATGGACGTGGAAAACTTATTCACGCTCCTCCTAAACATGGACGTTGCGGATTACACGGCCAATCCGGGGCAGCTGTCTCTCCACATTTCCTAACCGGGATGTCTTCAGTCTTCAGAGCTTCTTTTTGAGAGAGCAAAAGTGAGCTTGTGGATTTGTGATATTCACAATTCAGTGCAGTCTTGATTAGAGCTGTCACTCATCAGCCGGCAGGTCGCCTGGTCCCCTCCACCTTTCTGTTGTTCTCTCTTCTATTTTCTTGCCTCTCCCTCCGCCCAGATCGAATCGCCGATACAACACTCTAGGCATTTCCTTTTCGGGAAGCTCTGGGCGGCCAAGGTGAAAAGAGACAGAAGACACACAACGGAAAAAGAAAAAAAGCAAAAAAAGGTGGGCAGAAGAGGGGGCGACCGAGACAATATGACATCGTTGCTCCGCCAAGTCGGGGAGAGGGTGGGAGGAGATCAACAGTTCTGGGACGAAAAGACTCCGGACTAAAACGATGGCGAGGCGTTTGGTGGTTGGGTTTGATTTATTATTATTGTTTTTATTCTCTTTTACGAATGAAGATTGGACATGATATCCATTTGTTTTTGTTCATCTATAGAATTTTCATAATTAATTTCTATTTTCTTACATAAAAAAACGATATTTTAAAGATGTGAAAAAAAAGAAGCAAAATAAGGTATAAATATAAGGCTGAACAATACCAGCAACTTACCTGACCATGTTCTCTTCTTCGGCCCCCAACGGACCGAACAAGACCTCAGAATGCTACTTCTCACATATTTGTTCACTCTCTTTCAAGGCAAGTCTTCCCTGTCTTGACGCCACAACCACTTCTCACCCCGCTTCTCGGCTTTACCCTTCCGGCCGCACTGCTCGTCCCATTCATAGCGCAATGGGCTGGAGGGATCAAAGTAAGGATAGAAGAAAATATGATCATAAATTTGCAGGTATGCAATAACACGATACAGCTGTCTATTACCTCATGTAAACGGCACACTCAGAAAGGCAAGGTGAGTCTCCGGTTTGATCAGACATGGGGCAAAAGGCTTGTGTACAGAGTATTAGGAACAAACGACACGGCAAACAGGTGTTTGGATACTGAGGTGTTTGAGTGTGGGGAAGAACAGCCGAGAGATGTCCGTGGGAAAAGAATCGACAGTAAAAATACTTGCTGGGCACGGGAAGGAAACGGTGAGCAGGAGCTGCGTAGACGGTCAAACTACACTGTATGTAGGCTCACACCGTCCAGTTGTTCGTCTGATTTCTTTAAAAATGCAAAAGACGGTTTGTTCTTAACTGTTGCAGTTGAGTTTCATATCATAGTAAACGCTGTTTTATTGCTAACTATTTTGTAGGGTAATGAACTTAAATACAATAAATACAATAAATACAAAATTATACAAAACATCCGAGATAAATGTTTCCTTCACAAAAGAGAGAAAAGCATGCTCTTCTTTTCCAGAACAAAATAGAGGTTCTGCTCGCCCACTAGGTTTACAAATCTGAATGGGCAGAACAATGACAAAAAGTGTGAAAAGAGGGTGTGATGGTGTGGGGGTGACCAAGGAGGGGGAACGAGAACGAGAGGGGCGAAACCGGGTGCAGACCGGAGAAGAATACAGGACATCTCTTTTTTTTATCTTTCAATAGAGCTGAGATATTTACGGAAACTTTGTACCGGATTATGATCATTTGTTTCCTTCATGATTTTTTTGCATATTCAAAATTTAGACGAGGCTGTGTTTAAAGCTTCAAGCATTCCAACCCAACTGCCCCAAGCTCCATGTGGTCCATGCTGTGCAGAACAAGTGTATTCCGAGAGCTTAAAATGTCGACGTATCCTACCAAACGAAATCTAAAAGGAAAAAAAAGGGCCGCTCCCGTGGTGGGCCAGATGTCGGCCCGGGATTCAAGCGCAGAAGCCAGTCTTACAGTCCAAGTGCAGCAGTTGAAGTGCAGCGGAGAAATTCCATGGCCTGCGAAAGTCTGTTTGCCAGGTCATGTACTCCGTACTCTGAATATTCTTCTAGAATATCATTACCTGACGTCCTGTCTGCCCATGGCCCTCTTTCGGCCATGAACCGCTGCAGGCCTTACTGCAAGACCATTGCCAACGAAACCCAAACCCAGTATGCACAGCGTGCCCAGTCATGTCCTCTCCCCTCCGCGGCCTGCAGTGCATGTGCAGATGCCAAAATAAAACAACTGTCCGCGTCTTGCTATTTTTGTCGCTTTCATCACAGGAGGGTGCCTTCCTGTTATGGACAGCAGGCCCCCAAAGACAGGACATTGTAACACTGCGATGCATACATGGGATATCAGGCAATATCATCGCTTTGTAAACTCGCCGACTCCGACCATGATGCCGTCGGAATATCCGAGCCAAAAGTACGACCTAGCACTGTGCTAACGGCATCTGGGTATGTTGTCGGCTCCCCACGCTAAGGATATCAATAGACATCTGGAGTTGAAGACAATGATCAACTCTACGAACAATGACTGATATCATTATTGGGGGCTCATATGGCGACACCAAGCTGAAGTGCTGTGTGAAGAGAGTTGACAACCGGTGATATGTCATGTAAGCGCCTTGCGCGGCTGTTTGCCTGGTTACTTTCAAATTACAGAGGTGCGGCTTGCTGGTAAACGGTCACAGCGACACAGCGCCTCCGTTTTGAAGCAAACAACCCCCCATCTTCCTTCCCCGTATTGGTAATGGACCACCCCTGTTTCCCAGCTTTTCCTCTTTCCTATCTTGTCCCACATCGCCGGGCCCTCTTTGCACCTGCCTCGACAGTTCAGATGGGACCATTTCACATAGGAGGAAAGAGCCAATTTTAAATGGCTCCGTTTTCAAACAAATGTGTTAGTTGTTTCTCGTTCTTTTCTAGATTCTGTAGCACTTTCGACGGAGCACTCATAATGATTTATTGTTTCGTACTCTGGAGCCTGAATTTCGGAATTTTGTCTGTTGCAACGGTCTCCTGAAGAATTTAAAGTGGAAGTTGACAAGTTGACAGGTGAAAGAACTCATGTTGGTTGACACCTACGATCTCATATCTGGCTGCATTGCCCTTTGCTCTTTCCAATCCAACATTTCCTTTTTGTACGATGTACACCAACGTAATAACACAGATCAAGACATCTTGCACTGACTTTGACTGTCCTCGCCAATGTGCAACAGTTTGCTCGTACTCGTACGTCGTTGTACTACGCCGCACACAGCAGCCCGTTTTAGTGAAATTGCAATGGCAGAAAGCAGAAAGGGGCAATCAAACGCATCTTACACGGGATCAAGAATACGGAGCCTGGGAACTCGAAAGTTGTAAAAGAGAAGAAAAAAAAAGGAAAGAAAAAAAAACCAAAGAAACGGTAGTTGACTCGACCTCCTTTTGTCTTATCTTTCATCGCTCTTTCCTCGACACACTTTGTGCCCTCTCCCTGCAGTCATAGCTCCTTCCAAAATACTTCCAAATGATCTCGAAGCCTTCCAACCCTTCCAACGCGCCTTCCTGCAGTGGCTCTCCCGATTTTGCCTCACCTCTAAAGTTCTGTCCCGTTTCCCTCATATCCCGCCCACTTGCGCTGCTCACAAGGCGCTCCACTTTCCCGATTCTCTCCTGGCCCTCCTTTCCCTTCTTTCCTCTTTTTGCACGCAACCCCATTTTTTGCTTCCCGCTAACCCGCTTCTTTTTTGTCTCTTTTCCCTCCTAAAATAAAACAATGGTCCTGAGGTCCAATTAGATTGTAAATAATCTCAATGAAATAAACGGTCCGGCGCACCCATCAAACTCGAGATGAAAGAAGATGAAGATGCTGAGCCGACAAAACGGTGGTTCTCAGCGCTTCAGTAGCGGCAGTACAGTATCCTGATTCCTGAGCGCCACAGGCGCCTCACAAGTCCTTTTGAAACCCGTACGCTATCACAACCTATCGCCGCTGCCAAAACTGCCAAAAAATGCCAAAATTTAACAGAACGCCCCAAGCCCAAAGACAAGGAAAGAGCCGGCCGTCTGGGTTGGTGTCTCGTCTTGGGACTTGAAGCGGATCCACGGGAATACACCAAGGAAAGAGAGCGCCGAACGATGCCGCCCCACATTTTTCTCGTTACGCCTTTTTACGCGCTCCTGCTCTTTTTGTCCTTTTTTTTGCTGGCAACTTTTTCGCTCCTCCATTTCCGATGATCGCGCCTGCCGCCAGAACCTTTCGATTTCGCTGCGCTGGCGTGGTTTTTTTTCAGGCGCATTTTTTCAGGCACCGTCTGCCACTGTCAAGTGTCGCGTTGACGTTTTCCAGAGCACTATCAACATTAACGGGCAGCTGCCAAAAGGACGTGTCATGACTTGTAGCTTAAAGCGAGGGACTTACTTCGGTAATCTTGGCTTTTATTTTTTATTCAATTTTTTATTGGATTTTTTAAGCCTCAGTACATAGCACTGAGTGAAAGACGGCGCCTGCCAATTCCCTCTTTTTGGGCCTTTTCCTTCCATCTGTTGTTTCCCTCTTTCCGCCCGTCTCCATTGCTCCTTCTCTCCACCCCCTTCGTTTCGTTCATCGTTCCTTCCCTTTTCGCCTCGGTCCTTTCTGTGTTGTTGGCCCCCTTTTTGAACTTTTGTTATTCTGGCTCGTCTTCTTGCATCTTCCTCCAACTTGCATCCTCTCTTTTACACAGTCCTCAGTAGAAGCATCTTCCAACAGCATCGTTTTTCTTTTTGTGCCCCGGCCGCGATCCTCATCCTCTCCCGCGTTCGCTACAGGTGCTATTATCGCGCCGCATACCCCTGCTCGCCCACTCTCTTTTTCGACGAGACCCCCCCTCTCCCCTTCTAACCGGCACAGGGGTCCCCTTCGGTCGTCATCTCGAACAAAAACGGGTCGACGCCGTTCCCTCGTGCGAAATTACTCGTACTCCGTCTTGGTTTTAGGGACCAAAATTTAATACAGAAAATACCTTTTGTACCCAGAAAGAACTGGGGAGAGCGCCGTTTTGTGCTGCCATCTCAGGAAACGAGACAATTTACAGAAGGAGAAGAAAAAAAAGCCAGAAAAAGAAAAACGTGACCTTGTCTCGTTTCTTCCCGTTGCAGTACTTTCTTTCTCTGCTCCCTCTTTGCTCCCCTTCTTCCTTTTCTTCTCGAAAACGATCGACCCTCACTTTCTTCGACGCTCGCGTTGTCGACCTCCTTTCTTCACGACTTTTTGGGTTGTCATCTTTCTTTTTTTTGTGTGTATTCTTTTCTTTCCTTCTTTTTGTTTTCTTCTTCTTCTTTTCCTCCTTTTCTTCGTCGACGGCCAACAGTTTGTTCTTTACTGGGTACGTGTTTCGCATCACCTGTTTTCCCTTTTTTGCGTTCTTTGCGTGTGTTCTCCTTTTCCCGAGTCGGTTCCTCGACCTTTTTTTTGCGCTTCAGTCACTCTGTCTGTCCACCACCACCCCCTTTCCCGAACCTGAACCCTATTCCATCCCTTCCTTTCCTTCTTCCATCCTTTTTCTTCAACGGAGGCCACCGCCACACCTCGTCACTACGACCGCAAGCCCGACCGTCGCAAACCGAAGCTTGACCTGCTCTCTCCGTCTTGTCTTGCGAACCCCTATTCGACATCAACGGCTGTTGGCGACCCGACCATTGTTGCTGGCCAACTACCAACCGGACGACATTGCCAATTCTCGAGGGGAAGCTTTGCATTTGCCCTGACTCGACAACGACTCATTGCCTCATTGCTCCCATCCAATATTCATCCTCGACTTATTGTCCTACTTTCTGCCCTTTCAACCTTCTTACCCCGTGTGGCAGTTCCCGCCGCGGCGCCAGCCGTCTCTCTCTCTTTTCTCGCGCACGCGCACGCACTCGAGCATCAAAGACCGCATACAACGCATATCGACTCTGTCGACCAACGGTTCCAACAGCACTCTGCGCGCGGCGCACACACATACGTACACACGCCCCCCCTCGTTCTCCTTTCCCCACGACCGGCTCAACCTCTTTTGCCTCTGCCTCGTCTGTCCACCATATTTTCCTCGCCCACCCTTTTCTCCCTATCCCGGCTTGCGCCTGTCGCATTCTCCCATGTCCCCGCGTCGCTTGTGGCCCTATCCTCTGCTTCGACCTTGGGCTTGTACACCCATCCTGCCTTGCCTGCGCACAATACTCCTTACACTCCTTACACTCCTGTCCTCCAATTCCTATCTGTCCCACTTGAAGAGGACTGATAGGGGAGGACGAAAGAAGGCAGCCTTGCTTTCCAGTTCTCTCACACAGTGCCTTGACAGCTTCCATCTGTTGGCTGCCCGCAGTCCGCTTCTGAGCGTCTTTTTTGGTCCCTTGCCTTTTTATGTCTCAGTGGACTTTTAAACTTTGGGCCTTTTTTTTTCTGCCGTTCTACCAGGAACATAGCTTTCCATTGCACCAGCATCACACACTTTACGCTATTTTGCCCCTAACCGTCCCGGCCGACTCGCCACGCCCTCGCAAGAAGAACATACACTATACTTTTTTTAGCACATTAGCACCATCTTTTGATTTTTCCGGGGACAGCCTTTTCCATCAGTTCGACCGCGGGACAGCAATTTTTTGTTAACAAGTAACCGAACTTTGCAGACAGATAGTTTTCCCACCTGCCGCAACCACAACAGCGCGCGCTTCCGACGTTACAAACCGAACTCGACTCTCGACTCGATCGGTTTCCCGTTTGATTCTTCGATTTTGATTCCTTCCTCCGTTTCCTCCTCCTTCGCGAGCCGGTTATCGAAGGTTTCTTTCCTCTAGGGTTCCGTAGACCCTTTTCGAACTCCCGGTTCTACCACCAGCCTCGTCGGTTTCTTCGCACCGTTTACACTACACCACAGCCATGTCCTACTACGAGGGCTCTCGGCCATGGCCTGCGCCTGGCCAGAACGCATGGAATGACCTGGACATTGACAGCCAAACGGTCCGCTCCGGTGCTAGCTCCACTGTCCCCGGTCAGGCTCCGCCGCCGCCATCGCAGGGCCAGGAGGGCCTGCCCTTTTACCACCAGCTCGAGGGTATGTGGACACCTGGGCATACAAGGATTTTGGATGACAACTGTCGAGAAAGCATTGACTAACCGAATTACAGAGGTGGACCGTGCTATTGACAACCTGGTGAAGAGTGGCAAGATGTATGGGGTGCCTGGCCGACGTGAGTGGAATTCTCCCCCCATCGGCCCTGCTAGGAAGCACCCGGGCTTTGGTGAGTTCCCAGACGCGTTTTGCCCGGGAGCTTGGCCATTCGGCCCCGGTTAATCTTTCTTTTCCCCGACCTTGATGCTCCGTTGCCGGCCAAGCTAGACTCTGCTCGACTCGATAAGATACGATACGACTGGCTTATGCTGATGATGGGGCATCATCTGATGATCTAACCACTAACACGTTTCCCTTCTTTTAGATGGCCGTCAGGGTCACCCCAACTCCCGTCCTCACTCCATGGCCGAGTTCGGCGACGCTCGCGGTGCCCACCAGTCGAACCTCCAGAACTTCTACGCCAGCCAGAGACACCAGTCCTCGCGCGGATCCAACGAGGCCGAACAGGTGATCCAGGCCAAGCGCCGCATGGCAGCCCAGCGTGAGCGTGAGCTGCGCAACTATCATCAGGAGCAGCAATACAACCGAAGTAGGCCTTCCCCCTCCGTATAAACTCAACACAATATACACACCGCAAAGCACCATACAGCAAAAAGCAACATCAAAAAGGCACACATCAGACGTGGTTCCCATTGGACCTTGTTCTTTTGTCGTCCTCCCGTCACACATCGTCTTTTACCCCTATCTTTTCGCATTTCCGTTTCTGGTTATTCGCCTTTTCTTTTTCTGTTTTGCACATCATACTTTTTTGCATTTTATACGGCACATGGGAGAGCAAAAACACATACTCCGGGACATCACAGGGATATAGAGTGGGAAAGAGCAATATTTTGATTTTCATATTCCAAACGGGCGGCCATATTTTTTTTTACAGCGCCGAGAAAAAAGCCAGGGGCCGGACAGGGAAGAACAAAAAAGGGGGCCAAGAAGAGAGCGCTGTTTTCCTTGTCAAATGCAACAACACCTTACACAGTTTAATAGTCACCGCAAGTGCAATTCTTTTTTTTCTCTTTCTTTTGCTCTTCCCCCCTCTCCTGTTTAACCCAGAAGTTTGGGATGTGTTATTTTGTCTCTCCTCTTTTGCCATGATTGCTGTTTTTCTTCTCCTTCTCCACATTACTCGTCCTCTTCTCCCTTGTGTTTTGAAATGACCTTCTGGAACTAACATTCTTGCTCCTTTTGACTCTGCAGCTATGCTTGCCGAGCTCTCGTCTTTCGGTAACAAGCCCGACCGCACCCTTAGCCCCGGTAGCATGTCCGAGACCGAACGCCGCGACCTGATTGCCCGCCAGCGCAGCGCCCTCTACGGCGAAGGCGCTTTCGCCGAGACCGGCGGCTACATTGACGAGACTGGCACCCCGCGCCCCGGTGTTCCCGGCCCTCTCCACGGCCCTCCCGGCTCCAACTCGCAGCGTGGCCCCTCGCCCCTGGCCTATGAGTACGGCCGTGCCCCGCCGCCGGGTACTACCGCTGCCGACGCCGTTTCCAAGGACGGCGTGACGACTGCCTCGCCCTCGATCGGTGCCACCCCACGGTCGCGCGCCAACAGCACTTCCAGCCCGCAGCCCAACAACGGCGACCAGCAGTCACAACAGCAACAGGCATCACAGGCCAGCCGGACCAACACCTCGTCTCCCGGCAACTCGCCCATCAACGGCAAGCCCGGTTCGAGCGCCAATCAGGGCAGCGCAGTTGCTCCCATCGGTACCCGCCCGTCCGTCAGCGGCAGCTCGTCGGCCGGCAACACCTCGCTGAACAAGCGCTCGACGACACCCCTGGCCTCGCCCAAGGACAATGCCCCCGTTAGCGGCTCGTCGTCCAACCCGTCGGCCACGACACCGGACGGCTCTGCGATGGGCGTGTCCGGCTGGGGCAACCGCGGCGGCAGCGTGTGGGGCAACAGCGGCAAGCCCGGTATGGGTGTCCAGGCCAGCGTCTGGGGCTAGACGCCGCAGCGGTCCAAGTCCGAGCGGGCCAGGCTTGAGAAGTATTGCGGAGGCCAGACTGACGGCAAACCCAAAGTCAAGCCCGACGGGAGACCCGAGGGCAAGCCAGAGGATAAGCCAGATGGCAGGGCCAATGATCAGCGCCACACGGTTTGAACATGTCCCGTTTTGAACACTTCTCTCTGCCTGTGTCTGCTTTCTCTCCCCTTTTATTTGCTTTTATTTTGCACACACGAGGCGTCCGCTTCCGATTTTTCACTTTGAGTACGGGTTTAGAGCTCAGGGTTTATTTTCACAAACAACACCCCCCTATTGTCTGTCGGCGCAGTTGACTGTCTTTTTTATTTTTGGGTTGTGTTACTTCCCCCTGGTCGTTCTTCAACATTTATCTTTGGCGGTTCTTGGATGTCTGCGTTTTGTTTTGGTTTTTTGGTGTCCTCTTTTTTCTTTTTATTCCATCACAAAGGAGCAACGAGGGAAATACTTTGTTTTATTCTGGAAGGTGGTTGGGCTTTACCTTTGTTTACTTTTATTTCATTTCATGGGTTTTGTTTTGCAACTGCGCGTGGTTTTTGTTTACCTGGGGACATCTGTTTTTTGGGCCGGTTGACTTTATTATCCTTTACACTCTATATTTTTTACCTGCAAGTAATGGTGGTTGTTGCGGTACTCTTCCCCCCTTTTGTCTTTTCTTTCGCTGGTTTAGGTCATCAAGTTTCTTTCGTGCTTTTACTTCTGGTGTGCTTTTCTCTCTTGGGCTGTGCTGGGGATGGTTTATTAAAAAAGGAACAAAAAGGATTTTCGAGAAAGTTTTTATATTTTTTACTACACACAACAACAAAGGCAGGCGTCAACATTTTTTGAAAAACACGCAACACGAGAACACAAAAAGCGAGCAGGTCAAAACCCAGCGTCACAAGTGAAGAGAAAGGCGGAGTTGTTTTGAGGGACCAAAGTTTGAATACGGCGCGAGGACAAACAGGTAACATATGACAGGTTATGGCCTCGGTTTCGGTGTTTATGGACTTTATGGACCCGGGATGTACCACAGGATATCAGTGTCCTTCACACTGGGAGTTTATGAAGTACCACAGTGACTTGATGGGTTTGCTCTGGTCTAAGTTTTGGGATTGGCTGATGACAGCCCGGACATCTTTCTTGCTTTCTCTGTCTTTTGGCGCTTTGTACTTTTGTCTTGTCATGTTCCTTTTTGTTGCACAGCCTTTGGAGTCAATATTGGGTTTGGAAAACAGGCCGTTAGTATTCTATGGGCGTACAAATGGTGGCCTATTCTTATCATGTTGTTGCTTCACACAGCACATTGCCCTCACGGAAATACATCTTGGTTACAAATCATTGCGTTCATATTGAATCAGGATTCAAGCTCAAAAAGAAACACCAAACGCCAAACAAATACAGCCACAGAGATATCAAGGAACAAATCAAAAGCAACCACAGTCATCGTACACGACACCGCATTCGTACTCTCTCCGATCACAGCCCGAGAGACGCGATAGCCTGGTCCAGGTCCAGCACGTCGTCTGCCTTGAGCGCCTTTTGGCCGTACATGACGATGCCCCGGCTGTTGATGGCAAAAGCGCCCGCCTGCTGCCACTTGTTGCCCATGATCGTGGCAGGGCCGTCGGACACGGCGTCGACAACGCCTGAGCCGCCGGTCGATACGGGCGCAGGGGCGTCGGCTGCCTTGTCACCGCCGGCACCGCCCTTGCCCGGCTTCCGCTGCTCCATGTAGCCGGCCACGGTCTGGCCCAGCCACCCGGTCTCCTTCCACGACTGGATCTGCGTGCTCGGATTGAGGACATACCACACGGACCCGAGTCCCAGACCCCATGCCGCATAGACGGCGCGGTCCTCGTCAATGACGATCTGGACGTTCCATGCGCCGCCCATGAGGTCGAGCCACTTTTGCGTGGCCGGGAACGACGAGTGCGAGACGGCAATACACGTGAGCTGGCCGGCGTAGCGGTTCGCCAGCGTGCGGAGGTTCAAGAATGTTTTCTGGGCGACTACACGTACCCCCATGTTAGCAGATTGAATGTACCCCGTGATGTTTATCTGCCTGCTACGCAGGGCGGACACTTACAAGCACACCCCACACATCTCAAAAACACCACAACAACCGGCTTCCCGCCACCACCGACGGCCAGTTTCCGGTCCCGGTCCAGCGGCGCCGTGTCGCCCTTTTTCGGGCACGCCGTGGCCACCGGGATGGGCGCCGGCGGCGGCGTCAGCCAGGGCTGGACGGTGAGCGGCAGCGACTTGACCGACATCCAGGCGGGCCACTTCTTGCCGCCGTTTTCACTACTGTCCAAATCATCGTCGAGGCCCGCCACTGTCCCCGGCGGCAGCGGTCCTGTGCGCGTCTTCTTGAGCTTGTTGGCGCCCGTCTTTGTGTCTTCGGCAGGCGGGTTGCCGGTGACGTCGGACACGGAAAAGTTAAAGGTGTCGCTGGAGATGCCCATCTTTTTCATGGCCAGCTTTGTGGTGAGGGAGGAGAACATGGTGGCGGTGTTGTCGACAATGTCGTCCTAAGTGTGTGTTGTTTGTTGGTGATATTTCTTTTTCACAGAAGAGAATGAAACATATCGACTGCGGGGGGAGGGAAACGCTTTCTTTATGAAGAAACTCTACGACAGCCGGCGCATCTCTGGATAGGCACATCACATTATGTCTTGGTACGGAGAAAGGGTCCTCTCACCGCACAATATATGAAACACAAACGTCAGAAACAATTGCAGCGAGGGGAGCCACACAGAAAATATTCATTCAGAAATAGAATGGCCATTGCGATTTGCTGATTGGTATTTTCTATGGGTTCTCCTCGCAAAAGCGAAACCACAATCTTGATACAGCAACTGTCGCAGCTTTTTTAACGTGGTTCGCACTGAAGGTACTTGCACAGTTGTGCCGTCACATTGGGAGCGGCGTCAAGGGTTCTCCAAACAAACCAAAACATCCACCACAAAACGGAGTCAAAGCTTCTTCTCCTTTCTGGGTTGAGGATCAGAGCTCAACATTCAAAAGTGAGATAATCGACAAAAATATGTGAGCTTATTCAGAACAGCTATTTTGGGTTCCCTACAGAAAACACGAGCAGTGGCGATACCACAACGCGTTTATCATTGCATCGTCACCGGTTTACCCCAGATTCAGGGGTTGGGAACATCAAAACGCAGTGAGGTCGATGCTGATTGGCCACCCCCGCTTAGTACCTGAATGTCGACAGACGGTCAAGTGATCTCCCTCCGTATCGAATATTGTTGAGATGAAATAGTTTACTTTTGTATGTACGGGCATACCACAGAAGCTTCGTCTCATATTCTCCATTATATCTACTATTGCGTCTTCTTTCCGCTCTTTGGTGGTCTCTTTCTATTTAACCGGACGACTGATCGCCCTCTCCGTTTTGAATCTTCAGATGAACACGCATCGAACCGTCTTCCAGTGTAAAGAAAAGAAGGACAGTCCTCCTCAGAGTATGAACTAGAAAATATACCGGTTTCCGCGCTCATTGTAGACTTGTAATTGAGCGTCGTCTTGTTCCTGGGCACAATCACTTCAGGAATCTGCAGACAATGCACGGCACCGAAGCATGCACTGCTAAAGTGCCTCCGTCTCCTAAAAATAGCTGAGAAAGTAAATGCGACAGTCTCGCTTGCCCGGAATGAGATCTTTTACAGAGTCCACGGAGAAGCCGTTGGTATAAAGGACGGGATGGCGGGCCACGGACGGCTGTCCCGTAAGGTGATGCTGTAATTCTGAGTCTCTGTATGGGATGGAGCACACATATCCATCGTCTTCCGGGTACTCTGTACTCTGTATATAGCCTGCAAATAAATGACCATATATAACACTCTGCCATAGAGACTGCCACGCGTTTTCTTTCTCGCATTTCCTGGAGTTAGCAACCAAAACCAGGAGGTGCTAATCCGGGGTAGACATGGGGTGAGTATCTGCCTGCTATTATGTACGTGTGGAGTGCGCGTCTTGTGATATATTTGCATATGCCATCCTGCATATTCTGTGTAAGTTGGCGATGCAGGGAGTGGATTGCGTGTGCATAATATGCAGGCGGAATCACACTAGTATGTAGAATTAGTGCATTATGTTGATTATGTACATTGCAGATGCTATGTGCACTGCCTTATTCCCACAGGACCTTTAAGCCTTGCCAGTTCCTTTTTTTCTCTTTTTTTTTTCTTAAACCTCAACGGCCTGCACAGCTCTCCCTTGCATGGAAACTATTGAAAATGTACATTCAAGGACAGTCGGTCAAGAATAGTAACAGCAACAGCAACGGTAAAAGCCTTGTCCATTCATAATGACAACCCCTCACCTTCACACCTCAAGAGTTTTCTAGAAACGGTCCGTCTGCATGTCGATCTGTTCTGGGTCACAATGCCGGCTGAGAAATGTTCGAATCAACGTTGAATCAACGTTTAAAAACGTAACTCGTCTCTAAACATGCAGAATTTACGCAGGGGACAGGGGGTTGTCTGTGGTTCTAAACCTGTGTGGTTAGCGGGAGTCTGAAGGGCTTCCTTGCGTTGTGGCTACTGATCGACAAGACTCAAAAAGCTTGTCTCTGATCTATTGACAACAATGCCCCCTTGCATGGAGTAATCGAGAATTCAACGTCTCCTAGTTCTAAAGACTAAACTTTACCTCAAAATACAAACAAAATGGGAAAGCCCCCTGTATGGTAGTTTCAGGCTGCTTGAATAATCTATCGTCTAGAAGCAAAGTAAACTCTATGCCGTTTCCAAGTAATATCCCTCGTGTAAAGTTTCCAGCGCCGCTGATTACAGAGACAGTTTGTCAATCGATCATATGCATTTGATGCCCGAGTTTATTGCCTGCACGACATGCCATACCTGCATTTTGATTGCATTTTCGCTTCGATCTGTCTTTCTTTTCGTGTTTCTGTTTCTAGGCCAAATTGTATACGACAATCTTGCTGCTGCGTCGTGGTCTCTCCTGGTCTCTTTACTCTACTTGTCTGCCAAATTCAGCAGTAGGACAGGGACAGACGGGTCTCAGAAGCAGGCACAACGGAAAGACAGTACTTGCATAAAAAATGCAAGACCGTTCTCTGCCAAGGTCTTCCCTGCTCGGAGATCTAAGCCAAAAAAGTCAATCTCTAGGAAGACGGGACAGCTTCCCCGAGCCCCGAGATGGGAGAGGAGAAAAGGCAGGAATATGGCCGAGAGGGTGCACAGTTCTCCGTAAACAAGATCAAGAACCATCTCATCCCGTTCCCTCCATCTGTTTAACTCCGCAGATTCCGTCGTTTTAATTGTTCTGCGTTACGTTTCTAACATGAAAAAACACTCTCACAGAAGAGAACGTTGCTTTGTGTGTTTCCATATGAAAACATGACGTAGGCTAGAGCCGTCAGCATGTGAAGAGCCGAGAAGAGAAAGAAATTATCGCAGAGCACATGCACAACGATTCATCAAGTTTGCAAAACTGCAAGATTTGGTATTTTCTTGTCTCTCCATGCATGGTTGCCCATGGTTTTGGGCTGTACATTGGTACTACAGTGGCTTTTCTCGCCTTTCTCAAAGTCACTTGTTAAATTATCAGCTGTAAGACGGCCGCAATCATATAACGCACTGCACATTAAAACGCCTTTTTTTTTCTGGTTGATTCTACTTTAAATATGAATTCAGCAGTGTCAGCTCGTACCAGACCAAAGTCAAGTGCAAGAACAGCCGCTGTCTAGACGCTTCCCCGGTGAGAACAAGAGGATGATGAGGGCTGACGACGAGATTGTTCAGTCATTTCAACGACCGAACTGCATAGATTAATTTGGAAACAGACAATTCTCAGAAAGCATAGACGTTCCTCAAAAAAATCAACTAATTGTGTACGAACGTAAATCCATCAAAACGGTGGCAAGCCGCTAGGTTACACCACGGGTCAAGTCCACCAAGGAAAATAGGACTGTGAGAAGAGTCAAGAAAAGAGGTTGACAGATAAACGGAAGATGACTGGCCCGAGACCCAAGCCTGATTTCAGTGAGAATTCATCTAGGTTTTCTTTTCTGCCAGTTAAGATACCATGAGTCGTCAGACCGAAAGGAACGTGGCAAAGGACCGGCCAAGAGAAATAGAGAATTTGACGGCGAGGCGATGCACGGCACAGCACAGGGACAGTACGTGGATGAAGTAGTAGAATGAATACAATTCACACGTTCCCGGAACGGAGCCGACCAGGGCGAAGAAACTTCAATCTTTATGAAAGCCGAAAGTAAGGCGCCAATGTAAGGCTGTGCCTCTTTTCTAAGAGATCAGGAATATGGATGGAGGCTGATGCCCGTCAGCAGCCTTGTGCCGTAGAGCAAAGTGAGTTCTCACCCAAAGCCCAGCCTAGCTGTCGGCATGCTGTTTGTACGTGCAAGTACTCCGTATGGAGCACACAATGTCGTCAAGGTTCCTAGTCCGGCTACTGTGATTCGTCGGTTCCGTACACACACTTTTTCTTTTCTCTTGCAGTCTTCCCATGCTGCCAAATTGCTGTCAGTTGCGGCGACTCAGCCCTTCGGCGGAAGGATTGTGCTGTCAACTTTTCTCCTTTTATCCTTGCCAGAGCCACGGATGCTGTCAGTGTGGGTGGTGGATGTGCATCGGAAAAATCCTCCTACCTTATCCCACCCATCTTCTTTTGTTCCTTTGTCATTTTTCCCCAAAATCAGGGCAGGTCACTTCAACTTCTTTTGTTTTGTTCTCTGGCGGTGGACGCATTTGGAGGTCCTTGTGCCTTTCTGTTTTTGGCCTTGGCCGTCCCTACCCGCTGCCAATGCAAATCTCCCGCAATACCAGTGGCCAAAGGAAACGGCCGAGGCTGTTGCTGCGCTCCAGGATTCCAGGATGTGTGCAAGCGAATATTGGGAAATATCGTCGATGCTTTCTACTTTCTCTCATAAATTCGAGTTCGAGGACAAGCTCGCATGCACTCCATGCAGGGCCCGCTGGTTCTGGACCCTGATTTCCCTATTTAAACATGCCCCCCTGCGACCTGTGCCGTACGGACTGCTCCGTGCTCCGTGCGTAGTTTGTGCCTCCGTATTTTGGAGTCTGCAGGTGGAGCCCCCTCTCTCCAGTCTCCATTTTGTCGGGAGAGTAGCAAATCCCAAAGAGATCCAAAAAGATGTCTTGTATTGTCTTTGCTGGAAACGGTAAGGGGTGTCGTGGGCACTCGCGTGCGTTGGGTAGAAGGTCCCATCAAAGAATAGGGGGACAAGGGGCGTTGGAGTAGAACGACATATCTCCTGCACAGCAGCGAACGAAGCTCGGATGCTGGAGCCGTAGCCGGTATTAAAATGGAGGGTTAGGAAAGGAGGAAAGTAGAAGAAAGCAATGGTCAACGGTTTAAATTGAAAGCAAAGACGAAAGTCTGTCAGAGGCCGCATATTGAAAGAGAGAAAGGGGAAAGGGGCGGGCCTTTTGACAAGAGGTCCTTGACATTGAGGCCAACCCCAGCTCAGAGCACGGCGAAGTAAACTCGCGTGGTCTCGACCAGCATGGTGTTCCTTGGTGCTCAAGACATGTCAAAACTCACCTTTTTAAGCTTGAAAACGGAGGGCAGGTGAAAGAGCAATCATAAAAGGGGGCATCATCCAAACGGCAAGCCACCACATGACAGCCACTCTGGTGTATCTGACTGACCGTTGATTTGCGAAGTGTCTTTACTCGTTTGGGCATCTTCTCACCTCTTTTGTTCTGTGGTTGTTGTCTGCTTTCTTCGAAGCCATTGCTTGCTTCCATCTTTTCCGTGTCCTTTCTTTTTTGCAAGGGATGATAGCTTTGTCTTTTGCTGAAGCATGGAGAACGGCCAGGGCAGTTTCGGAAGGCGGAAGATGGTCGATGTTCAGCAAGGGAGAGGGACAATCAAGGGAGAGGAAGAGGAGGCTCGCTTGTCTCACGACAAAAAGACAAAAGGCCCAAAGAGAAGAATGGCCGTTCTCAGCCCCAACAGCCTTCTTTTCTTGGCTCGTTGGTCCTGCATTCTGTCGTCTGTTTCCCGCTATCTATGTTGCCATGCATGAGGCAGGCGCGAGAGAAAGGTGGCTGCAAGGGGCGCCGTGTCTGTTAGGAGAGTTTTGGGAACTTGGGAAAGGGGCGCGGTGGTACTCCGTAGACGCGTACATGAGCTTGTTGTTTATGACGTAGGTCGCTCCTTCTCGTTGTCATTCTGTACTCAATTCATGTGTGCTCATGAATGTCGTGAATGCATCAATGTAGAAAGAGCAAGCCTCCCTGGCCAATGCAGCCTCGCACTTTCCGTCACGGCAACGGTCAACCATCATGTCGGGAAGGCACGATGGACATAGCACTCCGGTCATGCTGACAATAGAGTGGTGCTCCTCCAAAAAGTCAATTGAGAAAGAATACTCCGTACAAGAAGAAAGATATAAAGAAGTCTTTATCTCGTCCCAAGAACTGTTTTCTTTCTCTTCCCGTGTGCCACGTGCCATATCTCGGCGTCTTTTTTGTTTGGGTCCCGAACACGCTGTACGCATCCGGCATTCTGTTGTGCATTTGGGGCATTCGGGACCAAAAGCGAATGTCAATGGGATAAAGATGAAAGGGAAGTCGCGTTCCTAGGGTGGCTTTCTCTTTTGTTTACCACTCTCTGTCCTTTGCTCTTTCCTGGTTCGCCCTTTCTCATTGTTTGTCTACCACATTACGCGCGTGGGTGTGTCCCGCTCTTTCCTCTATTTCTCTTTTTCCCTTTGCTCTTTATTTCCTCTTTAAATTGGATGTTGATTTCCCATTTCCTTTTCCCTATCGTCTTATTATCCTCTTTCCCTTTTCAAAACTAATACCGTCATTAAAATACGCGTCTCAAAACGTTCATTGCCGAGCAGGTGCCTTTTCTCATTAAAAACCACCCACAAGAGGCAGCAAAAGCGCGTTTGATTAGGTGGGCGCCATTTACCAGTCCTCCGCACTCTTTCGCTGTTTGTGTGCGGACAGTGTATGGACGGTGTGTGGTGCCCGTTTTATTTTTCAGCCGTTTCACACGTTTTTAATGTCCGTTGGCCATATTTCTTCAGCGCGCGGGACTAGTTGAGAGAATGCATCTGAAAAAGGAAGTCTCCCATTCCATTGGCATGCCTCAATATCGGTTGTCAGCTATCAAGATATCGTATTTTACTTCCCAACATGGAAACAGAAAAGGCTGTATTTCCAATATCGGTTTGTGAACGCAGCATGTTCTGATCTTGTGCCCTTGCTCTCATGGCTCTCGTGGCTCTCGTGGCTAAATGACTGAACGTGGGTATCCGTATCTCACCAACGGAGGACGACGGCTTACTCTTTCTTTGATATTTGAGTATTACGGAGCACAAATACCAAGAATCAGGAACAGCAGCAGGATCAGGAGCAAACACAGCCGTGATCACTGACAGCCCATTGTCTGCCAAATTGGATTGTTCTCACCACAGTATTCTGGCCTCAGGCAAACTCCTGCCTTCAGCCGTTCTTTCCTGGCGACATTCGTGACATTGCTGCAGCAGCCTGTGACTCAAACGGCAAGAACAGACCCAGAAGCCCAGAAACCCAGGTTGTGCTGCCGTCCGTCCAGACAGTGCGGCACACTTGCCAAATACGGTCCAATATTGCCGTATTGTTAACTCCGACACAGTGCCGTCTTCCGTCCGCGATATTCAAATTGACAAACAAGCACACGACACTTGGAAATGTACAAAAGCAACACACAAACGAAACGCAGCCTCAGATCGGTTTGTGCATGTCGTGGGCAAACAACGGACGGCGCCTTCCCGCGCTCACCTTCTTTTCGTCATTGCTTCTGAATTGGGTTGCAACGGGAGGCCGTTGACAAACGCAAGGCCCTCCCGACCAACTCCAATTTGTCACTGTCACTGTCTCGGCCTGTATTTTTGTCTCCATGTCCTTGCACAGCTGTACAGCCTTCTCCGTCAGCGGTCAGCTCGTGTCTGATGCTGCGGTCCCTTTTCTGGGAGGGAGCTGCCGATACGCACGATCCGCTGAGATCCTCAAGATCAGCCGCGCTGGACAGCCGCTGCTCGTGTTGTGCGTGTTGTGTGTGTTGTGTTTCCTGTGTCTGTGTGCTTGACATGCTGTCAGTCGACGGAGAAGCGATCTGATGCTGACTACTCCGTATGGAGACGCTGAACTATGAATACGTTAAACATCGTATCCTGTGCCTTGAATGACAGGGGGTTCTCACGACAAAAAAAAGCTTGATCAAGGACAGACCTCCAGCCCTTCCCGATGGAGGCCTCGTATTGCAGCAGCGATGAAGTGTCAATAAGAATCTCTACGACCGCCGTTGTCCACGAGATAAGATGCCTCGTGCTCAGCTCGTCTCATCTCACGCTTTCGATTTTCTCCGAACGGCGTTGCTCTGCTATTTCCCCCTTCCCCTGAACGCCAGTGCCAACTGCCAACACAATGTTCAGTGACCTCGGTGCCTGTCTCCTGTCATTGACGGCCTGCCCCACAGTCCAGCGGCATTTTAGCTTAGCGGCCGCCGCCAGTAAGAAAGGTGCAAAAATAGGGTTAGAAAGGTCGAGAAATGGCCTGTGTGCCCCTGTCTGGCTCCTGTCTGGATGTCTGGCGCTGTCTCGCCTGTGTTGTCAGGGACGCCAGCACACCAAAAACGCCACACTGTCCAGCCGGCGCTGTGTTCTGTGTAGTTCCTGTGTGTTGGCGTTTTCGCACGGCCTGCGCACCGTATGGCCAGTGCGCTTGTTAGGGCCACCACACGGCCCAAAAGGAAATTTGTAGGGCACTGCTCCATAGAAGCGACCCCATAAAACGGAGAGGAGGGAAAGAACAGAAGGGGCATCGAGCCTAAACCCAATCCGCGTGCCTTCCCAGTGTGCCAGTGTCCTCAGTCGCAGCTTCTTCTCGTGACAATTTGCTGCCTCACAGCTGCCGTTCCTGCTGTTTGTGTGTTGCTGTGCCTGCCTTCCTGCCTGCTTGGGCAATTGTGTAGTTTCCTGTCGTCCCTACGACGTGGAAAGAAGGAGAAGGGCATCGCGTCATGTGCCAGTTCCCCTCTCCTTCTTTCGATTTTCAATTGCTTCGTGTCTTGTTCTCGTTTTCTTCCTTTTTCCTTTCTTTTTGTCGTGCCTCGAACCCGACCGTTTTAGCCCTCCACTTTCACCTCTTACTGTCTCATCCCTCCCCCCCATCCCTAATACGTCTCCCTAAAACTGCCCTGATTCGTCTAGGACGGCTTCCCTGGGGCTACGCTCACGTTTTAGGGCATTTTCAGGAATTTCAGGGCCGTTTTCTCGAACCCTTCCACCCCCTCCACTCTGCCCCTTTTCGCCTCTCGCGTTTCTCCCGCCGAACGTTCGCTGCAACCCTTTTCGCTTTTGCCCCCACAGGAGCCCAGCAGAGCGTCGTGCCCACGCGCAAAACGACAGCATTCTATCGATTCTATGGCGACAGCGTGCCCTCGCCCACAACCATTCTAGCCATTCTCCGGCATCCTTTTCCCACTGGACCACCTGGCCACTGACCGCAGACCACGCAGATCGCCGTTCGGCCATTCTTGGGGCCCTTCTCTGCCTTCTCTCGCGCCGCGCCTTCTTCGCACAGTGACAAGTCAACTTCGCACACTCTCAGACTCGAGAAACATCCTCTGCCTCTCTTTGAGTTTGAGTCTTTGTGTCGACCACGCCCAGCAACCAACACAGAGAGAACCGACGCATTGCAACCCGCAGTGCACCTCTTCTTCTTTCTTTACTCTCGCTTTTAACTCTTTTGCTCTTTTGTGTTCCTCTATCTTCGTTTCTCTTACTGCTTTTGGCCGCCCTACATCGTTCCCTTTCTCCCCTTCCGCTCGAACGTCTTCCGGGCAAAGGCAAAACGAAGGCACAAGGCAAGCCGAACTACTCAGTACTACCAGTTTACGACGTACTCTACGCCTCCATTCTTAGCAACACACTTTCCAACTCCTGTTGGCTTTTTACTACCGTTTTCTATCTTTCTCTTCGCTTCGTTCTTTCTCTTGTCCTAGCCATATTATCCGCGCCTCGAGAGCGACCAACTAAACGACGAAACGATCATCTACGTCCGCCTTTGTGTATCCGTTTCCTCGACCAACCCCCATTGCTCCTCCTCCCTTCTCGTGGCACTTGGCTCGCTTCAGACTCTCTCCCCCGCGTCGACAATCGTTGCCGGCCATCCCATCTCGCCGCGTACTCCGCCGTCGAGACTGTCAACAAGCCCCTCCTCGATTCTTCGATTCTTCGACTTCCTCATCCCCCGATCTCCGTCTCGCATCTCGATCCTCCAAGGAGTCCAACTCTTTGTTCGCCGGCTTCGTTCTCTCGACGAGGATTGTTTCGTCTGCGTCTTGTCTCCCGGCATAACGCTTTGCCCCTTTGTGCGGATTGCCTCTTGAGCATCTGCATCGAGCTGACCGATTTGCCTCGACATCCCGCTGTCGACACCACACACCGCTGTGCGACCTTCTCCATTCTCCTCACTCCAATCCTCTTCGTTCTGTCTCCCCCGGCACGACGACGACCTCGTTCGCTCTTGTCCCGGTGCCGCCAGGGACCCGCACCGCCGCGGCCATATCGCCTTCCATGGACAGTCGGCCAACAACGGCAGAACCGAAACACACCACCCCCAAATCGACCTTTGCCTCCTCCATCCATCTCTCGCCCTCGGCGTCCACCCCCCGTCTGCCGTCGAGTATCCCGCTCCCCGAGACCCCTGTCTCGCCTGCTGCTGCTGCGACCCCCTTGACCCCGAGAGCTGTCCCGGCGACGCCCACTGCTGCTTCGGCCACGGCATCGGCATCGGCCACGACGGCCACCACGCCCATCACTGCCGCCGCGCCGCTGGACCTCATCCCCATCCTCTTCCCGCAACACCCGTCCATCTACCAGGCCCAGCTGCTCAACTACAACCGTCTGATCTCGCCGAGTCGTGGTGGTGGCGTTGGCTTACAAACGCAGCCGCTCCCGCCTGTCCTGTCCGCCCCTTTTGTGCAGGCCTCGGCGCCACGATCGCGGTCGTCCTCCAAATCCCACCACAACCATACCCACAACCACAACAACCATAACAGTGGACACCACAACCACAACCCGCAACACTCGCAGCACTCGCAGCAATCTCAGCAGCAGCAGCAGCAGCAGGCACATCAGTCTCAATCCCAACACAACCACTCGACTTCGCAGTCGCCGCCACAAACACAATCCAGTCAAAATTGCCATGGGAGCAAGGCCAATAAACCCGCCGACAAGTTGGACCGCCCGATAACCAAAATGGGGAAAGACACAACGCAAAAAGGCTCTGCCTCGAAACATCAGCAGCAGCAGCAGTCGGCAACGTCGAATTCGTCAAGTCAGCCGAATTCGTCAAAACCGTCAAGTTTGCCAAATCCGCCCGCACAGGCAGCGACGACGCAGTCACAACCAAACTCTGCCGATCTCCTGTCCGCGCCATCCGCATCAAGGCCTGTCGCCGTCTCTTCGTCGTCACGACATCAGCAGCAACAGCAGCACAACCACCATCACCGGCCTTCCAAATCGCCCCGGCCACATGCCAAGGCGCCTTTGGCCCAGGCCAGTTCGGTCCCGTCGACACCGCACCAGCATGCGCGAAATTTCTCCTTCGAGTCCCGCGAACCGTCGCCCAACGCTACGCAGAACCATTCGCCGCGCTCTGCGTACTCCGAGACAAATTCTTCTCTTCCCTCCCTCCGTCCTCTCCCAGCCCGCAATGGCAACTGCATCTACGAAACCGCCATGGTCCGCGGTCGCCGGCGAATGCACTACAGCCTGGGCACCGACCGCCTCGAGACCATACCCCTCGACACGATCAAGAGCAGGCTGTCCGAGGATGAGGAGAAGACGCTGACGGCCGACATGCGTGCGCTCTACGACCGGTTACGACCCACCGAGAAGAAGGAGGACAAGCGAAAAAAGTTTGTCGACAAGCTGCAGTCAATATTCAACGAGGAGTGGCCCGGCCACGATATCCGTGTGCACATCTTTGGCTCGTCCGGCAACAGGCTATGTTCTGATGATTCTGATGGTAGGTACCCCTTTCTTCTTGTGGCAAATCTGCACCCATCTCCTTCTCCCTACTAACCCTTTTTAGTGGACATTTGCATTACGACCGATTGGAAGGAAATGGAAAACGTCTGCATGATCGCCAGTTTGCTTGCCAACCGCGGCATGGAAAAGGTCGTTTGCGTGTCGTCCGCCAAAGTGCCCATTGTCAAGATTTGGGATCCCGAATTGAGCCTCGCCTGCGACATGAACGTCAACAACACCCTCGCCCTCGAGAACACCCGCATGGTCCTGACCTATGTCAACATCGACGAGCGCGTCCGCCCACTTGCCATGATTATCAAGTACTGGACAAGGAGGAGGATCATCAACGATGCCGCCTTTGGCCAGACCCTGAGCTCATACACCTGGATTTGCATGGTCATCTGCTTCCTCCAACTCCGCAAGAGCCCCATCCTCCCGTCAATACACCAGCGCACCGAAGACCGATTGCCACGACCCGACGGCCAACTGTCCGAGTTTGCCGACGACATGACGAAACTAGAAGGTTTTGGAAAGAACAACAAGGAGACGCTCGGCGAGCTTCTGTTCCACTTCTTCCGCTTCTACGCCCACGAATTCGACTACGACAAGTACGTCCTGTCCGTCCGCCTCGGCCGGTTGGCAACAAAAACGGAAAAGGGTTGGCGCACTGCTATGAACAACATGCTGTGTGTGGAGGAGCCGTTCAACACTGCGCGGAATCTGAGCAATACAGCCGATGACACGTCGTTCCGCGGCCTGCACATGGAGCTGCGGCGAGCGTTTGACCTCATTTCCCAGGCCAAGCTGGCCGACTGCTGCGAAGAGTACGTCTTCCCTAAGGAAGAAAAGCAGATCTTCCAGAAGCCGGCACAGGCGCCACGACCCATCCTGATGCGGAGCTCGTCACAACAGCACTCCAACACGCGCGGAGGCGGTGGCGGCGGACGTGGTGGTGGCAGTTTCCGGGGCAATCGCTCGTACCGGAGTGGGAACAACAGCAGGAGGGCATCGTCAAGTATTGCCTACGACAACAACAACGGCAATGCTTCGCTCTACGGCCAGGCCCCGACTATGGTGCCCATGATGTCGCCGCAGGAATTTCAGTGGTTCACGCAGCAACAACAGGTGCAGCAGCAGTTGGCAGTTGCAGCAGCACTGGCGCAGCACGGCAGTCAACAACAGCAGCAGCAGCAGGCCCAGCAGCAGCAACAACAGTCGCAGCAGTCGCAACAATCACAACAGGGTGGCTCACAACAAACGCCGTCTCAGCAGCAGCAGCAACAGCAACAACAATATGTCCTTCATGCGGACATGTTGAACAACACGCTGAATGCTCTGCAGATGCACCAGGCCGAGCAGTCGCTCCTGCGGTACCAGCTGCTCACCAACCCACAGGCTTACATGCAGCAGCAGCACGCTCTGACACATGCCCAGCGCATCCAGCACACTGCCGCATCATCGGCCTCGGACCGGTCACGCACCAACTCGTTCGACAACCCGCCACTGACCGCGCCAATACGACCGGAGCTGTATATGTACGCCATGCCGCCTTTGCCCACGCCGTACTATACCATGCCGCCTGCCGGTTTCACTACTCTGCCGTCGTCTCCGTCAACAGCCACAGCCCCGTCCGAGTTCCGTAGGAGCCTACATCGGGCAGGACCCACGTCTGATGCGGCGTCGCCGACCGGCACACTGCGCTCGCAGTCGCAGCCAGCGTCGCGCCCGTCGATGACCGGTAGCCAGAGTCACGGGAATCTTCTGAGCGCCGTCCAGTTTAACGGCAGTGTCGGCGTGCCTTCGTCGGCTGCATCAACGACTGCCTCTGTTGCCGGGTCGATGTCGGCGTCTGCATCTGCATCTGCGTCGGGCGCTACTCCCTACACGCGGACTGCCACGGCAAACGGTGTTCCCATTCCTAGTTTTATCCGGGACGATAATGCCGACTCCGAAGCCGAGACCACGACGACCACTGCAACGGCGACAACGGCGGCCACGTCCACATCGGCGCCCAGCAAGACCATGTCCGACAGCCACTCGTCCGAGGAAGACGGGCCCCAGTACATTGGTTACTATGTTAACGAGGCAGCTTCTGCGTCTGGAGCCAACCCGGGAGCAGGTGCGCCTTCATCGTCGTCAGCAGACTTAAAGAACTCGTCGCCCACAAGCACAGTACCGGCAAGTGCGATCCCGTCGTTTGGCGATCTCGGCCCGCCCAGTGGTGACAGTGGAATTGTTGGTGGCGGCAGCATGAACCAGCGCCGACTGTCGACCGACCAGCTGCCGCACTTCCTGATCGATCGTCGCATGCGCCGCGCCTCGCGCTCGCCGTCGCCGCTTGGGGGTAATCACAATGGAGGCCATGGCCGCGCCCAGTCTGTCGGTGGTAGCAACACCGCGCCGCTGGCGTCAGGTCCCTTCTCGCCCGTCGCGGGGAACCGGCAAACTAAGGAGCCCAGCCGGTCACCGCTCGTCGTGAACGGCTCTGTTTCGTCCTCCAAGCCGTCGGGTCTGTCGCCGCCGAACCATGGCCTGCCTAATGGGTTGCCAAACGGTGTGCCAAACTTCCACTACACGACCTCGCCCAACCTGCCCAACGGCGTCGGCCACGCCACGCCCACTGCCACGTCGCGGCACGCGTCGACCAGTGAGAGCGTCATGTCAGAAGAGTCGTCAGTCAACTCGTACGCGTCCTCGGTACACGGTGGCCTCGGCATCAGTGGTGCGGGCATCATGTCCGACATTCCGCAGCACGTTGTGACGCCTCCCGCCGTGGAGATGAGCGGCCCGCCGCTGATGATGCAGTCACCTGTGATCGCCAACGGCTCGGCTTCAGCTTCGTCGTCCACCATGGCATCGCCGGCATACGGCGCCCAGCAGTCGTTCAACCAGCGCATGGCCGCCATGGGTATGGCCGGAGGATTCAGCCCGCTGCCGTATGCCGCTATCGCCGGCCACGGTCTGGGCCTCGCAAACGGCGGCGGCATGCCCCAGCTCTCGTCGCCGCGCCAGCGCAACCTGTCTCGCCAGCAGCAAAAGGGTATTGCCCCGCTCGACCTGGCCATGCCGGACCACTCGCTCATGTCGTCGCCCGACGCCCAGCAGCACCTGTCGCCCGTGTACGAGAACCGCACGCCCTCGCCCACCAACCTGCGCAAGCTTGATAACATCTTTGGCAGCGGTGGAGGAAGCGGCAGTGGAAGCGGAGGCAACAGCGGCAACAACAGCAACCGGAATGCCTCGACCTCGAAACCCCCCGCATCGCACGCCGACAAGTTTTCGTCGGTCGCGGCCGCTGCGGCTGTTGCCACGGCCTCTAGTCCCAGCACGAGCTCGCCCATTGCCTACGGCAGCAACAACAACAGCGGTGGCAACGGCAAAGCCGGTCACAAGGGCGGCGCAGGCAACAAGAAGGGTCCTGCAGCCAAGTCAGACGCCCCGTCCACGGCGTCGAACAAGCAGAAGAACTCCAACTCTGCGCCGGCAGCGACGACACCGAACGTCTCCCTCCCGCACCGTGGCGTCAACGGCAAGGGTCCCTCGGGTCCGGCCGCAGCCGCCAACGGCCATGTCCGCGGCGCCAAGAGTGAGAGCAGCGACATGTTGCTTGGCGGTGGTGGCGGTGCACCCGGACACGCGTCTGGCGCCGCGACCGTGTCGGCGGCCACTGGCAACGGCTGGCAGAAGCCCAAGTCCCGCAAGAAGGCTGCAGACCTCAAGGCGGTGGCGAACGGCCATGCCCACACCCATAGTGAGCAGCTGCCCAAGAACGAGTCGGAGCGTAAAGGCGGTTGAAGAGCGACATATGTCTTGTCCAGTTATGTTATGGATGAGGACATCAGCCTTCTCACAATTCAAGCCGTGCTTCGTTGAGAGACAAACAAGTGCAGCACGTCGCGCACACTGATGCGCACAGCTCCTTTTTGTCTTCATCTCGGCCATGTCGACCTGCGCCTCCCTCCAGCCGAATCATGTCGCTGTTGGATAATGACACACACGGGGAAAACGGGGGCAGGACCCTCCCACCGCTCAGGATATTCGACTTTGTGTTTTGCCGACACACACAGTATGCATATGTACCACACCACGGCCATCATTTTGGGCACCGCCAGCGTGAAAGCCGCGGCAGCCTCTTCGATGTCGGACGTTCGACAAACATCGCACGACCTTACACAGCCATTGTTATTTTCTTTTATATGTCACCAATACCACCAACCAAAAAAAGACAGAATAGCGATTAAAAAAGTATATAAAAAAGGACGAGATTTCTTTTACAACAAAACAAAACATATATACCACGGGACATCATTTGCGGCACACGACGCAGGACAAGAAGACCAACAAAAATGGCATCGAAATGGCGACACAACGGGCTGACAAACAGCACCCAGTCTTGGATTGTTTTCTCTTTTTTTCTTTTTTTTTCTCGAATTCTGTTTCTCTGTTATTGTTTGTCTAAGAAGAAAGCATGGCATATGGCATATGGCATATCGGATATTTGAAATGGCGAACTGCGAAATACCACAACCGCACACTGCGGTCTTCCCTCGCACGAAAAGCGAAACCACATACTCACAAAAAAAAGAAAGACTTACAGATGGGGGATGGAAAGGAAACACAAAAATAGCCAGCGACACACGAAAGTTTTAGCAAATTAGCATGGGAGGAAAGACAACAGGAAAGGCTCTTTACGTTCTTTTTGCACTGCACTGGACCGGTTAGGTTTTAAACTGGCTAGGGTGATGGGGGCGTTTTTTTTTCTCATACTTTCATATTCTCTCTTGTTGTTTTCATTAGTCGGCTGTTTCCACACACACACTTTTTTGTCATCATAACATACACATCAGAAGATTCATGGGCGCTCTACCTTGCTGTTTTTTACTTTGTTTATTCTACTAAATTCATATTTTTCAAAATCGTCAAACGTTTCAAGAATCACTGTTACGCTTACATAGCTTTTGTTGTCTGCTGTTGTTACTACTAGTACTTCTTGGTTTAGTATTCTACTTGAAGGCAAACTCGGGTTAAGAAAATTACCATCAAGTACATAGATCATGGGAATATGGGAATAGTATGAGGAACAGATGGTCTGACCGGGAGAAAACATATGACGATATTAAGGGAATGAAGACCTCTGCTCTGTTTTGCGAATGTCATCACGTTTGTATCCCTCGCAACATATCAGCATCTTGCTGAGCTATTCCCACTAAAAACGGAATACGAGGGGCAGTACATATTGAATATACGAAACACGTACAAAGAATTACAATGTATTCTTATTTAATCAAATTTATTGTAATATTTTTCTTTCTTTATTTTCAAATATTTTATTTCATTATAATTAAACGGATATAAAAATTTCAGTAATAAATCTTCGCCATTCGCGTGAAAAAAGGAAAAAATTAGGTGTATATGAGGGTCAATATTTGTGTTCATTAAAATGCGAACCGTTAATTATCCCGCCCATCATTGCCCATACATTTAAAAAGTTCCAATAAACTCCCAGCCTGATCATTACAGAAAGGTTCATTTCTTCTCCACACCCCTTCACACGGCCCAGTAGACATCAACTTCTGCTCGTTGGACCATGTTGACCCAGCCTGGGAAGCGTGCTTTTGCCCACAAGGTGACGACGTCGCCGACGCGCATGTTTCTGATAAAAGAGCCGTCGCCCGTCTCGCCACCACGGCCAATTCTCTCGAGCGGGTGTGTGACCTGGTCTTGTTCACTCTCCGTGTCACTGTGCGGATCGTTATTGTCGTAACTCGGGGCTGGGTCTGCTGTTGATGTTGTCGTTGATGTCGAGATAGTTGCATCCGCCCCAACATCATCCGTCCACGACCACACAATCTTGTGCTCGGTCCACGCCCGTGTGGCCACAAGGTTGGACTGCAGGCGGTCGACGCCTGGGAGGAGAGGGAAGGAGAACTGGTAGCCGCCGGTGGGGTTCTGGTCGTCGGCCGGCTTTTCGACGACGTCGGGGCGGAGTGTATAGAGGCTGGCGTCGGGTGGTATCTCGTGGGCCTTTTCTTTCTCGTCCTCCTTCTTGTCCTCGTCCTTTTCGTCCTCCTTCTTGTCCCTTGGAACGCTTGCTGGCCGGCCATACCGTTCGAGTCCAACGTCAAACCACGAATAGGACCCCTGGTACTGCCCCCGGTGTCTTTGGTTGTTGGCCCAGCCCTGGTCGTGGCTCACGAGCGTAAAGACAATCTTGCGGCACGGGTACTCGAGCGGTGGGGCCGTACCCGCGGGCAGCCACGTGCGGACGTCGTCGTCGGTGCACAGCACGTCGCCGGAGCTCACTTGGTCATCGGCATTGCGCACGGGCCGTGGTAGGGGCTGGTCGGTCGTGTAGTCGCCGAAGCCGTCGCTTTTTGGCGGTGCCCTCCGGAACCCGAGCGGCGGTGTTCTTAGGAGAAACTCGTTGTTGCCGACATTCCTGAAGCTCCGCGGCGGGATGACAATGGCATTGGCCGGCCGGTGGCTGTAGTCGATCTCAGCGTGGGTGTGCGGCCAGTATTCGGCGTAGTCGACAATGTCGTCGACCAGTTCTAGAGGCAGGTGGGCGCCGCGCTGGAGCATGGCCTTGGCAACAAGAACGTCGGCGACGGTGGGCCGATAGAAGCCGCCGTAGGACTGGGCGTCGCTGTCGGTGACCTCGCTGTCTGTATCCGATCCACTGTCGCCGTTATCGCCATTATCGTCGACTGGCCCAAAGGTGGCCTCTGAGAGGTTGCTCCATATGTTGCGAGCGGCGGAGAACATGGTGGGGTGTCGTGTGTGGTCGATGGTGGTCTGTTTATTTGGTGTGGGGTATGACGGTGATGCGATGAGCTCTTAATGTTTTCGATGGTTTCGAATTGGAGGTTCGAATTGATTGTCGACGTTCTTCTTTTTCTTGTATTCTCGAGAAGGCACCTGTTTCACACAGTTGGCCTCAACACGTCATGAAGAAGGAGGCAAAAGAGCTTAACTGAGATAATAAGGAAGGTGCATGGGGTGCCTGGGGTGTGTTACGACGCATGTGCTGAGGCTCCCTCCCAACAGGCACTTGCTTGAGTACTGATATGCACGCTTTAGGCACTACGACGCACTATGGTTTAGGCGGGATGCCAGCCCGGGCCAATGACATCACAGCATATTTGGCCTGGCCTGTTGGCGATTGTAGCGGACGACAGCTGCCTTATCGATTAGCGTTTTGAGTTTAGCACCTTGGCCTGATCGTTCTGGAACTCGTTGCCAAAGAACGCCACGTGACGGGCGGCTGTAACTGTCACGTGAAATTCCGTGATCGCTTTTGCACGCCAGTCTCGCCTTCCGTCAGTGCTGGGCCGGCCGCAAAGGCACTAAAAGCTTGCCGTTTTGGGGCAGCTAGCTACAGAGAACGGCAGTGGGGGGACGGACTTGCCGTTTTTCGACATTTTGAAGGTTGACGTGCCCGTTTTTTTCATGACAAACCAAGCACTCACTTATGAGAGGCCGGCTGTCGCTTGTCGCGCATCTGACGTTTTTGTGATCTTTCTTACGGGAGGGTGATTACATTTATGTTGTCTTGACCAGACCATATTTATTCAAGTCTCACTGGGCTTGAGTCCATATCAACCGTTTTCTCACCAACTCCACTCGCATCCGAACTCGGCATCACGAACATCACTAACTGGACAAAAGTTTACTTTTGGCCATCTCCACCACTTCACGCCGTCATGAAGGCCGCTCAGTCGCTGGCCGGTGCTGGTGTGCGCTCCGGCGCACGATTGGTCGTGGATGCGCCGGCACAGCTTGCCCGGCGGTCGTTTTGCACACAACGGCCGGCTGCATCATCTCTCTTTTCTCTGTCAAGCTCAAGACAACAACCACGGAGGTCAATGCACATGACGGCCACCCGGAGAAGTGGTGCCTCTAACCCGGCCATGGCATTCCCGTGTCTCGACGCCCTCGAAGACCGGTCACAAAGACTGCAGTCACAACGGCAGCCAGGAGCAACTTCTTCAACTACAGCTTCAACATCAAAATCTCCACGAACGTCCGAGAGCGGTCCCGAGCCCAACTACACTTCTGGCGCCACACTAAAGTACCACTGCGAAGAACCTCTGCGGCTCGACTGGGGCGGCGTCCTGCGCGAGTTCGACATTGCCTACGAGACATGGGGAACGCTGAATGCCGATCGGTCGAATGCGATTCTGCTGCATACGGGCCTCTCTGCATCCTCCCATGCGCACTCGACCGACATCAACCCGGAGCCTGGCTGGTGGGAAAAGTTTATCGGCCCCGGCGAGGGCTTCGCCCTGGACACGAGCAAGTACTTTGTCATTTGCACCAACGTGCTGGGCGGATGCTATGGCTCGACGGGGCCCAGCAGCATCGACCCGGCCGACGGCTCGCACTATGCCACGCGGTTCCCCATCCTGACCATGGAGGACATGGTGCGCGCGCAGTTTCGACTGCTGGATGGCCTCGGTATTGGTCGGCTGTATGCGTCCGTCGGCTCCTCCATGGGCGGCATGCAGAGCCTGGCGGCCGGCGTCCTCTTTCCCGACCGCGTCGGCAAGATCGTCTCGATTAGCGGCTGCGCCCGCAGCCACCCCTACAGCATTGCCATGCGCCACACTCAACGCCAGGTCCTCATGATGGACCCCAACTGGAACCGCGGTTTCTACTACGGGTACGGCCAGGTGCCGCCGCACGCCGGCATGAAGCTGGCGCGCGAGATTGCCACCGTCACCTACCGGTCGGGCCCCGAATGGGAGCAGCGGTTCGGCCGCAGACGCGCCGATCCCAGCAAGCCGCCGGCGCTGTGCCCCGACTTTTTGATCGAGACGTACCTGGACCACGCCGGCGAGAAGTTTTGCCTGACGTACGACCCCAACAGCCTGTTGTATGTCAGCAAGGCCATGGACCTGTTTGACCTGGGCGCGGCGCACCAGGCGCGGTCGGCCCAGCGGAGGCGGGACCGTGAGGCGGCGGAGGCTGCCAGCACCACGCCAGCGTCAGCTGGCGACAGTGGGAGCGTGGCCGCCGCCGCCTGCTCCCTCACCCTCCCCGACAAGCCGTACGAAGAACAGCCTGAGGCCGGCCAGCCCTCGGCGGCCTCCACTTTCGAATCGGCCCCCAGTGAGACAGACAGCCACGTCGCGTCCATGATGCCCGGTGCGCCCAGCTGGCAGCCCCCCGAAGATCTGGTCAAGGGTTTGGCTGTTTTGCGCAACCACCCCACCCTCGTCATGGGCGTCGCCAGCGACATTTTGTTCCCCGCCTGGCAGCAGTACGAGGTCGCCGAGGCCCTCAAGATGGCCGGCAACCGCAACGTCAGCCACTACGAGCTCAGTGAGCAGCAGAGCATGTTTGGCCATGACACGTTTTTGTTGGACTTGAAGAACATTGGCGGCAATGTGCGCAACTTTTTGGGGTAACCAGAGGTGGTTGGGAAAAATTGGCATAGTTTGTATTTCGCACTTTCATTGCATAGCAGGATAATGTCATCTCTTTTCTTTACCTTTTGAATGCCATCGGCTTCCGCGTGCACTGATCTACAAATAAGCATTTCGGCAAATGTTCCTTGCGTGATGTTCCATGCATATCGTGGTCCCTTACCCCGTATTTTTCACTTTGAACCAATAATTTGGACCAAAAAAAATTATCCGATTGCCGGGACATCAATCACGGAGATCCTGAAGGTGTAATTACAGTTATTGTAGGGAGTCACGATGGAAAATGGGATGAATTCTAGAATTCGGTTGGAAAAGCGAAATGCGACGGAATTTCAAAATACGGGGTAGCCACGTTTTGCAGGGAAGCTCACGATGGTGTAACTGGTTGTTTTGAAATTCGTCTGGCTTCTTCTGAGAAAAATGGGATAAATAAAATGTCTTGTCACTTTCCTTTTCTCATTTCTCATCCCATTTCATGATGCTCATTTTAAGCATAAATTTACAGCATCAAATCACACCGACACACAATGATCTCATCACTCTGCCCTCACGGGCTCCTCCTTTTGTCACTTCTCGCGACAGTACCATCAAGCCACGCTTCTTCACATTCTTCATTACAAGGATCGTGTTTGTGGCGACGAGATGTTCTGTCACATAAGAGAACAGAAGATTGCCCGTTGCTAATTGACGACACAACAAGTCCAGAGTACATTGTAGGACATACGCCATGGACAGACCATCCAATGTGTACTAGGCGACAGCCAGCATGCGTGTACAGTTTTGGCGACATAGATGGGATCAGTCTCGTCACGACGCCAGATGTTGCATCTGATGCGTCAGCAGCAGTTCAGTTTACGCCAGACGTCATCCCATCTCCATATCCATACGCCGTGCGAAATATTCCTGGAAAAGGGAAAGGAGCAGTGGCAACACGATCCATTCGGCGAGGCGAGACTGTCATTGCCGAACGGCCGGTCATGCTCGCCCGGCTCGACCTTTTTGGCGGAGATGGGAACAATGTCGGGCAACATGAGCACAACGACCATGCTGGCCTCATATCCCTGTTGGAGACGGCGCTTATCCAGCTACCAGAGTCAACACAACAAATTGTTCACTCCTTGGCAAGGCAACAAATCTGGAGCAACACCTATGACGGCGCCTTTGTCGAGGATATTCTGAGGACAAACGGCCTTGGAGTGACGGTTGGAGACGTCGCCCATACAGGCCTGTATCCGCTAATTTCGAGAATGAACCATGCTTGCCGTCCAAAGTAGGTTGCCTTCCCCCCTCGTTTAACTATGAGTACCCAACTAACAGACAGTACTTTCTGGCGATACTCACCGCGAACGTTGGTGGCCGAGTTTGTCGCTCTTCGTGATATCGATGCAGGTGAAGAGTTGACACACAGTTGTAAGTGACCTCATCTTACATTCTTCTTATCTCACTTTCCCATGAGGCCATACTGACAACAGCAACTATTAGACACCCAACGCGAGACCGTCGAGGCGACAAGACAGGAGCTTCGCACCCACTGGGGCTTCAACTGTTCGTGCGAAGTGTGCTCGTCGTCTGGAGAGAGGCAGATATTGGATGAAAAGATGGCTAGGCTGAGAGAGATTGAGGCGAAACTGGCAGGTGGGGAAGGCGACAGCATAAAAGTGTTAACGGATGAAATGATGGCACTGGTAGACGGAGATGATGCTTTGAGAGCTCCTCGGGGTGCTTACAGCTACCATCTCGTCGTGGCAGCCCAGGCGGCGTGGTCGGCTGGGAACGGAGCACTGGCGCGAGAGTATACAGAAAGGGCATTGGCAGCAGCGCAGGAATATGGTGGACCAGATGATTCACATGCAGCAGTTTTACGGGAGGTCTTGACCATGATGTAGGTCCAAGCTTGGCCCTGGAGACAACCAGGCCTAAGTCCAAATCATTTGATTTTGACTTACATCGCGCCTCTGGCCAAATTCGGAAACAACAAAACAATAGTACTGTATATTGGTGCGTATATTGTCTCTTTAGATGATTAGGTAAATGTAATTCTCCTCCCACCTCTCTCCTCCATCAACATCAACCTCAAACTGGTATATAAAATGGGTGCACCCTTTCAAACATTTCTGTCTAAGAAGAATGCAGCTGCAAAGCAGCAAGAAGTAAAATGTCCCCCGCCATCCTCCCTCACTCTGTTCCTCCCCTCCGCCGCCTTTTAACTCCCACCACGTTGTTACTCCTCCTGCGAGGTGTTGGCCCGCGCCTCCACCTCGGCGGCCGCCTGCTCCTGCTCAATGGCGTGCGCCTTCTTGGCCGCATTCAAGGCCTTGAGCTTGGCGGTGCCGAAGCCGGCGACGCCGTCCTCCTGGTTGGCGCCGAGCCAGGGCTTCTTGGCGTCGCCGAGGAGGCTGCCACTCAAAAAGTAGACGACCAAGCCGAGGAGGATGAGCACAAACGCAATGGGGTACAAAAAGTAGATCGTGTAGCCAAAGACGTGGATGCCGATGATGACGCCCCAAAAGTTGGCGGTCAACAAGGAAATGTCGAAAAAGGCGGCGCTGCCCATGCGCAGGATGATGGGGGCCAGGGTGTAAAAGATAGTGAGGGCCAAGGTGTAGCCGATCAAATAACCAATGACCGGGCCCGACCAGTTGGCGCCGTGCACGGAGTGGCGGTCAAAGATGGCGGCCTGGACGCCGTTGATGCAGGCGCCAAAGAAGCCGAGGCAGGCCAAAACCTCGTAGGCGGGCTTGCGGCTGACGAACCACTCCTCAAAGACGTTGGACATGCCGTAGAGGGACGCCCCCAACAAACCAAAGAGGTCGCCCTTCAACTTGTCGACGCCGGGGCCGCCGTTGGTGCCCTGGATGTGGTCCGACGCCAGCAGGATGCCCATGCCGCCGCAGGCAATGAGGATGCCCAGCAGCTGGAAGGGCCGGTAGCGCACGCGCAGCAGGAAGAACGACAGGATGACGACGCAGACAATCGACCAGAAGTTGAGCAGCTGCGCGCTCAGGATGTTGGTGTACTCGTAGGCCAGGACCGTAAAGTAGTTGCCTTCCACATCCAAAAACGACAGAATGAAATACTTCCATCCGTCCCGGATGAGGATTGTGCGCACGACGTAGCGCCATCCTTTGCGGTAAAACGTGATTGGGACGTAGATGAGCGACAGCAGAATGTAGTTGAACAGCGTCTGGAACGCCGGGATGTTGGTGCCGTTGTCCGTGATGAAGCTCGTAAACGTGTTGGTCGCCGTGATGCACAACGACAGCACTTGTCCAATGAGGACAACAATCCAGAAGTCCCACGTCTGCAGGTAGCTGTACCAGTGCACCTTGCTGCCCTCGATCGCGCGCAGGCCCTCGCCAACAGCCAGATCCTCGGCGACGGGCCCATTCTCGGCAGCGGTGGAACCGGACGGCGCTTCGGCAACGACGCCGGCCGTCGCGTTCTTGGCCGGGCCGGCATCCGCTTCGTGAAGCGCGTCGGCCTCAAAAGCCTTGTTGTAGCTCTCGACGGTGGTCATTTCGGGCGTGTGTATAACGAGTTCTCGTTGTTTTGTTATTAGTTATCCTTTTAAGGAGTTCTCTCTCCTTCTTCTCGTGCAAGTCTTTCTGCCGGGGCAGCGAGCGCAAAGACTACCAAGTCGCTCGCTATGGCCCTAAGCCTGGCGGTGTATCGTGTCGTCGGTCGAGGAGTTGCGTGCAAAGGGCATCGACGGGGCAGTGACCGAGGATGCAAACGAAAAAGTGGCGGTAGGCGCAGTGAGCATCGGGTGTGGGCGTAAATGCGATTGATGTGATCGACACGGCGCAACGTGGGCGGCGTGGGAGAAGCGTGGGCGATGCGTTTATATGCGAGAAAAGAAGAGCTGAGAAGTTGATCTCGTCGAGGTGACGGGGAAGAAAAAGAAAAGAAAGGAGGAAATAAGAAAGAAGAAAGTCTGTCGACGAGGTGAGGTCGAGAAAAGAAAAAACCCTGCAAGGCGACGATAAGCTAGACCGATAAAAGAAGTCGAGAAAAAGTCGATAAAAGAGAATTGTCGCGGCAGGACGAAAAAAAAGTGAAGAAAACCGAGCTAAAATCATGGGCGGACACTGGACGGACAGCGCGACCGGGGCCTCGACCAGGCGCTGAACCAATAAGGCCCCGCTGGACAATAAAAGGTTCAAGAGAACAAAAAACCGAGAAAAGAAAAAGGCCCGCGCAAGGCGAAAGGCGCATGGCGCGCGGGGCCGGGCCATGCAGTCCGACCCAAGAGGAGGAGCTTGCCGGTGAAAAACGCGACGAAAAAGGCCCCCACTTGCCACTGTGATGAGATGCCCCCATGCGAGTTTCTATGTGCTAATGGTGGGAGGGAACAGGGACTCGTCCGCAGGCAAAATATTGAGCAAAACTTCACCAAAAGCTCAGCTGAAGAGAGCTGAAATATGTTTTGGGAGAAGAAGGAACAAAAAAGGAAGCAAAAGAAAAGAAAACGCGGGTACTATCCTCTCCATGGGGAGAGGTGCAGCATCCGCGTGGACAATGTCTTGTCAATTGCATCCTTTGCTTCCTTTTGCATCCCTTCTTTTCTTTTTCTGTCACCTTTTTCTGTCACCGTGGACCCTGTGCCTAGGTGAACAAATTGACAGGCGGTTATTGCGGCGAGTGTTGAGAAAGAAGACTAAAATGCTGAAAGTCTTGACTTTAAAAGATAGACTGCCGTGAAAACTCGCCTCATCCCGTCTTACACCATTGGCTGGAAGGAAGAATAAGATGATGACTGGCCCACTGACACGACTGACAGCCGACCAGGGTGTGCACGTTCCGCGTTCCTGTGAAGAGGCTCGTTCCGATGGACTGGTTTCCGCTCATTTGCCGGGCGCGGTAACCAAACAAATGTCAAAAGAGACCAAAGTCAAAAGTCAAAAGAAAGATCGAATGAAAAGAAAATCAATTTGCTCCTCGGCATGTAGCCGCATCCAATGTTTCCTGTAAATCCAAACCAAATGATTCTCCAATTATATCCAAATAATCCAATCCAATCCAGTAAGCTCCCAAGTAAGCAAATCCCCGGGATACCATTTTGTCGTCTGTTCGTGATCTTCCCAACCAATCTAATGTACAATACTTGCAAACAAAAGAAAATAAAATAAACCAAAAGAAAACAAACCAAAGCCAATAAAAGTACAAATCCAAACAAAACAAAGGAAACGTAAAGAGTCAAAGAGGCTGCGCCTCATTATCGTACAGAGCACAGTCACTCAAATAAAGGTCGTGCCGAAACTGTCGACCATCCCGGTCGGCGTGTGCCGGTCAAAGCTGAGGCTGCCGAGCGCCAGCTTGGGCGGGCCGTCGCCCTTGATGGGGCTGCCGTTGACGCCGGTGCGGGACGCCGAGCGTGGTGGTGACATTCCTGGAGTCATACCCATGATGCCCATGCCGACGCCGCCGGCGACGCCCCAGCGTTTCTTGCCTTCAGTCGGCGACGCGAGCGAGTCGTTGGGGCTGGACCGGCCCATGCGCAGGATGGACGGACCGCGGGCCAGGCCAATCGAGTCGGGCGAGACGGGGCCAATGTCATCGTCCACGTCGTGGTCAAGATGATGGTGGCCGTCGTCGTCGGTGTTGTCGTTGTCGTCTTCGTCTCTGATCAACTCCTTGCCGGCCTCGCCGCCGCCCCAGGAGTACTCGCTGCCCGGACTGGGGGCCAGTGTGTCGACCGCGTCTTTTCCGGTGACATTGTTGACAGGCGTCTCCAGAGTGGCCGCAGTCTTCGTTTCAGGCGTCTTGAAGACAAAGCCATTCTGTTCGGTGGCGGGGGCATCCTTGGGGGGAACTTCAGGAGGGATTTCGGGGGTGGGGTTGGTGGCGGACGCGGTGACAGGAACGGGCTCCACCTGCTTCTCCTCCTTCTTCTCCTCCGGCTTCGGCACGAGCTTCTGCTGCGGCGCCTTTTCCAAAGAGTCCAGCCGCTCCGGGAGCGACCACGCCCCGCCAGTGGGCACCGCCTCGGCCGGTAGATTGTCCAGGTTGAGGCTGTTGTTCACGCTGTCAAAGGCGTACGGGCCCAGGCCAATGTCGCGGGCGTAGACGCTAGCCGTGAACGCCGACTTGCTCTTCTTGGGCGACGCCTCGGGCGATGCGTGGACACCGGGGAAGAGTTCGTCCTCGTCGCGGTCGCGCTTATCGTTGCTAAAGTCTTCGTCCTCGGCATCGCTGACCGTGTTTGGCGTCGTGGGCGTGGCGGGCGTCAGGGGCGAGACGGGGGTTGTAGATGCCTGGGACTTGACTGGCACCTCGACGACCTGTTCGACGATTTCGCCCTCGGGCGCTTTCTCGTCAAACTTTGACTCCTCCACGTTGTCGGCCACCGGCGGCGAGATGAACACCGACGGCAAGGGCCAGTTGGCTGTGGGCGAGGGCTCGGCGTCGCCGGACGGCAGAGAAATGGGCGATAGCGGCGGCTCTTCAGAGTCAAAGCTGGGACGCACGACCTCGGTCTCAACAATCTTGTCCTCGACATCCTTAACCTCCTCGACGTCCTCGACCTCCTCGTGGGCATCCACAAACTGCTCCTCCACTTCCACATCCTCATGCTCATCCTCGCTGTCGAGCAGCACCTCTTCCAGCTCGTCGCTCTCCTCGTCTTGGCTGTCAATATCGACGGCCTGCTCGTCCTCGACGTCTTTCTTTTCATCGACGTCCTCCTGGAAATCCTCCCGCTCGTCAGTCTTCATGCTGTCGGGTGTCTGCGGGCGGTCAAGACCAAGAACGGGTTCGGCCTTTTCGACGACGGGCGTAACGGCGGAGCTGCCAGCCAGGCTATGCTCGCTCTCGGCATCGTTGTTGATGTCGTTGTCGTCGTCGTCGTGACACGACATCTCCTCGATTGGCGTGTCCGGTGGGGTGTCGTCGACCTCGGGCGACTGCTGCGGGCGGGCGGCGGCCTTTTCGATGGTAGCCTTCTCGACGACGGGGCTCTGCGTGGGCGTTGTCGACTCTGCAGGTGTCTCAACAGGTGTGTCTGCGCGTGCTTCCACCGGTGTCTCTGAGGGAGACTCCGCCGGCTTCTCTACCGCCTCCTTGGTCACAGCCGCCGCTGCCAGGATGTCCTTGGTCTTGTTCAGCACGGCCAGGCCAGCAAAACCGGCCGACTGATCCTGATCCATATCCTTGTCCTTGTGGGTGGCCTCGGTCGGCGACTGCGGCAGAGACGACGGCAGAGACGGCACGGGCGTCGTGCCGCGCGACGGCAGCGGGAAGCTGTTGAGCGTTACCGTGTCAAGACTGCCAGTGGACTGCGACTGGGGAATGTCGAGCGAGGTGTTGGCGACGACAGTCGGCGGGCTGCGTGGAGGACGGAGAGGTGCGGTCTTGGTGGGCGAGGACACTTCCGCCTTCTCCTTAATGGCAAAGTCCTTGACGTGGGTGCTGTCGTCGACGGCGGGCGTCTCTGCGGGCAGTTCAGCTGCCTCCGCCTTCTCCTCGACGACCTCCGCGACGTCGGGTAGGGAACGGTCCGTGGGCGTAGATGCCGACGCTGACAGCGGCGGGCCAAACGACTGGTAGCCGTTGGGCATGGGGACGATCGGCTGGGGCTGCGGGTGGGCGATGTTGTTGGAGAGACCGTCAACGACAGGGTACTGCCCAGAACGGTCGGCCGGATAGGCGCCGGCATGCTCAGGGTAGCCGTTGGACAGGTGTGGCGGGCTGCCCAGCGGGCTGCGCAGAGGACCATACTGTGATGGGTCGCGGTACGAGTTGTTTGCGTCTGCGGGCATTGGTTGCGGCGTGCGAGTGCGCGGGCTCGGTCCACCACTGCCGCTTCCGGGGTATCTGGGAGTGCCGTCGCCGCCAGATGTAGAACGGGGCGTCGCGTACGGCGGACTGCGCACATTTGGATTGGTTGGGCTGCGCACCGACGGCGGCGGGCTTCTGTACAGGGCGGACATGGAGGCGCCGCGGGGTGGCGGGGGTCCCTGAGGCGAGGAAGGACCTCTTATGTTGTTCATGCCGCCACCCATTCCCGGATAGTCTCTGCTGCGCGGGAGCTGCTGCATCGACTTTGTCGTGCGCAAGCCTTGAACTTGGCCCTGTCCTTGCGGCGGGTTGCCGTAGGGAATGCGTCCCTGCTGCAGGTCAAAATCACTACCGATACGGCGCGGACCGTCACGACCAGCCGACGTTGACCGTGGCGCCTGTCTCGGCATGCCACCCATGCCCATTCCGGGTGACGGGTGTCTGTCGGAGCGGCCCATGGGATACGCGCCACCGCCGACATTGCCGTAGTACCGGTCGCGAGGGTCGGCGCTGCCACCACCATTGCTGGGAGGATAGTTGCCGTGGGAGGACTGGCTGCGTGGGCCGGGTGCATAGCCGGGCGAGAACGGCTCGCTGTATCCCTGGGATTGCTGACGACGGTCCTGGTGCGCGTCGTTGCGGTGCCGCGGGTCGTACCGGGGATCGTATCTCGAGTCCTGCTGTCTATTGTCGTAGCGGTTGTCATACCGAGAGTCGTAGCGCGGATCATATCTTGGATCGTAGCGAGGATCGTATCTGGGATCGTGGCGAGGGTCCCGTGCATCCCGCGCATCGTAACGCGGATCGTAGTTGGCATCGTTGCGCGGGCGCTGGCCAGGGGCCGAGTGTTGCTGAGGGTAGTTTTGCCGCTGGTCGCGCGGGTCGCGGTCGTACACTTGGTGGTGCTGTTGGTAGTACGGCGCCGACTGCGGCTGTTGGTGGTGGTGGTTGGGCCGTGTCTGCGCCAGACGAGAGCCGCCCGGGCTCTGCTGCTCCTCCATCCACGACTTTTCCAGCTGGTCGATCTGCGCGCCCCAGCTGCGCCGCTTGGGCACCTCGATGGCCAGGTCGCGCTGCTTGGCCGCATCGCGAGCCTTGCGGCTGCGCCCATCGTTACCCTCAGGTCCAGTTGGCGTGGCATCGCGCGACCGTGGGTTCAACGGAGCCGGTACCATCACCTCGGGCTTTGGAGGAGGCATCGCCGCATGGCTGGCCGCCTCGTTGATGGCCATCTGGGCCTCGTCGCCGAAACTGGACGACTGGCTGAGGCCGTCGGCACCGTTTGCCTTGCCGTCCGCCGACGACTTTTTGCCCTGAAGAGGCCACACGGGCTCGGGCGACATGGGCGGCGGCGAGCGGTTGGAGACAGTCGACGGCGGAGAAGCAGCTCTGTCGCGGTTGTGATCTGTCGTGGACGACGACGACGTCTGCCGCGTCGACGGCTGCGACTCGTCTGTGGGTGCCGAGGACGATGTTGACATGTTGTTGTCGCTCAGGCTCTGCGAGTTGTGCAGGCCCGAGCGTGTGGGTGAGTTGGGGCCGGACGGTGGGCCGCCGGCACCAGGAGGCCCTCTTGGCGACTGAGGGCGGCTGCGCCCGTTGCCGATTGCGCCGTTTGCGTTTACATTTGCACCCGGAGCTGGGCCGAACTGAGCACTAAAGGAGTGGCTGTGCGACCACGGCTTCGAGCCGGGGCCGTGCGATGTGCTTGGTCGGTTGTCACCGTCAAACTTGCGGAAGTCGCCATTGCTACCACTGGGACTGATGCCCTCACCCATGCCGGAGAAACTGCCCGTCCGCTGCCGCGGCGCGCCATTGCCCGAGGTCCATGGCCGCGACGGTTGGTTAAGTGTGCCGCTCTGCTTCTTCACAAGTCGCCCGTTGTTTGGCGGCGACCCTCTTCTCGAGACTGGTGTGGCCGCGCGCTCTGGCAGAAAGTCGTCGCCGGCGTAAATCTGTGTGGAGAGACCTTTGCCGCGGAGGTACGGGTCGTCGGCGAGGAACGCCTGGTTGAACATGTCCTTTTCAATCTCGACATCTTCCTCGCGGGCCTTTCCTTTCCTAGGGGCACTTGTTAGTATTCTCTTCGTTGATGTCATTGTCTTCGTTTGCTCCACGACCTACTTCTTCTTGTCACCCCCGCGCTTGAACGAAAAGATGCCCATCTTTGCGGTTGCAGTCTCAGTCTTTCGTCTTTCGAGACTGCTGTCTATTCACCGTGCTCTGCTTCTAGACTTTGAGCAGGCAAAAAGGTCCGGATCACCGGAGAATAAAATCGGAAAAGCCAAGGGCGGTATGAACGAGCAGAATTTCTGGAGGCTCTAGAGGCTCTGGAGCCGTCTATGGGGTCGTGAATGGAGTCGTCCTTTTTTTTGTCTCTTAAATCGTGAGTCGGCCCACCGTGCCCTCTTTTTTTCTGCTGGTTTGGTGTATCGCAGAGCCGTGGATAAGATGCGCTGGTGGACTGGGCGTCGAAAAGGTTGCGAAAAGATGCGCAAAAGTTGTAAAACCGAGAATTAGAATAAAAGTGACGCGGATGCTGGGGGCAGTCCAAACATCATGTATTCGAGACTGTCCAGAGTTTGTCGTTTTGTTATCGTTATGGTCTTGAGAACGGAATTGGCGGAACGAATATGGAGTGCGACGTATGAAGTGCTGGGTATGGAGTATGGAGACGCAAAAGTCGAAAACAATGGAGGTGTCTTTTGTTGGCGAGAAGCGAGTAATGGCGGAGAGAAACTTGTCGAGTGGGAAGAATGAAGAAGACAACGCGAAGAGATTAAGAGATGAGGAGCTTTGGCATTGCCCGAAAACACTTTTACTCCAAAGCGAAAAAGAAATATGGACAGGTTGGAGAGAAAGCAGATGCGAGAGATTAGGTGAAAGAGAAAAAGAAACAAAAGGAACTGGGATATGGAAGAGCAAGAACAACAGACACACGAAAGTATTTACTACGAAAATCGAAATGCGAAAATACCAACTATTGATGAGCAACTTGCGGCACTCGACCAAGTATTAACTCCATTACGGAGTACTCCATTAATCCATCACTCCATAGTAGTCATACTATGGCGCAGCATTCGAAGCGAGAGAGGATTTACAGTGTATTACTGAGAAGAAGAAAAAGGACGCGCAAAGGGGGAGGGGGAGACATCGGGACAAGGAGGGGGGATGTGGATGTGTGGATGTGGAGGGGGTTGGCAAAGGCAAAAGACAGAAAACTTTGAGAGATCAACACGCGGCCAGGGACAGGAACTGGTTTGCGGCGCGTTGAGAACTGAGAAGCTACGGAGGAAGAGATCAGAACCTGGACACTGGCGCAGGTACCAAAACAACCCCTGTCAGGTACACTCGGCCCAGTGTGGCAGAAGGAAGCTCACAAAAGGAGGAAAAAGTAAAGAAAAAGAGAAAAAGCGCAGAAAAAGCAGAAAAGAGGAACCAAAGGAAGCTAGGGCTGCAGGTTCTAAGACAAGGATTCTCCACTCTTTCGGGCAAGAATGTTGGTGGGAGTGCAGTCGAGATGGGCAGCCGAAGAAAAAAGCAGGCACAAGCAGGCAGGCAGAGGCAGAGAGAACTCAAAAAAGGCCGACAAGGCGTCAATAGTCGATCTACAAGTAGACGATCAGAGGGTCCGTTTTAGCGTGAGACAGGGAAGGAACAACTGAGAGGAAGAAGCAAGACACGCTCGACACGTAGGGCCGCGTCGTTGGCGGTGGTTGACAAAGTGAAAGTGGGCAGCTCGGTACTTCCCTCTGCCCACCAAAGGCACCGTCGATTTTGACTTTTTGAGTTTGACTTGCCCCTGGCAGTTCCCGAGTCAAGGGAGACGGCGAACAGACAATCGCACGATGCGACGATGGGGTTGAGGGGAACATCAGAAAAAAGGAGGAGGAGAGGGATGAAAAGGCGTCAAAAAGGAGAAAAAATGATAAAGAGAAAAGCAAAAAGAGAAAGGAGGGACAGAGCAGCAGTAGATGAAAAGCCAAAAGTGGCGCAGACTCGGCTACGGGGTGGCCCTCCCGTGTGATCTGAGTGATCTGGTGCTATCAGGGCAGTCTGTTGGCCAAGAGCTGTGGTGTAAGTGAGAGGACGAGAGCACTCGAAGAGCACTGCTGGCTTGGATAGTCAGGCCTGAATGGACGAATGGCTGGCATGGCTGGGGAAGGGGGAAGCGATTTGCCCGCATAGGCCTGAATGTCTCTCCGAAAAAGAGGCATGAGAGGCGCTTCGAGGGATGGGCCGAGGACAGCCTGCTAGACAGTATCAAGCCAATCGGTATTGCAATGACTGAACTTCACTTGAGATCAGTATCGGCGCGTCTTGTTGCTGCCTCGAGCGCAAGAGATGAAGAGATGCAGACATCAAAAGATCTAGGCCGTGGTAGATGCACGACGTATGCAGTGAGATGACGGGAAATGCCAGTCATCGTCAAGTCTCCACGGCTCTGTGTATGTACACAATACACAGAGACGCAGTATTACTTGCAGTCGAGCTACAGGCAAATGCCGTTAGACGACCAGGCATTTGTAGCATTTCGGCGTATCCTGCTATGGGGTATTTTTCACATGAGAGTCGCGTCGGTTCTTCATGTCTTCATATCTCCCCGGACGTGTTAAATGCAAGAGGGTCTTCGCGATCGCGGCTCTGTTTGTGCGAAGATGACCCCATAAGGCTATTCCAGTCTGGCATTCTGCGCCGGGACCAGCGGTGCGCCGGTTTGTTTCTGACATTTTGGCCTTGCCATGCTAGACATGGTGTGAAGTTCCCGAACTGGTCCAGTCTGAGCTCAAAAGTCGGTGTCCTCCAAAGTCTGTGTTGTCCATTCTCGCGACAGTGATTTCGATGCCAATTCGCAGTCTTCCATGCCCGGGAACTCTTGTCAAGACCCATCTTCGGGATGTTCTTCTTTGTCTGCCAACAAAGCCGGCGGCCGCTGGTCTGCCATGAAATCGCGACGGTCCACGACGGCCCATCGCTGGGACCTCTTGCGACGATCGAAGCCATCGACAGCCAAGAGCAACGAACAGCGGAGGATGGGAAAAGGAACAATGAAATGCAAGCAAATTGGAAAAAAAGAAGGAAAGATGGACTGAAAAATAGACTGAGAAAGCGACTGGAAGTACCCACCTGTCCACCCCACGCCAGGTGTACCCTTGTTTGACCAAAAGTGCCGCCAGCACCCAGCACCAGCTGAACGGCCCTCGACGGGCTAGCCCCTGTCAAGCGTTGCGTTAGCCAGGGGTTGGAAAGGAGAATAGGAGAAAGAAGGCAAAAAAGAGACAAAGACCATGGGAAGGCCAAGGGAAAAACCGCGCGATGCCGTCACTGCGTCGCACTTGTTTCTTTCTTCCCTGGAGGGCGGACCGACCTGTCAGTGTATTTTTGGACTCCCTGGCCTGCCCTGTGGCCGTGATGGTCTGTGCCTGCAGGAGGGTGCAGCAATGCTTTCCTCTCTTTGTCTCCTTGCTTCGATCTCGGTGACGGGGCAGAACTTGAAGAGGCTACTGTGTACTTCCGTACACGATGTAAGTAGGCTGCATGGCAGCGCCCCTAACCTCGAAAACGTCCCTTGCATTGACTTTCGTCTCGCTCAAGGGCCTGCATGTGTTGGATGATGCTCGATTGACGCTTGCCATGCAGCAGGCCACGCCATTTTTGTCTCTTTTTGACTCTGATTTCTTTGATGCGGTCGGTTCTTCGACCTTTCTCTTGCAGAGATGTGCGCTGTGCTGAAAAGGGGATGATGCAGGCACATGGAGAAGGCGTGGAAGCGAGCGAGGCGAAGGATTCGTTGGAAAAAGGGAGCACTGACGGTGAGCGAGGACAATATCAGCATAAATGGCAAGAGCGATACGACTGCATGTTCTGTGGAGGAAGGCGCGATGCACGTTGTTGTGTTGTACTCGCACGTCGCACGCCGAACTCCTTCCTCTTCCTGGTGCCAGTGAGCATGAGCATGACCAGGCCCATGTCTTCCAGAATCAATAATTCTTCCTTTCATGCTCCTTCCTTTCTGACCTTGTTCCTTTTCGTCTTATCTCGGGTGTGACCACTATGCATAAATGCGCAGATATGAGCAGACACAACCAACAGTCGCTACAGCCAATACCCAAGATTGCAATGGCATTGCAGACGACAAAATAACAAAACCCACACACACCTTCCAGCATATTTTCTTACTTTTCACTTGCCTTCTTTCCCTCTCGCGCATTCATGTCCCGCATTTTTGGCAGGAAGCGCAATCAGAAGAGTAATCAGAAGAATCATTTAGCATATCGCGTCGACCGCGCCTTCCGGTTCTGACTTTCTGACTTCTTTCCATCTTCGCATCCCCCACCTCTCATCTCCCCGTTCTTCAGCGCTCTTGCCAAGCTGGTCATCAAGTGCTCTTGCCGGGCAATATTTGCCGCTCTCCATCTCGCGTCTGTTTCGTGTCGTTCTACTTTTTTCTTCTGTTCTTCGATTTTCTCCTCTTCTTCTCTATGTTTTCTTCTTCTGACGTAGGCTGTGTAGGCCGTAGTGTCGTAATTTCCGGCTTGTCTAGCTTCGAAACGGCCCCAAAGGTGAAGTCCCGAAAAACAATAATGCACAGTACACAGTCTGCCCAAAAGAACCTAAATCGACTGACAATGTGGACAATCGCGTCAACTCTCTGCTCTCATCTCGCGATTTAGCGTTCCGCGGATGACGGCTCTTTCCTTGATTGGGCAATTGGGCTAGGAACCATTTGACAGACGTGCGGACCGACCTCATCACACTTAATGTCATCACACTATCACAGATAACTCCACACGTCAACAAACTGACAAATAATGCTCGAGGTAAAAGTTGCGACGCGTGAGCTTGGAGTAGTTGCATGTCAAGTGGTTGCAGCATTCACAGTCAACATTGTTATTGTTCATTAAGTACTGTACTTGTATTGTGTATGTACACTCTATGTCTATTATTCCACGTGTTGGGGATTTGACGCGACGCGTCTTGTACAAAGGAAAGTGCGGAGTAGTTACAATATCTTACACCTCGGCAGAGATTGAGTTGGACTCGCCGGCCTCGCCCTCCTGCTGCCGCCTCCGTGCCTCCGCCTCGGCAGCCACTTCCGCCTCTTTTTGCAGCATCGGCCGCGGGAAGCGGAAGATGACGACGACAGCCGTACTAACTAAACACATGGCGGCGGAGATCAAAAAGGGCAGGCCGGTCCAGGGCCCGCCGAGGTCGACGCCCTTTTGCAGGGCGCCAAAGAGGACGGGGGCGGCGACCATGAGGCCGCTAAACTCGAGGAGGCCCAACAGGGTGTTGAGCATGGCGAGGTGGTGCGGCTCGACGAACGCGTTGAGGATGGACCGCATGGTGGGGGAGTAGCCGCCGCCCAAGGAAAAAACGACGAGGGCGATGGACAGCAGCCAGGGGGTGACGGCAAAGGCGATGAGGAGGGAGCCAAACACCAACAAAAGACCCGAAACGCGGGCGAGCCACAGGTCTTTGCGGAGAGAGGAGCCGTGGATGCCAAAGGTGGCGCCGCTCCGGAGGAGGGCGGCGCTCAGCAGGGGGAGCAGCACGAGGCACAGCAAGAGGTTGGTCGTGGAGCGGATGGTCAAGAGGAAGGCGGTCTGGCTCCAGGACCAGCCGTAGCGCTTGGTGGCGTACTGCAGCAGCAGCTGTTGCACGAAGCGGCCGACGATGGAAAAGATGAACGGGATCATGAGGAACATGAGCGGGCGGTTGCGCAGAATGAAGAGCGAGGTGGCGCGGGCGTCGGTCTGGACGAGGTGGACAAACTGCTGCCACGCCGAGGCGATGCGGCCTTTGGGCGGGGTGGTGACGACGGAAGTATCCTCAGGAACCGAAACGACGACAACGACAGGAGCCACCTTGCCCTCGGCCTGGTCAAAGTTGAGCGTCTCGGGCATCAGCAGCAGGACCACCCCGCTCAGCACGACGCCGACAAAGCCGAACAGCAGCGGCGTCCAGTGCCCGCCCCACAGCAGCAGCATGCCGCCCATGGGGTTGCTAATCAGCTCGGCCACCAGGAAGACGGCCGTCAGCCGAAAGTAGCAGTTGGCCCGGTCGGCCTGTGGCGTGACGTCGCCCAGCACGGTAAAGACCATGGCCGGGCCGACGGACTGGAAGCTGCCGAGCGAGCCAAAGAGGGCCGTGAACCACAGCGCCCACAGGGGGAAGATGTTGCGAAAGTAAAAGACGGTCAAGTACCAGCCGAGCTGCAATCCCAAACCTGTCCAGGCCAGCAGCATGACCGGTTTGCGGCCCAGATTGTCGGCCAGAATACCGTAGGGCACCGAGAACAGAATGCTGGGGATGCACTCAAAGGCCGTCTGCCATCCCAGCAGCTCTGACAAGCGTCCCTGGATGTCGGACGCTTTGCACCGCGGGTCGATGGCGCTGCCCGACCCGCCATGGCTGACCAGAACCGTGTCGCCGTACCGCTGGCGGCAGACAATGGTCTCGATCATGCTGCTGATGGCCGGGTTGGCGGTGCCGAGGGCGAGCTCGACCAGGAAAATGGAGACAAAGTTGACGAGGACGACCTTTTCGGCGGTGGTCAAGTGGACGGCGCGGTGGGCCAGCCTTTGGAGCGATGCTTTTGAGAAGAACGGTGGTGATGATGATGACGATGTGTGATGTGATGTTGACTCTACATCTGTCGGCTCGGGAAAGCTTTGGATACGGCTGGCAGCGAGCAGAGGCGCCCGCTCGTCTGAATGGGCGGCCATGTTGCAGGGTGTTGTTGTGTTGACGATGTGAGGTGATGAGGTAAAGTTCAGAGGCGTTGTACGGCGGCTGTCAATTAAATATCCTTTGATCCCTTCTCAAGACGCCGTCCGTCGTTGTGTTGTGTCGTGACTAACACCAAGAACGACCGTTTGCTGTTCGTCGCCGGTGCCGATCCCGGCTCGTCGCATCTATTTAAACTTAAACTCAAGACTGAGCAATGTAAGACGTGCGATCTGTGGAAGAAGAAAACGACGACCGCCCAATGATTGAATTGTGCTGCCTTTCGCAAAAAGTCTGGGCGACACGCAATCAATGCGAGTGACTCCTTTTCGTCTGGATCACTTTGCGGCACAGGATAACAAAAAGCGACGCTGTTTGGTGAATTGGCACAGTGTTGTCGTTGGACTCTGTAAGTTTCAATGCTGCCTAAGTTGGTGACGATTGACGCTGTCGTGGCCGCGTCAGTCTTGTCGCGACGGCCCCCAAACCTTCCAAACGGGGAAAGAAGGAGCCGCTGGCTTATTTTTTGACGCTGGCGCCGCTGGTTGGGTGCCACGTCGTCGTTGGTCGTGCCGCGGGAGATAAAGTAAGAAGGATGAAGGAAGAAGGATGAATGTCGCAAGAAAGATTGGAAGAAGTGCAGATAACTTTATTTGACGTGCGACAAGCTTATTTTTCTTTGTGTTTCGTCTGGTATTTTCTTTGTTTCCGTCTTTTCCTCCCTCCTCCCTCTCTCTCCTGCCTTTCCTGGCGTTCGAGGCTCGGCGGTCCAAGCCGCTTCCTCCCAAAGTCCAGACCACGACGACCACACGGGGTTAGCCCCAAAATCTGATGAATCTGATACGCCGGACTGACGTCGTCGACTGAAGCGCGCCAGAAGCAAGATGGCGGCAGGCAGCCTGACCGTTAGCGACACAACGGCGGACCATTGACGAGTCCGTCGTCCGACGACATTGCTATCTCCAAGCTATCCCAATTGTACGGAACTATTACGACGTAAAGTTGCATGACATCAACCTTCCCAATTGGGTGTTTTTGTCTTCATTACTCTCGTCAATTCTCACCTCTCTCGAATCCCCAGCTCTCGCCCCACTGAAACTGCCGCGCAGCCACTGGACGGCACGCTGGAACGCTGAAACACTGGGGGAGAAAAGATAGACGACCGAGAGCAACGGCCGCCAAGCCTTTCGATTCCAAAGGATCGTCAAGGTCGAGGATACCCAAATAAAGGAAATTCTTACAGATGCCTCCCCCGGGAATCATTTCGCGGGAGCCGCTGGTGGGTGTTTCTTAACCAGGATGAGCATCGAAATGAACGACGGCTGACCACGATTTATACAGCCCCCCGACGAGGCAAAATGGACAAAGCTGGTCAAGTAGGTAAACGATGCCGCGCATTCCAATAATACACCGCTGACGCGGTGTGTAGGGTCACGTATGAGGATGCCGACGGCACGCCGCGCGTGTGGGAGTCGGCCGAGCGTACCACCAAGCCGCCAGCGACCGACCAGAACCCCGAGTCGATTGACGGCGTGGACATTGTCGCTGTTGTCAAGAGCCCCACGGACGTGCCCTGCATCGTCTTGATCAAACAGTTCCGACCGGCCGTCGGGCGCACCGTGATTGAGCTCCCGGCCGGCCTGGTGGACGCGGGCGAGTCGGTCGAGACGGCGGCTGTGCGCGAGCTGCGCGAGGAGACGGGCTATGTGGGCAGGGTCAGTGGGAGCACGCCCTCCTCTCTATCGCCCTCGCTGCCCCTGTTTGCCGACCCGGGCTTTGGCAACAACAGCCTGCAGATTGTGTATGTGGATGTGGACGCCGCAGACCCGCGCAACCAGGACGGCCGCCGCCGCCCACAGCTCGAAGAGGGCGAGCTGGTGCAGGAGGTGTTTACTGTGCCTCTAGTCAACCTGTTTGAGGCGTGCCGGCGGTTCGCGTACGAGGAAGGCTACGCCGTCGACGCGCGGGTGGGCACGCTTGCCGAAGGCATGGAGATGGCGAGGCGGTACTTGAGCTTGCAATAAGAGCTGTGATGAACTGATGAACAGTGGTGTCGGTGAGTATGTACTGGTTTTGTAGTTGCTACTATCATGGTACAGGGCTATCTAATACAAGAGTGAGAAGAGAAGAAGGAGGATGGGTGGATGAAAGAGTGTGAGAGAAGGAAATACCAAAAACATTACAGGTCCAGCCAAGGCCACAGAGACAGCCACTTGGACTGGGAAAGAAAAGTAATGAAGAAGAAGAAAAACACTGGATGACGCCGCCAATCATGCTTGTCCATCTGGGCCCCGATATCCCACCCATACCCCATATGCTAGATACCACCAGAGCCATAAAGGCATGTCCAGGGAATGAACCCGCATCATCTTTCAAGTGTATATCACGCCCAATATGCCAGTGTCCGTTCACCCAAATACCCACGAACCGTGGCGATGAGCCAGCTGACGTTCGATGCTCCCTAGATGTACCCTATGCTGCAAGTCATGCAGCCAAGATGGAATAAATAATGCCTGTAAATGTTTGGACTGCTGTCCTTGCTGTAATATTTCGGGAGGAATTTCTCCTTGTAAGTATTCTTTTTTTCTTTTTTTTTTCTTTAATTTTTTTCTTTAATTTTTTTCTTTGGATATTTTTTCTGGGTAGGATCTTTCTTCATTTTTTTTATTGTCCTTTGTGTTTTGTTTTCAACTTTTTTTGTGGGATTAGAAATATGGTTGGGGTGCCTCAACAGATGGTCGCTTTTCCATTTCCAGGAGAAGACTGAGACCAACAGGAAGCAAAGAACGCGAAAAAAATGAGAAAGCCTCCCGGAAAACAAAAGAAAAAAAAAACGAAAGAAAAAACAAACATTCTTGGAGCATGGCTCATGGGCGCTTGACGGAGAGACATGGCTCTCATACTTACCTACCGCGGCGTGCCGTGGCTTGCCAAGTGATTCCTTGGCGGAGGCCGAGTTGAAGTCGCTGGAATTGCTGAAGAGCACACCGTGTGTGTCTTCATTGTGCTTTGGCCGACGGAGGAACTGGCGCGTTGGGAATGTTTGACAGCACTGTCAAGACGTGGTCCTGCACAATCTTGTAAAGTGCGCTCTTGGGCACCATGCTGTTGTCGCCCGGCATGCTGGTGTAGGCCGCTTGGTCTTGCCGGCCGAGCATCATTGAGGGAAGGTCGTGCATGTAATTGTCAGATGCGTTGTCATCCCTGGTTTTCATGTCTGGCAAGGAGATCTTTTGCTCGGCCGCAACAGCTGCCGCCGCCATTGTCATGAGGCTTCCCTGGTCGACTTCGGGCCGAAATTGGGCCGCCTCAACATCATCCTCCCTGGTTGTCGACAAAATCGGCTCGTCCCGAAGACTGTAGTCGACATCTATGTGTCTGTTAGTCATGCATGGCAGATAGATAAGGTGACGTGCTTCAACATACAGGGAGATGGTGTCGTTTTGTCTTTGTAGCTGGGAAACAGCAGACGGTACATGTGCGTCCACTTGTCCGACTCGTTCTGCCCGTCAATCTTCTTCCTTGAGCGGAGCTTCTTCTCAATCTCAAGGTCGAACCCGGCATCTTCAGACACACTGCAGGTCGACACTGCACAAGCAACTTCTTGGCGCAGGTGTTCTCTCAGGTTGTCCTGAACCTTGAATGTTCTCGAGCACCGGTCACAGACGTAGTGCATGTGGTGACGGTACAGGTGTTCCCTTACCATTGTTAGATGGCACACATAGAACAGCATCGTGTCATCAGGGCAGGAGCACTTACTTGACACGGTGAACACTTGGCCAGCCGGATGTTCTGCAGGACCGCTGATGACAGTACTTTTGGCGATTCCGCTTGTAAAAGGGGCAGGCAAATTCGTAAACAATAGGCGACGTAGGATCGTCACTTAGCCGTGCCTTCTTGCTGGTGCTGTCTTCCTGCTCCTCGTCGTCCTCACTGTCGCTTGTCGATCTCTTGAGACGCATTGCTGACCGCATACGGCAAGACAGCTCAAGACTGGGGGTTGTGCTCTTGGAAAAAGCTCTGCTAAAGGGCTTTCCGGTGGGCGAGTCGGACTGGTGGCTGTACCTTGGGCTGTTGTCATGCTCATATTCCGCTTCTGCCGAGTACGGATATCCGGGCATGGCTGGACTGCCCATGGATCCCGGTCTGGTTTCGATAGGTGTTTGGTGGAAGCCATGTAATGACTGGTCTTTTTGGTGATGTGCGGGAGCTGGAACAGGGTAATTGTGCTCATGATGTTGAGGCGGATGGTTGGGTCCCTTTTCAGGGATGCAAAGGGCGCTGATGAGCATGTTTGCAGTGGCTTTGTTTGTTTACTTGATGAATCCCGGATGAGATCCAATATTGTCGAAGGTTTGGCTGTATTATTCAACTTAACAAATTGTACTTTGTTCTTGGATCTGAAAAGTTTGTTGTTCCATAGATCCGAGTAAAATATGGAGCAGTCGTAAAAGGAAAGCGAGGGAGGGGAAGGCGAGGTCATGCAGTGCACCTTTTATTCTTGTCATGCACTCCAGTGGCCAAAGACAAGTACACACAATAGAAACAAGGCAAGTCGAGACGGTGCCCGAGCTGGAAAGAAAGCGATTGTGTTACTGCTCACTTGGAACAAGGGAGATAAGTAAGACAGGGCTATCAAACCCAACCAGGAGGACGGCCCGGGGCAGGGAGTGCAAAGAAGCGAAGCACAAGAATCCTTAAAATAAGCCTCGCTGAGATGGCGTAAGAAGCGGTGAAGAGTGCAGACTTTTGCGGCTCAAGGCGAGGTCGTTTGGGCTGGAGTATGTAGATAAAGTGTCTGTTGAATTTTGATTGTAAGTGGTGAGTGAAGATGCAGGACGGCGGGGTGAAATGCACGTCAACAGCCAGACGTTGGGAGCTTTATGCGAGGAGAAACTGCGAAGAAGGCAAGAAAAGAATGGACGAGTAATGAGATAAGAATATAAACCTTGAAGCAGAAGGGACCAGAGGCAATCCTCCTTATGCAACCGAAGTGCCATGCAGAAACAGAAGCCGAGAGAGAGATTGTACTTTCATACATGGGATCGGGGGGCCAGAAGGAAACAATGCATGCCCGAGAGAACTGCTCCGCGTATTAGAAACGTTGGATGAAGCCAACGAGTCGTACAATGGGTACAGTGGCTTCTCTCGTCGGCGTAGGTGACACCAACCGCAACTCCATTCTCATATGCCCATTGTCCAACACAGCACACATAAAGTCCTGCTGTATCCTCAGGTGTCTCCTGAGCTTCCCCAACACACTTGCAGGGGAGTGTTTTTGCGCAAATGCTGTAAAAGCTCAAGGACGTAAATAGACAGGATGCACAGAGATCAAGCAGGTGGTTGAGCCAGGGAGAGCAAGTCGTAATACCACCCAGTGCCAGGTGTGCCAGGTGGTGTTCCGGAAGGCGGTCACGCAATGTAGGTAGCCTTACGGGAGGGGTGCATTCCGGAATACGGCGTGTGTTCTCGGGCTGCAAAGATGCTCCTCCAGTGCTACCCGCACCCCTCAGGGTTTGCAAAGTAGCATAGCTGAGGATGCGTCGTCTCGATAGGATTCAAAGTTAATTCTGGAGGATGGCAAGTCTAGACGGGAGGAGCCTAGGCTGGGTGAACGGTCTCGGCCGCTGCCACATCGTTCGTCGTTCATCAAGTCATCGAGGCTAGGCCATTGTCGGCGGCGGGGATCTCTGCTGTGACTAGCAAGGTCACTTGAGATCCCATCCTGATTTGGCTGATTTGTACTTGTGCAAGTGTGCCAGCCTTGACATGTTTTGCATACTTTCTGATCGCCGGGCACATTTTGCACAGCATCGATGCACGCAAAAGACGAGGCTTGCTGACAGACTGTGCCAAAGATGAGCACTGTTTTGCGTCCTTGCACCTCTGAGTGTTCCCGCCTTATTCTCCAGGCATGGTGACTCTTTTGTTTGACCATGAGGCCCGGATACCTGCGTCTGGATTTGTCAAGAGATTGCAACGCTCGCCACATAGGTCAGTTGCCAGTACAGAGTAGAAAGTGCAAAACTTGCCTGGCACATGCCCTCTCATTTGCCCTCGCGTGCACATTCCGTAATGTGTAACGGGTCCATTTTCAGAGGCCACTGTTCTAGGACAGTCTGTCTGAACATGTTGGACCGGAGGTTTGTGGTGCTGGAAGAGGCATCTGCGAGGGGTAAAGGTTGCGTAACGGACGAAAGATTTGAGAGACCATGTACGTCGTCAGCAAAGACAGGGTCTTGGGGGGCGGGCCGGGCGGATCCCTGAGATATACAGGGTGTCTTTGGGGGCGTGTTCCAGGATGGAGGATGGGGGTCTGATGAAGGCGCGGGGGCGTCCCGTCTCTTGTCTTGAGTGTCCTGACTGAAGGTCGGAAGAAGTCGATGCAGAGACAGAGTTAGCGCATGCCGTGTAACACGACGGGCTGGATGAGGGTGCGTGGAAAAAGGAAACAAAAGCAGAATACGAGAGAAGATGGTTGGGGGCGGGGGGTACAAAAATACAATAAGAATAAGGGGGATGCTCTGGAAAGTAGACAGAGGAGCGAAAGCGGCCTTGTGCATCAAGGAGAAAAAGGGAGAAGTGAGAAGGTATCGAGAATGAAAAAGGAGCGGAGAGCGGAAAGCGGAAAGCGACAGAAGAAAGTGTTGTCTCTTGCACATGTGACGGGAACGTGAGGCCAAAACAACTAGAAGATAAAAGATTGAAACTAGTGACGGAACGCCAAAGGTAGAGAACATGAAAGAAAGAAAAGAAGAGGTGTGGTGATGTGATGGAGGAGTGAGCCAGAACCAGAGATGGGCGAGGCTAATCACACAGTTGCGTTGGAGGATCTGGGGAGAGGCAAGGCGAGCCAGATGCGAGAAATTTTAGAATTGTGATATGTGACAGAAAATCACTACGTCGATCGTTCTTGCTGCGATTGGCTTTGTTTTCTTTCCAAGATGTGAAAGCTTGGGCGTGAAAGGAAAGAGCGAACCACACATTTCGTGGTTTTGTTCACATGTTGTTTGGTCAGCGCAGAAACAAAATTGTGCAAGAACAGGCGGGCAGGGCAGGAGCGCACGAGCAGGTCTGTCAATCACGCGTGGCTCCTTCCTGCCCGATTTTCTGGATGACAGGTGCTGTGTCCCCGTTTGCAAAAGGTGGAGGTGGAAGGCAACGAAAGAAGGAAAGAGCGAACGGCCGGGCAAAAGAGCAGCGAACAAGCGGTGACTACAATTTACAAATGCAGAAGAACATCTGGGCAGGAGAGGGCACAAACAGTACGTACCAAAGGACGACGATACACCAATATACCAGGCACTCTGTGCTTCGTACTTTCACGTCTCCTTTTGCGTGTTTTTGAGTCCAACAAAAGTAGAGACTGCGTCCGGCTTATCTCGCCTGTCGCTCTTGCCTTTTCTTCCCATACCCCTTTCTATTTTATCAAAGGCCGTCCCGTGTACCAGGTTCAACAAGAAGGAGCGACCCTTGCAGCAGGATATCACTCTACACGCAGGAAAGAACTCAAATCGCCCAAATACTACCGCACCTTCCACACTGCACAATACATAAATATCGCAGGAAGCCACGGAGCGTCGGAACAGCGCCCAACGGAAGGAGCGATTCGTAAACGCACAAAATCAAAGAGATAAGGAAGGTGCATCACGTAAATAGAACTGGCATAAGGAAAGCGGGAGCGAAGAAGGAGGCGACGCAGCAGATTTCTCTTGGACAACAAAATAAGAAAAGAAAAAAAGGGGCAGAAAGACCGCGCTTCCACCTGTTTGCTCGACCACTCGCAAACATTCACTCGTTTTCATTGTGACGCCATGCATGGTGTTTTGTTTTCACCGAACCAACGCCCACATACTCAATACTGCGCACCTCCCAGGATACCACCCCTCAGATTCTTTGCATCTTGGTTGGGAGGCAAGGTGGGCAATCGAATCCTTCCAATCCCAGGCCCGATGCCACTTTTTGCCCAAAAAGAAACAAGACTGCAACCCCCTCCAAGCAACGGAAGACAGAGATCCTACTCGTGGAAATAGCTGCGCAAGAGAAGCGCAAGGCTGCAAGAGGTGCATTTCTTGCATTCTTTTTACGGTCTTGCATGCATGTCTGCCAACGTGCCCAGCGAACTGAACTGAACAGACGAGGCAAGTCATTTTCATTTGCATTTTCCCACCACACACCCAGACGCCCTACATGATGTATGCATGTAGTGTGCATGCACATGCACATCTGCATGTCCACTCATCGGCTACGTTGCCACCTTTGAAGAAACGAAGAAGAATGGAAATCAGAAAAAAGAAAAGAAAGAGCGGCTACACTTTCCAGAACTCAAACTGGGCCAAATTACCAACGGTGATGAAGTGGCGGAGACCAAGCAGAACTAGATGAACGGGAAAATGATGGCGTTTTTCTGTGGGCGATATTGTTTTCTGAAAGTATTGAAGCAAAAGAGCAAAGAACGGTATACATTGTCGGATAGCGGCAGCACTGACAAAATTGCTCCAATGCAGCTTCTCCTCTTTTCCCATCCTTTGGCCAGCCTGCTGTCCAATCCCCTTATTACAACAAAGGCATGCAGTTCTGCACCTACCCGAGACCGTTGGACGTGGTGAGAAAATGGCGAAACGCCTATGACACCTCCACCACGGGTCAGAAGAGCCTAGAGAAAATGGAAGCAGAGATGGCCGAGAGGAGCGAGATAACAAGGAGTTCGGTTAGGAACATAGGAGCAAATAACGGTATGTATGTTGGCCCCCTCTTACTGGCTAACAGAATGAGTGAGAGACGGAACGGAGACGTAACGACAGGGAACTCGACAGTTCAAGAACGACAGTTACAATTTGACGAGAATAATAGCAAGTCATGCTGCCTGGATCAATTCCTCGAGTTGTCTCTCTTCGATACGAGTACAACATATTCATTTCAAAGTTTGACTTGAAATCAACAAGTGGTGATTCATCTTATGTCGAAAGATACAGAAAGTGGGGACCAACAGTAGGATAATCTCAGCAATGAGTTGTTGATCAGACTCACAATATTGAACAGGTGATATCGAGATCTCGAGAGAGCGTTTGCTGCCTTTCAACAAGTCACGCCTAATGCAAACACTCTTTGAATATTTCGTGGTGTTCCGGAAACTTTCGACTTCGGCTGGGAGAAGAAACGACAAAATGACACCTGCGGATTCTCCCATTGGCAGGACCAAATAATTGACAGAATTGCACTGTGTTGTCCACACTCCAGAACTGTCAACACAACACAACACAACACAACATAGTACATCGACACGTTCACAACTTGTGATCAGGTTCCCTCGGTGACGAGGTAAACTATGAACAATGGACAACAGGATAATCAAAACATTGCCTCCTTGAGAGATATAAATATTCCCAGGAACGACAGACTTTCTGTCCTCCTTTGTTTTCTTTTTCTTCCCATGCTTCCGACCATACTTTGCCATATATTCGCTCGTCCTTTGTTGCAGTTCTGCAACAAACTTCCATTGAACCTCACTCGCCGTTTGTCGACGAGCAAGCAAAATACAACAAACACAACATTTTTACTTTTGCATTTCTTCGTTTTCTGCTTCAATTCTTTTTCCTTCTTTACTTTTCTGTCTTTTAGGACCTGGCATAGAAACATATCCAGGTCACCACGGAACAATGTCCCAAATGGAGCCCGTGTTAAACGACCAGCAGGCGAGTGCCTGCATGGACACCAACGCGGCCAACGACCTGATTCCTGAACACACCAAGGAAGCCCCCAACAAACAAGATGACCTTCTCCTGGACCTAGAAGACACTGTTCCCTCCACCTCTACACCGGCAACAATGGCAGCAGCAAGCACGTCTACACTGGACAACTCCGACTCGCACCCGTCGGGATCGGAGTCGGCGTCCACGGCCCCTTCCTCGCCTCCACTGAGCCCCACCGCCCGGCCCCCCAAGACCAAGGCCTACTACCGCGTCACCCGGCTTCCCCGCGGCGAGATTGAACACCGCGCCGCCATGGGCCGCTGCACGTACTGCGACGACGACACCCACTCGCGCACGACGTGCGCGGCGGGCCGGCTGATGCGGCGGGTGCCCAAGCGGGTGCTTAACGAGCGGCTGGGCAGGAGCCTGTGCCCCCTTTGCGGCGACCCGGGCCGGGACAAGCACTGCAAGGTGACGTGCCCGGACCGGATCGAGCTGCAGGAGCTGCTGGACATCAAGGAGGAGGCGTTCCGCAACAGCAAGCTTTATCCGGCCGGGGGCAAGATGCGGACGGCCCAAGAGGCCTGGGCAGACGCGATTGAGAACGAGATCAAGCGGAAACTCCTCTCGGAGTCGGAACTGAAGACGAAACCTAAGCTCAAGGCCAAGTACGCCGCCCGCTTTGACAAGTTTGACAAGTTTGACTGGCGTGAGAAGGACATGGAAGCAGACACCGGGAACGCCGACTGTGACGCCGACAACGACACCGACGACAACGGCGAGAGACTTTTCCGGTACACCAAGCGCACCTTCCCCTTCAAGAAGAAGACATTCTACAAGAAGCCCATGAGCAAGACCAATGCTCCCTGGAGAGAGGGTGTAGTGCCCTCGGAGGTAGTGCCCAAGTTGAAGCTTGCCCTCTCCCGTGCTCGCGCTGCTGCCGCTGAAGAGCAGCATGACCTCATTAGTTTCGACACCGTGCCCGACGAGGCCCTGGATATTGCAGATGGCACAACTACAACTACAGCCACACCTGACCAGGGCCAGGCCGGCAAGATGCCGCTTGTCAATCTTCTGGACACGGAGGTGACCGAGGTGGTCTGGGACAACATTGTCATTCTGCCCAGCCATGTTGGCAGTGACTCTGAGTAGACGTCTCCAGTCACTGGTGAAGCCAAGGGCAAATGTGACAACTGTGACAATACTGACAGTATTGACAGTACGGACAACACTGACTCTGCGACCCTAGAGAACTGGCCCGAGACCGGTGACGTGGGAGAGAGCCTTCTTGACTTGGCGGCTGCAAAGCCCGAGTGAGCGAAGCGCACCCCAGAACCAACGACACCGTCGTTGACCCAATCACCGGGTCACAACACGCGCTTGTTCCTGCACGAGATCGTTTTGGGAATTTTCTTTTGAGGGAGAATTTACTTTACATTTGATACGGGGAACGGACGGGAGAGGGCAAGGGAGTGGAATGGACGAACGGCAGTTGGGAAATGGGAACGGGCGATGAGGAGAATAAAGTAGAATAAACACATAGAGAACAGAAACCAATATAACAAATGCCCGAGTGGCTACATGTGTCGTACAGACAGCAAAATTTAGTGAAGAAATAGTGAATCTAAACTAGCAATATAAATGCCCCCCATCTTGTCTTTGTCATTATCACTGCCATGCATATTGTCCTGCATCATCGGCCCTCCATATTTTTATTTTCTTCGCGTGTCTCTTATATTGTTCCCGCCCGCCTCCGCCGACAAAAGAGTGCTTGTCCTCCCACACGGCTACCCCACGGAGGCACAGTGGAGGTCATTCGTGTTCACCCCGTTTTTGTGTTCTCTGTGTACCTAACAATCGTGTGCTTCTCCCGTCTTCCATTACATCTTCTTCTCCCTTCTCCCGTCTCTGGCCGCTCGTCCCGTGTCTCTGTGTTCCATGGCAAGTAGTCTTATGAGCTTTGGGGGTGGCAAAAGTTGTAGAGTAAGTAGGTCATTGTGAACAGGTGATTCAGCACTCTCCGTGAAACAATACGGACTGTGAGATCACCAACAGAGAGTTGGTGCTCACAAGTCACCAAAGGGGGCGTGCACAGTCGGGGGTCGGCACATTGACTGGCCAGTTACCAGCGACCAGTGACGGGGTGAGGAGAGGCGTCACGAGAAAGAGTACCACAGCAGACGGAGGCAAAACACAAGACATTGGAGGACACACAGCACTGCACAGCATACGGCTCACACATAACACACAGAACACACAGAACACATCCTAAAGCGTCCACCTGCAGATTGTGCGGAGAAAGGTCAATGTGCGTAAGACGGAAGAAGAAGGGGAGGGAAGATGAAGATAAGGAAAAAAGAGTGACGAAGAGAACACAGAGGGAGATGCAGAGTTCGGTTGGAGCTTTCTGGTTACCTCCATCTTCATTGTGCAACCACACCATTGTGATTTGAGGAGCACAAAATGTCCCGGAATGAGGAGTGTTTTGTATCCTTCCCTGATGAAATATTTTCTTCCTTTTTAATCTTTAATTTTCTTCACGGTTTACATACTTTGCTAGTGAGAGAAAAATAAATTGATCAAAAAGAAATAAAGAAGTAGAGATGATCATGATTTAACAAATCAAATGTAAACAAAACATTCCAAACAAAATGTTAGTAAACGGAAGAGACTAAATTAAAAACCACTCCAACCAGTAACCAACAGATCGTCACACAATCATAAGATCAGCTCGTGATTGTGTGACCGTGTTACAGGGGAACCATGAGGCCACAAAACACAAAAGCACAAAAGAGAGTGATGAAGGAGCACAACCCCACGGACGGTGCAGAGTGCAGCGTGGCGTGCAGTGTTCGGCGCACATTGCACCTTCCTTTGTATTTTCCATTTTCTTTTATGCCGCAGTAAGCGCAGCCATTATTGCTCAAGCAGAAAATAACACCAGGTATCCCAGCGAGTAAGACATGGACGCCGAAAGACGAAGAGGCAGACCACCAGGAACGGAGACTTGCAAGGAGACCGGGGCGGAGGGCAAGATAGGCGAGCAAGGCAGACGAGCAAGACAGACATGTGTCGGGATACGAGGGGTGAGGGATGCTTGGAAAGACAAAATGCCAAAAAGGGGCAGGGCAGCGAGATTAGGTATTGTCCTGTATTATGTAGTGGTTCGTCATCGCCATCGAGCCATGGGGCCATCTCGTCACCTTGTCACCTCGTCTAGGAAACCGTGCCCGACAGGACAAGGACCGACGAGAACGCCACGCGAGGGCCCAGCGGTCTGGGACTTGGAACCGCCAAGACCGAGGGGGGACGATTCAAAGAGAGAAGCAAGGAAGGTGATAACGATGGATACGGGCAAAGAAACGAGATGATGCAGTCCTTAGGCCACCGATCAGATCAGCTGAACCCTGGTCACTCCTTTTCTGTAGGCTCGGCTACCCAAGCATGAGCGAACCAAGGTTGAAGCAAGGTTGGAGTATATTCCCCTGCACTTGTCGTCATGCATGTCGTCAGTCTGCCGCTCAGTCAGTCCGTATTTTCGGGTCAGGCTGGTCACGCCTCCTTGACTATCCTCCACAAATAACCTGCTAAACACAAAGAGTGCTTCGCACTCACTGACTCTCTTCCTACTGCTCTTCTTTCGGTAACGGCTCAATCAGCTGGGCCGGTCCGGCCGGAATAATCAGAGGCCCCTGCTCTTTGAACAGCACCTTGTAGCGCGACCGCGCATAGCCCTCGACGTAGTGGGCGATGAAGGGCGCCGTCGTGTCGTGGAAGGCGCCTCTGGTCTGGGAGCGCACGGCCTTGCCGTCCCAGTAGAGCCGGCGCAGCCACAGGTGGAGGTGCGGGTAGTCGTGTCTGATGGACTTTAGAGTACACTGAAAGACGGTGGCATAGGCCGCGTCGAAGCGCGCCAGGGTCGTGTACAGCCGGACGTCGGCTTCCGTAAGAGAGTCGCCGAGAAGGAACGGCTTTCCGTGGCCGAGGATGCCTTCGAGCCTGTCGAGCGAGGCAAACAACTTTGGGAGGTGCTCGTCGTAGGCGGCCTGCGACGCCGCAAAGCCAATCTTGTAGACGCCGTTGTTGACCGTGTGGTAGACCCAGTCGTTGAGGGCGTCAATCTCTTGTCTTTTGTCAACAGGATACAGTCCACCGCCCGGCTGGTTCACTTCGCGCCTCTTCTCCGGGAGGAGATCGTCAAAGGCGCTCGCAAAGATGCGGATAATCTCGCTCGACTCGTTGTTGACGAGCGTGCCCGTCTTCTTGTCCCACAGGACCGGCACCGTGTAGCGGCCGACATAGTTGGGGTTGGCCTTGAGGTAGAGCTCCTTGAGCTTGGTGAAGCCATATAGCGGATCCTTGGGAAGAGAGCCGCCCTCGCCAGAAAAGTACCAGCCCTCGGGGCCCATGTAGTTGTGCAGCTGGTAGAGGTCGATAATGCCGTCGAGGCCCTTGAGCTTGCGGACGATCAATGTGCGGTGGGCCTATATTGTTAGTGATGAGCTGGCAATAGCTAAAGAGGTAGGACATACGCACCCACGGACATCCCGGGGCGAAGTAGAGGGCGTACCGGCCTTTCTCGGGCGGATAGAGTGCGCCAGGCTCGCTCGAGATGGTATGCCGGAACTCGCTGTCGGGGCGTACGAAGCTGCCGTCGGCTGCCTGGTAGGGCTGGAAATGAGTTAGTATGAGAGATGCGTGGCATTTACAGCTGTGCACATACTGTAGTTGTGGTCATATCGATTGCCGTGTAAGTGAAAAGCGTGCTAATGGCGATGCACGATCGGTGTCTAATTGTTCTCGTTCGTTTACTGTCTATATTTAATTGCGATTGATACGATACAGAATGAGCTTCTCTAATTGAAACCTCTTCATTTGTCACATTCACTACTCTTTATATCCCTTTGAATGTCCTAACCAACAAACGTCACCAACACACCAAATAGCTTTGATGACGCGATAGCACGAGACGGCGCCCGCAGGTGCACCACACCAACTCGGACGCCAACACATTTGTCAGTCTTGTCAATCCGTAGTTTCGGTCGAAATTAGTCGCAAACAAGGTTGGAAATTGGCTCGTCCATATAATTGGTAAGTATGAGCGAGCACACATTTTATTTTTGCTCGATCATAGCTTCGTGTGTAAATATAATCTTACCGCCTGCATATCACTAATTGCACTGTATGATAACTTGGCCTAATAATTCTTGAATCAATCTACAAGCGTTTCTAAAATAAATCCAATCGAGCCTGAATTTGTTTACTTTACGGTTTAATCACATTGTGTGTATTGTCACGATCTATTTTCTGTCCAAGTTACATAATGTTTGATATATTTCTCTGATACGTTGTCGGTCCCTAATCGGCAGATGTGCCTTTGCTGACGAACTCCTGCCGCCCATAATCAGTCTACGTCAGATGCACAGATACGCGAGCCAAGAACGAGCGTGCCGTCCAAATCTGACCAGCGGAGTGAGCTATACTGCAACTGCAAGCACACAATTAGGAAGAACATTTTAACAGAGAGCTCCCCACACGGCGACAACACTCGGCGGTTGATGGTTGCCCCGCTAGTGCCCACCCAAAATGACGAAATACCCCGTAGCAGTAACGAGCGAAGGCCAAAATGCCGGCCGGTGGCCGATTCGCCGATGCCGCTTATTGAAGAGGGGAGTATAAATGGAAGGAGCCCACACCAGCCGTTCTTTCCGTTTTCGCCATCCGTTTGTCCTGGTAGACCGTAGTATAGTGATCACTTGGGTCACTGCTGCTGGGATGCATAGTCTCGTCGACCCAATTGGTCAGGCGTGGTTCACACGTGACTTCCTTGGAGTGGTGGAACTTCATGAGCCCATATGTAATTGACCTACGGAGTACTGTAAAGAGCATTGCTGTTGTCTCTTCCATTCATACTGCCTGAAGCACCACTGCCAAATCTACCGGTGCTACGTCGACTTTCGAAGTGCCAGCGACATGTTTCTCGGTCGTGGCCTGTCATCCTTGTCGTCGTGTGCTCTACTGCCATCGGTTCGTTCGACAATCAGGAGGGCGTCAACTTTGGTCGGCTCGTCTGGTCGCGTGTACACGGAGCTCGGCGTTCTTCGCCTGAATCCCAGAACGAAGGAGCCACAGATCTTCAAAGCCCAGTATGTCTTTCCGTGCCATCCGTTGCCAGAGGGCTTGCGCGCTTTACTCGCTTTGTTTCCTTTTGCTAATGCTCTGTTTTGCAGGTGTGGCGACGAACTTTTCGCGTTCAAACGCGTTTCCGAATCTTTCTTTACACTGTCACGCGAACTTGCTTTGGCGTTTCCCAATACAGACCGGCTTCGCATGCACACCGATGATAACGAAGAACAGCGCACACTCGTATATCCCTACTATCGTGACACACTGCTGGGACTCATCCAGCGTGATGCAGCCTTCCCGCCAGATGAGAGACCCAAGATCTTGCGTGTGGGTGGGCTTATTTAGGTAGAAAACGCCGCCCGACTTGGTTGTTGAACACGCGCTGATATTCTTTTAGATGTAAAGCCTGATAACATTTTGGTGAACTGGGAGGGCAACGACGAAAGACAAAAGACTGTTAGCAAAACGGTCCTCGGCGACTTTGACCTCGCTTACCACTTCCCTCTAGGAAAACGAGAACGGCTCGACGCTCCTTATCCGTTAGGCAACGTCATGTGGCGCAGTCCAGAGGGCCAGACTGGTAAGGGTTTGACATTCGCTTCGGATGTGTACTCGTTTGGACTAGTAGTAAGTTGTAAACTTTGTTCTCTTTAACTTTAACCGTCTTCCCAGCTGACCTTTAGTGCGTTTATACACTTGGCGGCGGAGAACTGCTCTTGCTGGACAATCTCGACGAGCTGGCCGAAAACAACATCCTGCCTGGCCAAGAGATTCTCATGCGACATTTTTGCTATTTCGGGCTGGCCACGCCAGGGTTACTGGAACAGGTCAACGACGAGGTCTGGTGCAACGCACTCCTAGGCGTTTCAGCGGACGCAGACAGTGCTGTGCGAGACAACCCAGGGTTGCGCTTCACGACATGGGGCCAGGAACTTGGACCGGCGGCCATCGATCTCATCTCGGGCATGACCAACGCGGATCCCTCCGCACGGCTGACGATGCAGCAGGTGCTGGATCATCCGTATTGGGACGAAGAGTGAGGTCCGTCTCGCGGGTGAAATTGATACGGTAGGGGAATCAGTGTAGGGGGAAAAGAGTTGCAGTGAGAAAGAGTTGCAGCGATGCACTTATATGTCACAATATCTGGCATTATTATGTAATATTTGTCTTTCTATTGCGGTAAATCGAGTTGGCTGTTGATGTATGTGCAATGCAGCCGCGTGCAAATGCCTTTTTGGGGGAATTGTGGCTACGACGAGTTAATTTAGTGGAGTAAGTGATAAACTGCCGCAAGGCCTGGCCAGCCCTACCAAACGCCACTAAAATTTATTCGCAAGCTTAGTCATCCATCCTAGCTTGATTAACTCTTGTATCAACAAATGGTTTCCATTCTTTTCGTCCTTTTTTTTTTTCTCTTCATCCCATTCTTTTGTGGTATTCGTCTGTTCGTCCATCCTGTGTCTTCAGCCTTTTCGTTTTATTTGTCTCTCGTGTCTTGATCGCCATTTACGTATTTACGTCGACACTCAACATTGTCCCCATCATGATCGAGGTCACATGCGTCGGTCGCCACCCGCTCGATTGGCCGGCCGCATCGATCGACAATCCGGCAGAACTGACAGACACGGCTATTACACCGTCTGCATCCAGGGCCGTTGCCAACGATTGTCCGCCACTTGTATTCTGGGGCCGTGGCGGCCGCGCCACATTATCGTCCTGCTCGGCATGCGGATAATATTGTGGCGGAGGCTTGCTCTGATGTCGGTCCTGCTCGTCGGAATGTTGAATCGATTTGATGCTTACGTCGTCTCCGTGAGTGGATCTTGATCTTGACTGGCCGTTGGGCTGGAGGTTGTCCATGCTGTGTGATTCTAGCGACACTCGGTCAGAGGTACGGGCTTGTCGAGACATTGTGGAAGTCGGCATGTCGCGTTGGAATTATTGATATCGTGAAAAAATTTCAAAAGAATAAAAAACAGGGGGATATGCAAGATAAATACAACGACGACAGCGACAGCGACAGGTACCATTTATTGTTCTTCCAATTCACAGAACCAATGTGCAACCTAAATACTGCCGGCCTTATGGCTGTCCAATTTCACGCGGCACACACCACGAACAGACCCGGTTGGGGACCATAACCTCTTTTAACCAAAAGCCTCCCCAACCGAGAAAGACTGTTGGTTATGCACGAGTGCCAGTATGTAAAATTACCATCAGTGTGCCATCTGGCGACAGCGATTGTCTGAGACTGTACGTCGTAGGATGACGCCAAGTATCGCTCGAGCGGACAGCATGTTTAGCCGCCAGATGTGTGTGTTCTATTGTTGTATTTCACGATGCCATTTCCATCTTGGCATGCTCCAAAGGAATTGTGAAGACGGGTGACACTCTCGAATTGTATGGTGCTGGATCGAGGTCTGTAAGAATCGCCGTTTAAACAAAGGCAAACTTGTGGGTAGTCTGCCCTTTTGGACAATCCTCCGAGCCCGGATCCGAAATTGAAATGAAAAAGTGTACCTTGTACTCCGTACAATGGTCAGCACTCAGCAGTGAGTAAATCACATCGCTACTACACTTTTCAATCAAGCCGGCTCACTTAACTTTAATTTGAAAGCTAGCTGCGATTACAAAACATAAAAACATAACTGATGACTGGGTCAAGGTGACACTGCTAGGGCAAAGTGTTATACCAGCCGAAAAACCTCAACGACTTCCTGCATATCGCGGCCCGACTTTGGGGGCCAAGCACAGGTCAAGCACAGCCTGGCACCGGCACTAAACAGGCCTACGCCACAGTAAGTACGTACACGGTTATAAGTATATAACTCTAAGCATACGGCCTTATCTATAACCGAGGGACCCAAAACGTAGAAGCGCTCGTTAAAAGAGGAGGCCGTAAATAAGTCTTAGTAAGTATTATAAAATCCTCATAAGTGTTACGAACATAACCCCCACAAACCTCACCAACAAGCCAAGACAACAAGGCCGACCTATTACAAAGGCACTTATCCCAAAAGGCAAGAGTCTCTACTAAGTGATCATGCTAATAAAGGGGTCTTATTCTATAAAACAGTAATAAAGTATAACGGTCGAATAATAAGTTAACACGTTTAAATAAGTAATAATAAATGTAATTATATATAATAAAGTGTTACGGACATATAGTGGAGGAGCATATTTGTCAGTCGCTGGTGGATACGGTCGAGAGGTTATGCATCGTCAGCTCATTGTGTTCTTGAAGTCCCCCTCACGCTTCTACATCGTACAATAGTCAACGAGACAAAATGCATTGGCATTAGAAGAGTTCCCCAATTCATCGTCATTAATCAACGTCTTACGACAAGCCAGTGCTCGTATAAGTGAGTGAAAAGAGAGCTGTCCATTGTTGTTGTATCACGTTGGACTGGTCTTGAGAACGAGCTCGTACAAATGCGTGAATGGCGATATGTCTATTGTTGTTTGTATTTAGCTGTAATGGTCTTGAAAACGAAAGGTTTAAAAGACGCGTTAAACAAAACTACGAAGAAGGAGGCGTGTCGAAACTAGACGCGTCAACGATAAAGACCATTCATAACCTTTCTGGTGGGCTATAGGCACAGAAGAAATGTTGTATAGAGAGGAGGCGAGAATGCTAAAATCTGTGGCTCCAAGGCAGGGTTAAATCTATGGCGTTAGGGTCACGTGACCTTTAACTTAACATTGCCTTTTAACCTTTACCCGGTGAACTAATTAAACGGTATTTTTAATTAGCGTTAATTTATATATAAAATAAGATCGTGTTTTATATAAAAGGAGGTTAATATATTAAACTAAAATCTTTTACGATTGGTATTATTACGTAGTATAAAATAAAAACTTTAGTAAAGAAAATAAATTTTTTACGTAATTTTATAATATTTATTTTATTTAAATACCGATTTCGATAAGTTTAAAAGGTTAACGAATTTCGTAAATTTGTCGTTTTTTAAAGACTTTGTAAAACCGTTAATTATTATATTTATATTAGGTTAATAACGTAAAAAAATTTTATTAACTTTCGTTTATTTAATAATTTATTTATAACGGATATTAATATACTTTATACGAGTTTTTTTATAAAGGTTAAAATATATAAAAAAAGTATTAATATTATTAATAAAAAGTAATAATAATAACGTTAATTCGTTATTTAAATTTAAAAAAATTTCGTTAACTTATTTTAAAGTTTTAATAATAAACGTAAAATTAATAAATTTAACTATTATTAACGAAAAAGTAACGAAAAATTACTTTTTCGTTTTTTAAAACACCGGTACGCCGTTGATTATAATTACGAAAGTATTAGTGGAGTGTTTCGATAATAAGTTATCCGTAAAAATAATATCGGTATAACTTATAAAGTGTAAAATACCGTTAAAGTATATATTAAATATATAAATTTTAATTATATAAAATTTCGTAACTTTTAAATATCGGAAAAAGTACTTTAAAAGTTACTAATAAACCGAAGAGAGGCCCCGGTTACCGCCGTAAAAGTAAAAGATAATAAAAGAAATATTAAACCGTAATAATACGGTTAAGTAATTAATTAAACCGGTTTATTTAATGTAAAGGTTATAGTTTAACGTATTGATTTATTAAACGTTAAATAAGGTAAAGTTAAAAGGTTATAGGTTATTAATAATATTATAGTTATTATACTCGAATTTATAAATAATATAGTTAACGTAACGTTACTACGTTAAAAAAAGTATTTTTTTAACTTTATTTTTTATAATATCGTAAGTTAAAAAAGTTTTTATATTACTTATAACACGTAATTCGAAATATTTACTTAAAACCTCGTTAAAAACCTTAAGGCGTTATTTATATAAACCGGTTATAAGTAAGTTATTAACGTATATAAATATAAAGTTACCGGTTACGTTATGTTTAAAAAATATAAGTCAAAGTTATAAACGGAAAAACTAAACGTTTATATAAGTGGCGAAATAATATTAAATTATTACTTTAAATTACGTAAAAGGTTATATAAAGTCTATTTAAAGAGATAAACGTATTTTTTATTATTAATAAGTTTTTTCAATAATTTAATATAAACCGTAATGTTTACCGGTATTTCGGCGTTAAAGAAAACGGTTATAAAGTCGTATTATATTAACTCGAAGTCGTAATACGTTATATAAGTTAAAAATATTTTTATTATTATTATTATTAATACTATAACGGTAAAAGTATTATTATTAAACTACGAATTTAGTTTTTTATTACTATAAATAACTTATTTAACCTTTATTATACCTTTTTTATTTATATATACTTATTTTCTTAATAATACGGTTATACCGGGGCGTTATAAGATTAAATTTTACGTATTTAACTTATTAAAACTATCGAGTTACTTTTATATAATAAAAAGCTAACGTTATTTAAAGTCGGTGAATCGTAACGTTTATTTATATATTTTAAAAATTAAAAAGTTAACGTAAAAAGTTTTATTTACTTTAATCGTTATTACGTAAACGTTATTAACTTAAGTTTTTTTTTAATAAAAATCGATTATATAACTAAACTCTTTCTTTTATACTATCGAGGTTATACCGAAGGTTTATATTTCGTATATAAACGATACGAGTGTTAATATAAGTTTATTATCCGTAAACTCGTATAAAAGTTACTTTTTACTTATATTTTAATAAGTTTTATAGTCGATACGGGGGTCCGTAAAACGCGTTAAACGTCTCGGAGGTTAAGGCTCGGTGTTAGTCTCGTCGGTTGTAAGAGGGTTAAAGGAGGATTGTTGAGACGGTGAGACGACGGGAGTGCCGACGTTTAGTTGTATTATAAGTGGTGTTTTTAGACGCGGCGGCGTTAAAGGTTATAAGACGATTATAAGTTTATTAAGGAAAGTTAAAACGACGGTTATATTATTTATAAGGCCGTGTTAAGGTGTGGGAGAAGGTTTTTTTTGTATATTATTTAAATTGTTGGTTTTACGAAGCGGTAAATTTTTAGTTTTTACTTTCGAAGGTGCGTATATAAACGGAGTTACGGTTAAACGGATTAGTAAATTTAGTATAAGCGTAAGTTTTAAAGACGGGAGAGTAATTTATTAAGTTAGTGGTATAATAAAAACCGATAGTTAATACCGCGTTGTATATATATTTATAATAAAGTTTTCGGTTATAATAATTTTTTACCCCCTAATCGGAGTAGTTATAAAGACGAGTAACGGTTTACTTTAGTTAATACCGAAAAAGATTTAATCTTTTACGAAGTTTACGTTACCGACGATAATGTTATTTTTTTTAAGTGTAAAAAGAGGGAGAGATTCGTAAAGTTTTATAAATAAAGCCTTAAGTACTTCCTTCGTTGTTGGTAAGTAAATGTAATAAATACGGTTGTGAGAGTTATTATAGTTTACGAGTTGGTTAATAACGTTACAGAAAGTAAAGTGGTTCGTTTTCTTTTTATATATTTATTTAAAGTATACGTATACGTTATAACCGTATATACGAAAGTAGTTAATATATAATTTATAAAAGTTTTTCGGTATACCGAAAACTTTATATAAACGTTTTTAAAGTGTTTTATTATCGAAGTTACGGCGAAAAGGTAAAAAGTTTAACGTTATAATAGTCGTGTTAATAATAAAAGGTTATAAAGTGAAAAGTAAGTTAATATTTTTTAAAAATACACGAGTTATAGTAATAATAATTTTGTTATTAACTTTTAAAAGGCCGTTCGATAAGGGTGTATAAACCGTTGTCGGTTTAATAATAATATTTATTTCGTAAGATTACGTTTTAAGGTTTTTTTTATATTATTATTCGTTACTTAAACCGAATTTAATACCGCCGTTAAGGTTAATAGTATACACTTTAAGGTTTATTTAACGCTCGAAATATATTACGAACTTTTTTAACTTCGTAAAAACTTTATTTTTTATATATAAAAAAATAGTTTATTTAAAACCGAAGTAAACGTTAAAAAAGTATACGAAATATTATATATTTTTAAATTTAACTTTATAAAATATTATATCGACGTATATAAAGTGTTTTAACGCCTAAAGGTTATTGTCGTGGCGTTTATTAATAACCTTTTATAATTTGGTTAAATTATAGTTATAGTAATAACGTATAAACTTACCGGTGAAAGTAATATTTACGTTTTTTACGACGCGTTTAACGGTATCGATGTTTATATAAAAGAAACGTTTATGTATAATATTATAATTAATAAACATTATAAAAATATTTAAAGTTTTTTTCAAAGTAAAAATTACATTACAAAAAAAAAAACTTTTTTCTTTTATATAATCTTTTAAAAAAGTTAACTTTAAAGCGTAAAAACTACGTTGTTATTAAAATTAATTTTTATACTTTTTTTTTTAAAGGTACCGGTAAAAATAATATTAATTAGTTTTTAAAGAATATAAATAATATCGTTAAAAAGTATTTTATTTATAACGTCGTTTTTTAGTATAACCTTAAAGTTAACTTTACTTTTAATTTTCTTTTTACGTGTACCGTTATTTAAATTAAAGAAAAATTATAAGTTAACTAGTTGTTTAAAACTATTAAACTATTTAATATTATTAAACTTATAAGCGGAGGAGTTAAAGTTAAAAAAAATTAAGTCGTAGTTAAAAATCCCGGTGGCCGTAAAAATTATATACGTTATTTAATATTATTAAAAAGTCGTGAATATTATAAAAACGGTATTAAAAGTTAAGTTCGTAATAAGTTATTAAGTTGTACGGTTTATAATTAACGGTTAAAAGTTATCGATTATTACGTTTATTATAATAATTATTACGTTAAAAAGATTTAAGGCGAAAAAGATAACAGTAAAGTTAATTTTAATTAAAGTTTATAAAAATTATTTTTTATTTTTATTATTACTTTTCGACGGTAAACGAAGAAATGTATTATTACTTTTATTTTTTTTACTTTTATTACGGTTATAGTATTAAGTGTTTATTTTTATACGAAATTATTCGTAAAATTCGTTAAAATTATAATATTTATTACACTTATTATAAACTAATATACTTAAGCGATATTTATAACTATAATAATTATATATTACGTACGTAAAAGTTTATATATTATTATATATAATTTTATTATTTTACTAAATAAAAGAAAAAATAAACTATTTACCGTTATTAATATTTAAACTTTTAATAATTCGTATAACGATTTAAAAAACTTATTCGTACGTAAATTTACCGTCAATAAATTTACGTATATCGATATTAAAAAAAACAAAAGTAATAATTTTAATTTAACGAAATAAAAAAATAATTTTCGTTTTTTTATATTACTTAAATTAAAAAGTATCGAAAATAACTATAAACTTTTAAAACTTAACGAAGTAATTTTAAAACGTAACGAAACTTATAATATTTAAACAAATAAAAGTAATAAAAGCGTCAAACGCCGTTACGTTAAAAATAATATTAAAAACGTTTTTAATAACTTTATATTAAAAGTAAAGTTTTAAGTTATTTTCGTTATAATTATATTAAGTTAAGTACAGTTTAAAGTTAATAACGGTTTCGTTAATAATATTAAAAATCTTCGAACGGTTTTCAAATTATACTTTATATACCGTTTTAGTTATTAATTAATTTACTTTCGAAAAAACGACGTTAAGTTTTACGAGTTTAAGAATATCTTTTTCGAATTAAGTTTTAAAGTTATTAAAATAATAAATAGTTTAAATTTAATTATTTTATACCTCATAATTAATTTTAATAAGTATAAATACTTTAACTATTTTACCTTTTAAAAGTTTAACGTCGATTAAAGTAACTATCGTAAATATTATTTTTATTAAAAGTCATAATATTCGTAATATTTTAATATACGATTTTAACGTTAAAAGTTAAATTTTTACCCTTAAATTCGTTTTTAAACGATTACAGCCCGCGTAAAAGTCAAAATATAACGAAAAGTAAATATTCGGTGTCTTCACACCTTGTTAATTCGATTAATACAACTTATACCAAAAAAACGGAAGCTCAGAGGGCTTATAACCTGGTGGGCCATAGGCACAGAAGAAATGTTGTATAGAGAGGAGGCGAGAATGCTAGAATCTGTGGCTCCAGGGCAGGGTTAAATCTATGGCGCTAGGGTCACGTGACCTCTAGCCCAACACTTTCCGAGTTCCCGGGTGCCTTGCTTTTTAACCTTGTTGTCGATCACGTCGACTTACAAAGGCACCACCAATATGATGACTGATAGAGCATGAATTCTTTCAAAAACGGCCCACTCTAGAGAGTAGCCCCTGTTCCGCCAATCACGTCGCAAATCTGAATAAAATTCGGCCTAATCCGAATGGCAGGGGTCTTTGGCAGGCGTTCCGGGGGCTTTCATTTAGATTCGTGAGAAGATATTAACGATAATCCGTACGAGTATTGATACTTATAAGTATAGATTTTACGAGTTAAATATACGTTGGAAGGCACCACGTACCCTTAGTAAATTATATATCTTTCCAATCCATGCTTTCGAAACTCTAATAATCTATACTTTATATTTTCATGTTAATCTTTCTACACAGCCGTGTTATTGAACGGTCCTGTACCAACAAACACAACTGCCGCGACAGCGTTGGTTTAGAACACTGTAAATTATATAGTGATAATAATGTTAACTATCGAAACGAGGTTTTTTTGCGGTATTGCGTAACAGCCAGAAACTAATAATAGAAGAAAAAAACTACAACTCAACCGGCACCGTCTTTTCTAACACAACACGCTTCTCCAAATCCGCCGATTCTGTAACACCATCCACTGACGTGGCGTCGATCACGGCCATGTCTTCTTCCTCTTCTGGTCGGACGTAATCAACAGGCTCCATCCATGTGGTCTCCACCTGGGCCGGGGGCCAGATTTTGCACGCACCCCAGTAGACGCCACCGGACAAGAACAGGCCAACCCAGTAGGCAACGTAGTAAAAGTGGGAGATGCCGCTCGGTGCCGAAACGCCCATATTATTAAGAAAGCCGTAAAAGTTGGGCGCGATGCCGACGACGTATGCGGCGAACGCGCGCAGGTTGATGCCGCGCCAGTAGTAGTAGACGCCGGTCTTGGCCGACGTGTAGCAGTCGGGGATAACAATGTGGCCACGGGCGATAAGGTAGTACTGGGTCAGCAGAATGCCGGTGATTGCGGACAAGAAGATCTGATACGAGGACAAGAACGAGACAAAGATGGAGGCGGAGCCCTAAGGGTGGTGTAAGTTGTATATCTTCATGGAGAGATTTTTTTTTTGAGAGGGGGGGGGGGGGGGGGGACATACCAGAAGATACCAGGGATTGATGGCGATGCTGAGGACGGCGCAGATAAAGAAGCCGCGACGCACGGTGATGTACTTGGGGAAGAGCGCAGCCAAATCGTTTCCGGCCGGGATGGAGTTCTCAAATATGCTGCCGAAGATGGAAGAGTAGGCGAAACAAAAGGCAAGAAAGAAACAACCGGCGCGGGTCTTTGCGTTATAGTCGGCCGACAGCATGTCGTCCAGCAGCGTGACTGGGTTCCAGATGATCTCACCAAAAATGCGCTGGCTCGACGCACACACGAGGTTGCCAACGATGCCGACGACGAGGTTGGCCAGCGGGAAGCCCACCAGGTTGCCGAAGAGGACGTCCGACTTGTTGGTCGCGTAGCGCTGGAAGTCGGCGGCGTTGGACGCAAACGTAGCGTAGTTGGCCGCACCCAACATAATGAAGCGGAACAGCAGCCAGCTGCGCTGCGAGCCGTGCACGGTGCTGCCGTGGCTGACGACGGCGCCGAGCCCACCTGCCTTGGAGATGCACCAGGCAAGCATGGCAATGGCAGACACGGTGAAGACGATCAGCTTGGCGTAGACCAGGCCGCGCATCTTGGGCACCGGGACGACGAGGAAGAAGCACGTGGCGACCCAGAAGACCATGAAGCCGATAATGCCGCTGGTCGTGATGGCGGAGCCGCTGCCCATGGTGTTGCGGACCCGCGCGATGCTGGGGAAGATGGCGTGCAGCATGACGTAGACGCACTGGCCGCCCTGGACACAGTTGACGCCGTTCCACACAATGGCCATGACGGCGCGGTTGAACGTTGGCCACCAGGCGCCATAGACACCAAAAGCCGTACGGCAGAGCACGGGATAGCCGACATGGTAGGTGGCGCCGGCACGGCCGTTAAGTGTGATGATGATGGCGATGAGAATCTCGCCACCCAGTGCACAGGCCAGCGACTCCCACATGCTGAGGCCGAGCGCCTGGGCCGTGGATGCTGCATACCAGCTGGACACGGTCGCGGTGGCCGAGAACCAAAAGGTCAAGTAGGTGAGGCGGTTCCAAGTGCGGTCCTTGAGGGCCAGCGGCCGTATGTCGTCGTTGACGAGAAAACCATCGCGGGCCTCGCTGCCTTTGACGACGATCTTGGTCTCGTAGAATTCCCTGAAGCCATGCATTGTAAAGTTTGTGAAGTTTGTGGGGAGGGAGGGGTCTGCTTGGTTATTTGGAGGAACTCGTGTCAGACCTTCTGCCAGGATCCTTCTTCGGCACTGGACATGTCTGCTTATTATGGGGTTCTGGACCATTTTTATTATTCTATTATTCTGAGCATTTACACAAGAGCATATCGATCATCCCGTTCGGGCAAGTTGAGATAAAGAATAATGTAACGCAAGGCACTGGTTGGTTCATTTGGTGTCAATCTTTCTATCTTAGCACGCCGGTTTCCGACGGAGTCCGACGGGAATATTAGTGTTAATCCGCCTTCACGAGCAGGGTTGTGTCACGCTAACAAATCGCATCACGACGGATTCCGATGGTACTCGTCGGGGAGCATGTGCAAAGGCGGTCGATGGATCCTATCGGACAAACCACGAATCTGTATCGAGGTGGGATCGGACGTACGACGAGGGCATCGTAGAGAGGGGAAGAGATAGGGAAGAGATAAGAACAATATCTACATAAGCAAATGAGGAAAGAAAAATCATTGAAGGAATCGAAGGAAAGCTCAAGGCAGGCAAAATTCTCAGAAAAGAAATTAAAAGAAAAACATAAAAAAAACCACTCTAAGCCAATACCAGGGCAAATTAATAGCCCTGAAAATGAGCTCCGTTGCCACGATCACCGTCCCCGCTCGGCCCGAGACATACCAGCTGGAGCTGCAGTCTGGCGCGGGCCCCGTCTTTCGCACCGTGCTGAAGACGGACCCCCGCGACTGCGAGCCGTCGGAAGTGCCTGTGATCGACCTTGCCGGCATCGACGGCACGCCTGTGCAGCGACAGCAGCTGGTGGCGGCGCTGCGCGCGGCAGCCACGAATATGGGCTTCTTCTACGTTAAAAACCACGGGCTCAAGTCGATGGACGCCGCGTTCGAGCAGGCGCAGTCCTTCTTTGCGCAGCCCGTCGAGAAGAAGAAACTCGTCTTTAGCGACCGCTTCTCGTGTTTCTACAACGGCTGGCGGCCCGTCCACTCGGTGCACGTCTCGCCGACCGAGTCGCGCGACTACAAGGAAAACTTTTCTTTCCGCTACGAGCCGCAGTACGACCCGGACCACCCGATGCTGCTCGAGGCGATCCCGGCTGCGGTGCAGCCGTACATCCGCGGCGAAGGCTTCGTGTGGGACGGCACGGCGCACCTAGCGGGGTTCAAGACGGATGTGCTCCAGTACTGGCAGGACTGCTTGCGCCTCTCGCGCAAGCTGATTCGCATTTTTGCCATGTCCCTTGACCTGCCGGAGACGTACTTTGACCATCTCGTGACTTATCCGGGAAGGTAAGGAGAAAATTAATTGAAATAATTAAAAAAAAAAAACCACTGATGTGAAAACAAAGCAAGCTAACAAAAAAGTGACATGGTCTTCAACTACTACCCAAAGAACGAAAAAGCAGACCTCTCGGACGTCGACGTCGGCAGCGGCGCCCACACGGATCTCCAGTGCTTCACGCTGCTGTGGCAGGACGACGTGGGCGGCCTGCAGGTGCTCAACAAGGAAGGGCAGTGGCTCCGCGTGCCGCCAATGGCCGGCACGCTCGTCGTCAACATTGGCGACTTTTTGATGCGCCTGTCAAACGATCGCTACAAGTCGACGGTGCACCGCGTCTACAACTACGCGCACAAGGACCGCTACTCGATGCCGTTCTTTTTTGGCTTCAACTTCAACGAGAAGTGCTCCGTCGTGCCGACGTGCATGAGCGAGAGCAACCCGGCCAAGTACGAGCCGATCAGCTGTGGCGAGGTGAGTTTTCCTGTTTTGTTTTCTTTTTTTCTTCTTCTTTTTTTCTTCTTCTTTTTTTCTTCTTCTTTTTTTCTTTTCTTTCTTTTCTTTTCTTTTCTTTTCTTTTTCTTTTTCTTCTTTGCTGACCAAACAGTGGTGCCAAACGCGCTTCAAGAAAAGTCACAGGGAAGTCAAGGAGACTGCTGGAACGGCTTGAGCTAGTACCGAGTAGGGATTGAGGGCGAGTCCATCCGGGTTTGGCCCGCAGGCCGTTATCTAGATTATCTAGGGCGTAGCCAAACACATGCAGTCACCTCGGGGGAGTGCAGGGCCCCCAATCTCAACTCGGCACTGAGTACTCCGTAGTACATAGATAACAACCTTGTACGTCGTAAAAGTTCTGCAATACATACTCAGTATTACAAAGTCAATCTATACGGCGAATATACTCCGTATACTCAGTAGACTCGGGATAGCCAGAGTAGCAGATTGACCGAATGGCAACACAACACCAGAACACAATAATGATGGGGTCCGACACAGACCAAAACGACCTCTCCCAGAAGCGCGGCGGGCCCCATGGTCGCATCAAGCGACAACAGCGCCGGCGCGTCTTCTCCTGCGAGTCGTGCCAGCGCCGCAAATGCAAATGCCTCTTTGACACAGCGCTGCGGTCGTGCCGCCAGTGTCATTCACTGCGGTGGGTTGTCTCTGGCCGGACTTGCTAATAACTATGCTTCCAAGGTCCAAAGACAAAGACACAAAAACTGACACCGGTAGGCTGGCTTGTTCTTTGCGCGACAGCCTGCACCTGATCAGCTCCGCTGTCCCCGATGCCGATAGTCTTCCCGCCGCCCAGCTGCAGAAGATGGAGGCGATGGAGCAAAAGTACGTCGTACATGCTTCTGGATCCCACGGACGGGGATGCAGCACGGTATAGTTCGATTCTATTCTAACAGTGGCATAGACTCCAAAGGCACGAAGAAGCCATAGACCGATTGCAGGACCAGCTCAGGCAAGTGTCGTCCCAAGTCTCCACAGCCACGCACGACCGGCAACGGCTACATCGTACTCCGCTTCCGCCTCATCCTCCTCGGCGTAGTCCCTTGTGGTCGCCGCCGCCGCCGGCACATACGAGCCTTCCACTGCAACCGAACCAGGAAGACCTGTCTGCAGCGGCGGACGAGATGGCAGGCTCGGCGCCCGTCGTTGTCCTGCGCGAAATCGACAAGCATCTCGATATTGGCTGGACGCGCCGCAAAATGGGCACGCGATCCACAGACGTCGTATCAATGGGCATTATCGATGAAGACATAGCGAGTGATCTTGTTTATCTGTGAGTTAGTGGGCTTTCCAGTGGTTATTTTTGTACTTGCATGTCGCCTGACAATCAGTTTCCACCTGCGGCACGGATTGGCCCGGTTTGTGTGTGGCATTGACCAGCACACGCCCAGCCGGCAACTACGAGAACTGTACCCATTTTTGCACAGTGTATTTTGTCTTCTAGGACTATACTATCGCCCGAATCTTGTGAGTTCGCCGGCCCACTTTAAGATCAACAAACATGTGCGACGCACGCTGGGCGAGGCATTGTTAGCAAGCCCCTTGCCCATGGATGCCATCTATGCCATGTTGCTGGTAAGCGAAGAAGTCACGGAACCATTTGAGGTGAGTAAGGTTATGGAGTGGAGTTGATGAATCAAAAGAAGTTGAGGGATGATAAGGACGTGAAGACTTGGGGAGGCAGGGAGATCCGGCAAATGTGCAGATAAAGAGGCAAAAAAAAATATAACTGACACCCCTTTCTACCAAGGACTCGTCCAACTATATCGACAGCTGGCTCTTGACAGGCTACTGCGCTCAACAAGCCATGCTCGGCGTCAACTTTGCGGCCATCGTCTCGCGCATCAAGCACGGAACATCCACGGCGGCTGACCAGAGCGCCATCCGGCTGTGGGTGACCATTTGTCTGGGGCATTTGCGGTGGTCCGTGATGACGGGACGGCAGCCCGTGATCCCGAGCGCCTACCTCAACCATTGCAGCATGCTTGTCAGCTTCTACGACGCATCCAGCGACGACGGTATGCTCCTGTCTGAGGTCATGCTGTTCTCGGCCCTGTGGCAGACGCCGGCCGATCCTCGCCAGCGCGGCAGCGTCGTTCTTACAGAGTGGAAAGACAAGTGGAACCATCTCCTACGTAAGTCAGACTAAGTACATGCTCTGTATGTGGATGTAAACAATGAGACTGCTTGTTTGCTAACTTGGAAAGAGTTGCCAACATCCGCCAAGCTGTGGCTGAGCTACCGGACGGCTTGTCTGATCTCGACTGTTCGCTCACTGGAATGCCTCGGCGAGAATCTCTTGTCAGAGACGTTCCTCTCGCCATCCTCGCGCACGCACTCGTCGTATGTTGAAATCGAAGACACTGACGATGACGATGATGACGATGACGATGACGACGACAACAACGACGAAACCGCATCCGAGCTCGAAGGATCACAAAACATCCCAGCTGCCGCCGCCGTATCAAAGGCTCGCCTTCGCCAGGAGGTATGCCACGAGGCCGTTTCCATCGTCCAGCACTTCTTGCTGCACCGTGTCTCGTTTGCCCACACGCTTCGGCTCAGTGACTGGCTGTGCCTGGCATACAGTGCTCTGATTCTCGGCCATTATGGAGAGCAGGAGCTGGAGCGGGAGAAAGACCTGGCAGATCAGACAAATCAGGCAAATCAGGCCCATCGCCGCTACGGGATACATAGCTGCTTGGAGTGTATTATCCAGCTGGAGGAGTCTTGCCGAAAGCCCGTTGGCTCCATGCGCGTCCTGCGTCATGCTGTACGCATGGCCAAGTGTCGGCTGCAAGCGCGGCTGGACCTTCAGCAGCAGGGCCCAGCAAGCCGTCATGATGCACCTGCATCACCACAACCGCTACCACCACATTGTCCGCCTGCAAACATTGCTCGTCCCGATCCTCAGGCCACGCTACTCTCCAGCAGCTCCGGTCCTAGTACCATGGATCGGAGTCCAGCACAGCAGGTTCTCCAGCTACAAGAGCGTGAAGAGCGTGACTATGGCTCTTTCCTGGCCTTGGAAGACCACACTGACGTCTTTTTCAATATGAATGGCTTCTTCAGCGGTGGGTTCTTGGACTTTTCTTACCGAGACGACATGGGCCAGGCGTCACAGTAGGACTGGTGTCTCTCTGTCTATATTTTTATATTCGAATCTACATCTTTGAATTTTCTAAAGATGTCAATTGAAGAATGCGTGTTTGCATATTTTTTTATTTTTTTTTTATTTTCTCTTCTTCGAATCAGAACCATTCCAAGACACGTGGACAACGCAATCCGTAACACATGAATATTCTTTATACCGTTAATCCAATTTCATGTAGGTTTGTTTTTCAAACAATCGGTAGCGGCTGAGTCTTCTATCTATGTTAATGGGAGGAAGCCTCAGGCTTGTATAATTAGTCGTTATCCATTTCCAACTGATTCCTGGTGATCAGTTCTGCTCATTCAGTCTGCTCATTGTCCGTCTGCCGTGATCATTCTGTTCAACGCGGACTGATCCTGTACGACCAGTCCTGATTTTTTTGGTCTCCTCCTTTCTAATTGGTCCGTCTCTTGTTTCCTCTTGCCTGGTTGTTCAGCCCCACTCATGCTGTCCATCCAACAGCCATGCTTGTATTGTTTTGATCATCGCAACGTTCTTCCGTACCGCTGAGGGGTTGGGTGTGTCATCCTGGCCTGTTGTCGAGGCCCGTGGAGTCCATGTCCATAACACCGCCGGCGGGCCTGTGATGCGCGTGTCAGCCCATACCGGTTAAGTAGCTCCTCTCCTTTCCTGACGTATGCCCCTGGCCACGCCGCTCCTGGGCCCTGCGCCCATTACACCGATAGTCCGGCCATGTAGTGTTGTTGAAAGGCCTCGATCCAGTTAAGCGACCGCGCCCGCTCGACTGCGTACGCGGTCCAGAAGCCCGGTGGCGGGTCAAGCAACAAGCAACCAAACCGAATTGCTTCATTATTGCAACATGTCCAAATCCTCGTCCTGCGATACCAAAGCGCCGACAATTATCGCGCCGGGGACCAACCCCGAGTCGCCGGCGGGCATGGCCGCCGTACCCGTCGCGTCGCTCTCTGACCGCCAGCAGATCCAGATGCAGCAGGCAGGACAACAGATCGGGGTCGTCGGTGGCTTGGTAGCAGGCATTTGCAACACATCTGTATACAGGGCGGCAAGGAAGTACGTGGCAAGGGCCGACTTGATCGTCTAGTAGATCTTGACATCGGAATTGTCGCCCTTGTAAGCGTCTCCATTGGCCTTGTTGCGAAATCCTTGTGTTGAAGTAATAGGCGCGATTCTCATCGTTCCCTGGCGTGGTGTGGCCTTTTTTATCAGCGGTAACGGACATTGTGATGGACCGGAGTAAAGAAGATAGATGGGGTTTGAAAATGCCGAATACTGTTGAAGCTGTGGTAAGTAATAAGGGACTATCTATGTCGTACAGATCAGTAAATATAGCGCACGCTGCCCAACGGCAGATATTCGGGGCACGGCATCACAGTCCTACTCAGCCTTGTCAATTCTCTTCCCTCGACATGCGTCTTATTACCATTTTCGCAATTCTGACTCGGTAGCCTGACTGTCCCTGATACAGGCTTGGCGCGAACTGTGGGGCGTGGGCATACTTCCCGCCAACTGTTCACTGTGGAGCTTGGAGCCGATCCGGGGAATCGGCGCGAGGACAGTTATCAGCCCCTTATGAGGCCTGTGGGGCAATGCTCGTAACATCTATGCTCTCACTTGTTCTTCGTGGTTTTTTTTTTGTGCTATGGAATCTATCCTTAAAACCTACATATATTATATCTTCTTATCTTTTTTCTTCGAATAAACCCCTCCTAGCCTTATCACTAAGTAGAGACTACTAACTTTTTGGAACTACTCTTTGTAGAACTACTTAAACTGTAACTATTTTTCGTTATATATGTCTTTCTGTCTATCAAGTTTCTTTCTAAGACAACATAGTGTGTTACTTGTATTTACTAGGCGGTTATAAGTGGTGCCGTGAAAAGAACTGCACGAGGTGCTGGCTGGTAAAGTTGAAGTTAGCTGTCTGGTTGGGGCTCCCAGCTAGGTCAAGCCCAGCTGTCGACGGCCACGCATGACCGAGCCCCTCAATTGTCAACGCGCGCACTTCGGCATCTTCCGGGCAGTCCCAAACTTCTTCCCAGGCGCCTGGGTGCACCTCCGTAACCGAAGGTAAAGGCCAGGCCCCGGCGTAAGGTCTACTGCAACCGTTGCGCTCTGCCCACTCACGACGCCATAGCCGCACATCGGGCTCGGGGCCGAAGGAACCACCAAGGGGTGTGCGGCCCAGGAATTCGGTGTCGCGGTCCTCGACGCCATGCGAGTGCAGGATCGGTACTGGGCGTGCGGGCGTGCAGTTGTAGAAGGAATAGGTTCCTTGGTACAGCGCGGGCGACACGGGTGCAAAAGCGGCGATAATGGCTGACGTGTCTGGGCGGCAGGCAAGAAGTGCAGTGAAGCCACCACCGTTAGACTTGCCGCAGGCGTATATGCGTGTGCGGTCAACGGTGTAAGTAGCAGAAATCGTGGCGATGATGTCATAGACGTAGGCGATATCATCGACGGTTGTATTCTCGTAAGGAGCGCCCTTCCAGATGTGATGCATGTTCCAGTCCGTATTGTTCACTCCCTGGGCATACACCGTTAGGAATGCCCGCCCGGCAATGGTTAAAGCCGGGTCCGACAGTTCTGTGACGCGCTGCTGCTTCTCGCTGAAACCACCGGCTGATAACTTTAGCATACAAGTGCACCAGCGACGTTATCTTCTTCTCCTGGACTGGGTAACTTACCTCCATGGAAGGAAAGCACGAGAGGGTGTGGCTCTCCGTGAATGTATCCGGCAGGAACGTTGAGAAGGAACGAACGTTCTGTTGGCAGAGAGTAGGCGATGTTGCCAATGGTGGGCTTGCCCGTCAGGACAACTTGCGCGGCCTGCGCTACGCCGGCAATGAGCGAAATTGCTGGAAGGACAAACATGTTGGTGGGCTGTTGTTACTGCGTGTGATGGTTGTTACGACACAGGCTTAAAAAAACGTTTGATAAGGTTAAGAAATGAAGACTCAGCAATTACAGGTTCAGGCAGCCTTATAATATGGAATATTGGCGATATCAAATGTTAGGTGCCGATCTCCGGTGCCGGGAAAGGAATAAGCGGCAATTCCCCCCCATTCAACGTCACATTGTCTAAAAATGATGCGATAGAGACATATTTCTGCGAATGGAAAGCCATCCTACAGATCCCAGCGGAATTTCTGCATTCAAGCAGGCCACGCGTCCGGTCTTCGTTTCTTTGGCATTTCCGCGCTGATAGATGGGGCTGTTCAGACTCGTCGGCTCGCTCACATCACGTACCTGTCACCACCGACATCGGGACGCGTTACGCAACAAGAGCCAGATGCAGTTTAGTAATTAGGTTGCCATGCTACGTGCAGATAACGACATGACCAGGATAGGAAGCTCATATCAAATGTCAAAATCAGAGCACGATTGACGCGATAGACGTTCTTTGCTACTGTGATAAAGGCTTGATCGCCGTCGCTCATGTGTCCATCTAAATGATGTAGATTTGCTTGTCTTATTTTTGGACTGCTTTATTTTTGGACTGCTTTATTTTTGGACTGCTTTATTTTTGGACTGCTTTACTTCTTTGAGCAACTTTTTCTGTTCGTTAAGAAAATATGGCATTTGCTATCCAGCCGATCGATCTGGGCGACTGGACGCCCAGTGACACGGTTGACGACACAGAAACGGTTGCGGACAAAAACGGCACGATCAGCACGGCAGTCTTGGATATCGAGGATACTGGCGGCGACTTGTCCGATGGCAATAACCGGCTCCCGCTTCAGAGGGCTGAGAAGACAGAGCTGATACCGGACGAAGCTTTCAGATGGGATGTCAGCGGCGACCAGTCTCCATGTACGCCCATCTGTGACCCTTTATGTCTTGCACAGGGAGCTGCTGATGACTGATATTCTATATATATAGTCCCTGAAGTAGCAGCATGTGTGCCCAACACGGATGATCCTGAAATCGCATGCAGCAGTAAGTGCAGTGGCCTCAGTGATTGCCAAGGCGCCCTTCTGAACACCTGTTTCGACATCTCTGCTAACAAAAGGGAGCCTTCCGCGCCTGGACCCTCGCTACCGTGTTCGTGATCCTGTTCGCCGGTGTCAATCAGTTCTTCAGCTTGCGCTATGTGAGTGTCAACATTTGTCAAGAGAGCTCTTTTCGTTGGAGTCTGACGATTTGAATATTTAGCCATCCCTCACTATCGGCTATGTCGTCGCCCAACTTCTTGTCTTTCCCATTGGACGCGCGTGGGAGAGGCTGCCGCGTTGGCGCCTGCCGCTGGGTCGACTATCCTTCGACATTAACCCGGGAAAATTCACCATTAAAGAGCACGCTCTGATTGTCATTGTACGTATTTTCATCTTCTGTCCCGAATACTGGTGGGCTATGTCACTATCCCCGTCCCTCATGCTAATAATATTGCCAGTGTGTCAACATTAGCGCTAGCGTCGCATACGCCTCCGGATCTCTCGTGGCCATCGTTAGCCCTGTTTACTGGAACCATGACTACGGCGCGGGCTTTGGGTTTCTCTACCTGCTGACGTCGCAGATGCTCGGGTTCGGCCTCGCCGGTCTGGCCCGGCGGTGGCTCGTCTACCCTGCCGCCCTCATCTGGCCAACCTCGCTGTCTTCGACGGTCCTGTTCAGAGCACTGCACGAGCCACAGGAGCATGCCCCTGTCAATGGCTGGACTATTTCTCGTTATCGTTTCTTCGGCTGGTTCACGCTGTTTGCATTTGTTCTCTTTTGGTTCCCAGATTACATCTGGACCAGTCTCGGTACCTTTGCGTTCATTGCCTGGATTGTGCCACACAACCAGAAGGTGAACACAATTTTTGGGGTGTGTATCTCTTCTTGCGGACATTGTACAAAGTATCGTGGCGTTCATGCGCATTAACCGTATATGAATAGATGAGCTCTGGTCTCGGCTTGCTGCCGCTCAGCATTGACTGGACACAGATCAACTTCGCCGGCTCTCCCTTGACGACACCATTTTATATCACCTGCAACGCATTTGCCGTGGTGGTTCTGTTTTACCTGTTTCTGTCGCCAATTCTATACTATGCAAATGTGTGGAACAGCGCATAGTGAGTTCCAATTTCCGATCTCTGTTCACAGCGCTGCCTTGACGTCCCTGTGATATTCGTTTCAGTTTGGCTGACGAAGCATAAGTCTTCCTCTTCTCTCCTCCACGACGTATGATAACACGGGAAAGACGTACAATATCTCCCGCGTTGTTGATGCGAACCTCAATTTCGTCCTGAGCAGGTATGAGGCTTATTCGCCAATGTACATCTCCATGTCGTACTCACTTACATACGCGCTGTCCTTTGCCGCCGTTACCTCGATCGTCTTCTATACCTATCTGTACAACGGTAGCGAAATCTACGCGAAATTCAAGAACGCACGCCACGGTGGCGAAGACATCCACAAACGCCTCATGAACAACTACAAGGAAGTCCCCGACTGGTGGTACGGCGTCCTGACCGTCTCTGTGCTTGGTCTGGGGATCCTGACCATCCGGTACTGGGACACGGGGCTTCCCGTCTGGGGTTTCATTGTCGTATGCTTCGGCATGGGTGTGCTATTGATCGTGCCCGAGGGTATCCTCGAGGGGACAACAAACCAACGGATGTTAGTATTCAGTGACTGGTGTTTGGTGGCCGTTGCATGTGCTAGGCGTCTGCTAACGAGAAACAGTTTCCTTAATATTATTACAGAGCTCATCGCCGGGTATGCCTGGCCCGGCAAGCCTATTGCGAATATGATGGTGAAGTGCTATGGCTACAACTCGGTGAAGCATGGGATGGACTTTGCTCAAGACCTCAAGTTAGGACAGTACATGGTAGGGACACACGCAGTGCACCAATTCGTCAATTTGCCATCTTTTTGCTGACTGGGATACTCAATACGCGGTAGAAAATCCCCCCTCGCGTCCTTTTCGTCGGACAGATCTATGCGTCCATCCTCGCCACGATGACTCAAGTTGGAGGTATGAAGCTCTGAGCATTGCTTCTCGTGACCTACAACGAAGTGATAGTCACTGTGCTAACTCGAAATTGTCCAGTCATCCGCTGGATGATTGGACACATTGACAATCTCTGCGAGCCTACCAACACCAACCGCTTTACCTGTAACGGTGCCTTGGTGGTCTACAACGCGTCGATAATCTGGGGCACCATTGGCCCGCAACGCATGTTCCAATCAGGCCAGGTATACAGTGGTATCATGTACTTTTTTTTGATCGGCGTAGGTTTTTTCCCGGGCATCTCCCTGTGGTCGTTCGCGTCTTTACTAATAAACACGGTCTAGCCCGTGGTTACGATCCTCGTCTACCTCGTCTACCGCAGGTACCCCAAGAGCTGGGTGCGTTACATCAATGTTCCCGTCTTCTTCAACGCGGCCGGACAAATTCCCCCTGCCAACACCAGTGAGTAGAACGCCCTTGGTTCCCACGTGCTTTGTTAATAGAAACGGTAACTGACCGATTCTTAGCTCAATACTCGCTTTGGTTTATCTTTGGCTTCATCTTTAACTCTTTCATCCGCCGACGTGCTTTCGACTGGTGGAAGCGATACAACTGTGGGTTTCTATTCTCGGCACGGCCTATATGCATGGGGACGATTACGGAGCACTAATACATATACCTTCACAGACCTCCTTCAGGCGGCCATGGACACAGGCACCGCAATCGCAACGGTTCTGATCTTCTTCTGTCTCAGCTATAACAACGTCACTCTGAGTTGGTGGGGTAACACCGTCGGCTCGAACACGGATGACAAGAAGGCAGTTCCTTGGTTGACGGTTCCAACTGGAGGCCACTTTGGAAAGGGCACAGGGGAGTTTTAAATGAAAGACGGGCAGTCTTGATTAACCGACCAATATTCTACACACAACGCTGCAGAACACATGGGTATGTGCAACTCAAATACTAGGAGTTTGTGACGGCGCAGGGCCGTGAGCTGTGGGCAGGCAGAGCTCTGCCCTGGGAGGCACCTGGTCAAGTCTCCGATTAGGGCCCTATCCCCAGGGTGGTAACCCTGGGCAGAACCGACCGAGGGGGCAGACTTTTAATCGGAAGCCTACATAGCATTTCTTCTTCTTCCCTTCCGTATCTATATGTTTGTTAGAATTAAGCTTATTGCCTCGAAACTGCCTGTGCTTTGTCAGCTAGCCCATTACAGGGTTACACGTATGTGTAGCACGCGTTAGCTCGTATTTGCCAACCTTCTTGTCGAGATAGCTGTGTCGGCCCGCGAAAACATAGAGGGAAAGGGAGCACAGGGAGCACAGGGAAGCACATCCGCTAAGCAGTTTGGAGCAGGGACGGCACAGATGCACGTCCAAAGAAGGAAATTCCCAATGATGTTTTTCGGGTTGTATATTGGGCTGATATATACTCATTCTTTCATAAGAATACAAGTGCAGTTTGAAGTTGGATTTTTTTTAAAAGGATCAAACTTTTTTTTTTATAATTTTTTTTTTTTTTTTTTTTGGCTGTTTTCGTTTCGTCGGTTCATTTTCAGATTTTTAGGGGAAAAAAAAAAACTTTAAAAATTTAAATTGTTCAGGACATGATAAAATAAAGGAGTACAAGATTGACTGAATAAAAACTAACAAAAAACAAAAATGAAGAATAGAGAAGAATAGAAGCGAATTTTCGTCTCCCCAGTCATGTTTTTGTCGGTTGTTTTTCATCTCATTGTCTGAATGTCGAGATGAACGACGTTGACAATGGATGTGGCGGTGGCGCAAGACAAGACCCCTGAACCGTTGATTGTTGTGACGCGTTGTGCGTGTTAAAGCTTCAGCGGACTTTCCAGCCCTACTGCACTAAAAAGTTGCCAAGTTGTAACTGCCGTTGCTGATCCCCTGGCTGACGTTTAACCTGGAAGCTTGTGTTTTGTTTCTATACCTTAAATTATTTCGAGTCGTAGATTTACGACATATCGCGTTCTCTTTTTACAATCTTCTTTCTTGCAGGAAACGTGAGATAAAACAAAAGGAACGTGCAATTATTTCTCTGCTTCCTTCGTCCCATTGCCGACTGCCAAAAGGAAATGGGAGAGATCCTTCGAAGCTTGTCCTCGCCATTAACGGTATTCCTTAACATTAAAACGTTTATTTTATTTATAAGTCACCCACTACCATAACATAATATTATTATTCTCCGCTAAGCGTTAACTCTCCTCCATTATATACTTAATCGAATCTTATAAAACCGCCGCCTCCGCCTCCGCTCTCGCCACCAACGGTTACATCCGTTACGCGCTCGGCGCCGTCTTTCCCCTCTTCACCGTCTAAATATACCAAAACCTCGGTATCCGCTGGGCCGGCTATCTCATTGCGTTTTTGTCCTTGGCGCTGCTGCCCATCCCCTAAGTTTCTTTTCAAGTACGGCAGTCGCCTCCGCCAAAAGAGCAGGTTCATCCCCTCATCGGCTCTTGCCTCGGGGGCAAACTAAACGTAACTTGGCAATACTTGGTCACCCCTATCAGCATTTTATAACTCTTTCTTTTTATGTTACTTAAACTTTAATATTGCTTACATTTTTATTGCCTCCTTCACATATGCACATTAGACAGCGTTGCCTTTTACATGGGTTTCAACTTATCTCCCTTGGGTGTTCCTAAACCTGTTCTTGTTTTACTTTATTAACGCCATACACATCACATTTCATTGAATAGTTAATTATAATAAAATTTCCATCACATAGACGTCAAATCTTCACTTCTCCGTGCAGCAATGGGGACAATACTGAAAAGAATTAACCTTTACGATATTATGATATCAAAATGCATCCTGAATCGTGTCGGGTGGTCCCCGCAGCGCATTAACCAACTGTCCACGATCTTTCACGTGTAATATTCTCGCAGATGTCTCCTGCCTCGTTGCTAGATCTCGCGGTTGCCTGCTTGTCTTTTTTCATGCAAGCCAATGGAAGTAAGAGGCCCACCACACCACCGCATATTTTGGTCTCGATGTTGGACCTACAAGGCCGCGATATCTGGCCGCTTTGATGCAGTCGCTGCTGTTTCAAGCTATTTTTTAATCCCGTGTAAGTATCCAGTCAACGGACCATTTGGTCTCCCACAAAAGAAGGCGCTGCCAGCCTGGCGAATACGGGCCAATGATATCAGAATGGTCCACTAAAACGCCCGTTTTCCAGTTGCGGGCAAGAGGCCGGGCCGCAAATTTGAAACCGGCCAGCCACAAAAAGTCGGCTGCCGCCTGCACCTGGTCGCGGTACTTGACGACGTCAGCGGCAGTCTTCAATCGGGTGGTGGCTTCCTGGACTGTTTTAAAACGAGAATACTCTTCAACCGAACCGTATTTCCACTCAAAAGTGTGTGGCTTCGACGCCACCGAGCCGTTCGCTGTCATTTTCCTGCCTTTTCCCACCTCCTGGCCCATTTTGACAACGGTGGGCGTTCCAATTTTCATTGGGCGTGTTTTTGTGCCTGGGTTTCCACCCACGGCTGTAGACGGTGGATCTTTGTCTGTTGGCTCGGCCGTGGCTGTGCTGTTCCTCGTTTCCATGCCAATCCGTACACTGCTCCGAAGGTTGTATCGTTTGGCAGAGGGGGCGGGGCCCGCTGTACCTGTTTCTGTGGCAGTTTCTGTGGCAGTTTCAGTAGCAGTTTTTGTAGCGTTGTAGCTTCCCGCCGTCCTGGGCTTTTCTCCTTCCATGTCGGCTTCTGCCTTATTTTCGTCGTCCTCCTCTTTCTGTTCTTGCTCCCTTTTATCGCCTTTCTCCTCCTCATTCTCGATATACTCGTACACGATTCCGTAAAACTCAGTGCACGCCTTGTCAAAGTGGCGATCCGTTTTCCAGTCTATGGGGTGGCTCCATACACGCATAAACGGTGGCATCTTCTTATAGACCTCGTGCACGTTGAACGTTAGCCAGCCGTGGCATGTTGCAAATCGTGGCATGCTCGTGAGAGAGATGCGTTCTTGGTCGAGAAGGAGTCGCTGTGAATCTTGTTCTGCTGCGAACTGTTCTGCTGATAGATGTCTGGGGCGTGGTCCGGGTTTTTGACCAGGTTGTTGAATAGCGTTGGATCGAACAACCTCAGTTGTGTTCATGGCGTCTTTTGTAGCAACTTTTTGTCCGGCCACACTGTTGCCATTGTTCTCATCCTTCTCGAGTTTCTTTTTTCTTTGCTCGTCTTGCCTGGAAAAACGCATTTCGTCGGAAAATGCAAAAAGGTTCTCGTACGCTGTGTTGAAATCGAGTGGGTGCGGGTAGACCTGAGGCCATATTGTCGGCCGTGGCCGCCTTTCAGTCAGTCCAGGCGCCTTTTTCGAGTTCTGTTCCGCATTCTGTTCCGCATTCTGTTCCGCGTTCCGTTTTCGTTTTAACTGCTCTTCCACATGATTCCCCAGAGCTGCTCCTGTAACTGCGGTTGCGTCATTCGTGGTGTAGCCTTAACTGCCATTAGCGGCCGCTTCTGCCTCTGCCTCTGCCTCTGCCTCTGCCGATGTCACCTCTTGTGCTTTTGTGGCCTGGTTTATGGCTGCTCGCAGCATCTGCAAGAGAGCAGAATTTTGGCATTCGCGGTGGACGGCAGAATATGCAGAGCTGTGCGTATTCAGCTCGGGAATCCAAAACTAGAAAGGAGAGGTGTTAGTGAAATGTCCGCGGTTTAAAAAACAAACAAACGTAAAAGGAAACGTAAAAGGTAAACGCCGAACCAAACGTTGGCGTCGACGACACAAACAATCTTCAGGACAAACGGTCCCTTGTCGCCAAAGTACACACGATACACAACACCATCCACGCCCGTCCCCAGGTGCTCAGAGCGTCGCCAGTCAATGGCGTCAATGTCAAACGGGCATTTTCGCAGCCGCGGCATGGCCAGGTCCTTGATGTGGACGACGCGGGAGGACGACGTGGCCGCGTCGACGTCCATCAGCTCGTCGCTCATGCACGGGTACTGTCGGAGAAAATGCCAGCGGCGCTGGACCGACATGCCGTCGAGGCGCTTGTCCATTGTTGGTGATCAATCGCGGGGCCGTCGCTTAAGTAAATAAGCGTCGCATCAATAAAACTGCGCTGTCATCATTTCGTGAACGGTGGTTGTGTAGTGGAGAAATTGTTGTCGAGATTCTGCGTTGCACGCTTACTACATGTTTACCGCATGTCGTTGCCTGTAGTCAATCAATCCCCTGACGCGACATTATCACGCGATTACGTGCCGTATATAATTAATCACGTGCCTTACCTTCAACCAATAAGTGGGCAAGTTTCAAACCTCTTTTAAACACACACTCTTAACACAACGGAATCGTACTTTTCGCGACTAAAACACTAAATGAAATTAATAAAATATAAATTTCCTATAGTTAATATTCAGTGCCGCCCACTGGCTGAAAACAATGCCCGGCGCTTGGAAAAGCAAACAAAGTTCACCATAGATCCTTCCTTATCGTATCTTACCGCCCATTTTCATCGTTTTCCATAATTCTGTTTGAAACACATAAGCACAGCCACGCAACTAAAAGGCCTGAAATCAAAGGCCCATATTGGCGCGGCGGCCGTCAAAACACATTGCCTCTGCTGCCTTCACTTGCCCGGACAATGAGTGTTTCTCCGCCCCCAACACCGCCCTCTCATCGTCCAGCACGCGGCGAGAATCGCTTCAAGCCTGTGCGTGGGGCGTGCGAATGGGTAGAAAGCTACTATCCGGGCAGCTACCACCCCGTTGATGTCGGCGATGTCCTGCGCGACGGCCAGTACAAAGTCGTTCGAAAACTCGGCTACGGCTCGTTTTCAACCGTCTGGTTGGCCCACGATGTGAAGTATGCTATGTGCGGCGATCGCTTCTCGTCATCCGTCCCCTTTGTTGTTTTTCTTCCATACCGGTGTGCTAACCACAACGAAACGATCTCCCCGTAGGAACAACACATACGTCGCCTTAAAGATTGCCGTGGCCAAGGAGTCTTCCGAGGTCGAGGAGCTTCCGGAAGTGGCATTCTACGCCCACCTCGCGCGCAAAGCAGCTCATGAAGGACAGTCCGCAATGTTGGACCGGTATATGACAAAATTACTCGACACGTTTGAGTTGCAGGGACCCAACGGCGTACACAAGTGCGTCGTGTTTGAGCCGATGGGCCCGACCGTGAACACCATGGTAGAAGAGCTGCCGCAGTTCAAACCGCGCACGAGGCATATGAAGGTTCGCTATCCGTTGTGGATGGCCAAGCAGATCGTACGCGGGACGCTGGAGGCGCTTCAGTTTCTGCATTCCCATGGCATAGCACACGGCGATGTCCAGCCTGGCAACATGCTGTTTCCTCTGTGCGGGGGCGGCAGCAGCCTGAGCCTGGACAGCGAGAGCGAGACAACGCTGTGGCATCCGGAAAACTCGGACCCAACATGGCCCACCTCTATTACTGCGCCCATCGAACGCCTGGACGGGAAAGTCGACCTTTGGGCACCGAAACGCCTCTACATCCCACGGCCGCTGACGGACTTTGTGGACCGCAGCCCCGGCTTCCGTGTGAAGCTTTCTGATTTGGGTGGAGGTAAGTGCTTTCCTGAAAATGCAGTTGTCTGTCAAAGAGTTGGGAAACTGACACCCTGTTTCTTCTCCTTTCTTGTTCAACTCTAGCGTACTATGTGAACGGCCTGCCAGCGGAGATCGTGACACCCACAGGGCTACGTGCTCCCGAGATGATATTCAGGACTACTGCGAAGGACACCGCCAAGGGCACCGCCAAGGTCACCGTCGCTGACACCGTCGCTGACGGCAAGATGCTCGACGTCTGGAGTGTCGGCTGCCTCGTGTTTGAGCTCGTCACGGGCCGGCCGCTCTTCTGCGTCCCGTGGTCCGACGGCCAGAACGAGACCGACGACGACCAGCTACTCCAGCTCTCGTCCATCTTAGGCCCCCTCCCGGACAGTTTGTTTTCGCGCTGGAAACGGTCGTCCCTCTACTTTCGAGATGATGCCAAGGACGGCAGCCGCACGCTGTACAATAACCAGATCGGCGAGGCCGATTCAGATTCAGATTCAGACGATCCAAGCAAAGGCATCGAACCGCTCGTTATACCGCTCAACTCGATGGAAGACATGTTTGACAAGGCGGCACCGGAGGTGGCCTGCTCGTCCGAGGCACAGCAGATCAAACAGTTGGTCCGCCGCATTCTGCAGTACGATCCGGCCCAGCGACCCACGGTGGCCGACATTTTGCAGGACGAGTGGTTTGCCCGAGACGACTGGGGAAGAAAGGAGGGAGGAGAAGAAAAATGAGCTCTAGAGTGGTACGGGCAGTAAGCGCAGGCGCAGCTCCGAAACGAAAACTTGTCGATAAGATCATCTTTGGTTTACACATCGCATTGGGATGTTTCCTTTTTCACATTACTTCCATGTACATTGACGGCGCTCCCGTTACGTTTAATAATTTTCACCCTGCACATCCCTTCGCATTGTAATCTGCAGACTTACGTACGATATGTTTTCAACAATACCAAAACTTACCAAATCAAACCAACACTATGACAACCAAATTGCCTGCGCCACAAATTTGGAGCCAATCATCCACCATCATCGAACTTGCAACCAACAGACTTCTCGCCCACAATGCACAAAAATAACCTTGTTTGTCATTGAATTTAGAGAGATTTCCCCGCACAGGAAATATCAACTGTTACTCGAATGTTAGAAATTTACTCGTCCGCATAATTGGCAAGTATGAGCGAGCACATATTTTATATTTACTTTTTGGTACTTCAAACAATGTAGGATCATAGCTTCGTGTGCAAATAAAGACCTACCATATAAAAATCACTATCTGCACTGTATGCTGGCTTTATCCAAATAATTCTCGAATCAATCCGTAAACGTTCTGAAATCAAACTTTATCAGTTGCAAGCTTCATTTTTAAATACAAAATTAATATATTTTTGTCTGTTCCCCTTAGGTCCGTACTAACATATTGTTTCGCATCTGCCTCTCGCATATTGTCGGTCCCTAATCGGCAGGCGCAGACGGGATGCACCTCTGCTATCAGTCTGCCCGTTCCCCGCGTCAGATATACGCGAGCCAGGTCCGACAACCAGCGGAGTTATCCATGCCGCCAGCACGCTGCAGCACACAATTGGAAGAACGTTTTGCAGTGAGCTACGGCGATACCACTTTACCACTTTACGTTGGTTGCCCCACCCAAAATGACGAAATAAGGAGACAAGCGAGCGAGAGCACCAAAATGCCGGCCGGTGGCCGATTCGCCGATACCGCTTCGTAAAGGGGGGAGTATAAATGGAAGGAGCGCACCAGCCGTTCTTTCCGATTTCGCCTTCCGTTCCTGCCAAGACATTACAAACGACGACACAACGTCAACCGCATCAACTCGACTCTTTCAATTAAACCAATCACTCGACAATCAACACTCGCCGACAGCACGATGGCCACCTCCACGCAAAAGGTCGTGTTTGGGGCGATGACATTTGGCGCGGCGGGCGCGGAGCAGGCGCGCGTACACGACCTCAAGGACTGCGCGGCGATCCTGGACGTGTTCCAGAAGCACGGGCACAACGAGATTGACACGGCGCGGACGTACGGCGGGGGGTCTTCCGAGAAGTACTTGGGACAGCTGAACTTGAAGGAAAGAGGAATTGTGCTGGACACCAAGCTGTCGCCCCGCGGCAAAGGCATTGACTCGCTGCACTCGTACACGCACCGGCCGGAGGATCTGAAGCCTGCCCTCCTCGAAAGTCTCGCCGCCCTGCAGACCGACAAGGTCGACATGTGGTACCTGCACGCGCCGGACCGGAGCGTGCCGTACGAGGACACTCTCAGGGAGGTCAACAACCTGTACGAGGCCGGTTATTTCAAGAGATTTGGCATCAGCAACTACGCGGCGTGGGAGGTGGCGCAGATGGCCGAGATTGCGCGGCGCAACAACTGGAAGCAGATTGACGTCTACCAGGGCGTGTACAATGCGCTGCACCGGGCGGCAGAGCCCGAGCTGTTTCCGTGCCTGCGGCATTATGGGATTGGTTTTTACGAGTACAACCCGATCGCCGGCGGTATGTTGACGGACAGATACACGCGGACGGTTACGGTCGACGACATTGAGGCCGGCAGCCGGTTCGACCCCGCCAAGACCCAGGGCGCCAGCTACCGCCAGCGGTACTGGAACGACGCGTACTTTGACGCACTGGACGTTGTGCGGCCCGTGGCGCAAAAACACGGGATCCCGACGGCGGAGGCGGCGCTGCGGTGGGTCAGCCACCATTCTGTTTTGGACAAATCAAAAGGGGACGCCGTGATTATCGGGGCGAGCAGTGCGGCGCAGCTCGAGGAGAATTTGACGAGCCTCGAAAAGGGACCGCTGCCGGACGAGGTCGTGCAGGCGTTTGACGCCGCCTGGGAGGTGGCCAAGCCGGCGTGCAAGCCGTACTTCAGAGTATAGCGACCATGCGTAGCAGGCAGGTATTACTAGGAGCAGCTTAAATCAAGTTTGTTTATTGAAGCTATATACATTTTGTTTCCTTCATCCTTCTCAGATCACCTATTTACCGGTATCCGTGGCAGCCATGACGCGCTCCATGCCGGGGTCGCAGAAGGGGTAGGGGTCGCGGTAGTGATGGTTCTGGCCAGAGCACTCGATCGCCTGGCCCTTGATGATCTCCAAATCGGGACGGGCCGGGTCCTTGTTGTCGAGGAAGATCAGGACGGCCTTGGCGATCTGCGACACGGGCGTAAAGAGCTCTTCGGGGAACTGCTGCCACAGCTCGGTGGTCAGCAGATTCGTCTTGACAGTGCCGGGCAGGACGGCGTTGACGCGGATCTGGTCGCGGCGCCACATGTAGCGGTCCAAGCAGCGCATCAACCCCAAGACGCCGTGCTTGGTGGCCGTGTACACAGGGCTGCTAAACGACGGGTACAGCGCGCCGCAGCTGGCCGTGAACGTCAGGACACGCTCGCCCTTGGTCGACTCGGGCGACAGCCTAAAGTAGTGCTGCGCGAGGTAGGCGGTCGTGGTGGCGGCCGTCATGCAAATGTCGATAATCTTTTGCGTACCGTTGGGCAGCGGCGGCGGCTCGTCGCTGTCGGACGCGGCGGTGCGGTCGTAAAACTCGTCGGCGCGCTCGCCGACGCCGGCGTTGGCGTACACAAAGTCGAGGCGCTTGTGCAGTCTAAAAATATCGCGGAACACGATGCCCAGGGCCTTGTAGTCGGTCACGTCGACCTGGTGGAAGACGCCGCCGTGGACGCCCTCTACGGCCTTGGCAGCGGCCGGGTTGTAGTCGAGAATGTGGATTTCCCAGCCGGCCTTGCGGTCGCCGAGGGCCGTCGCCGTGGCCAGGCCGATGCCGCTGGCTGTACTCGTAAGTAGGAGAATAATATGAATATAGGAGGCTATCTTTACTTACCACCGCCGGTGATGATTGCAACTCGTGTCTCAGCCATTGTGTTGTGTAGATGTTTGGATTGGATGTAAACAAGAAGAAGAAAATCAAAGAGAGGACAGAAGGAGAAGTAGAAGAATGTCGAGAGAATAACAGAGTTCTTTATTTATTTCTATTGTCCGAGTATATACGTGTCTGCCTCTAAGCAGAGCTATCCTATCCTCAGCTTAACAACACAAGACGCCCGGCATCCCCGCATCAACAATGGTCTACGGATAGTCTAAACCCCTCATGGGGTCAGGAGTTGTGAAAAATATGGAGAACGGAGGAAGGAAAGGAAAATAAGAACAATGGCAGTCCAGGAACTAACATGAGAAACAAGGGGAACAAGGCGTGGAACAGGGCGTGGATCGGTGCGGAGATCAAGCTCAGAGGATGTTGAGACCCGGACTGACTCTTGAGGAGTAGGGCGGACATATGCGTGGTGTTAGTGGCGACCGCGCCGTTAGCGGATAATCGCAACCGAGCATGAGCAAAGAAGGGGAAACGCAAGGAGACGGGACTAACAAGTCGACGTATGAGAATAATATGGAAAAAGAAAGCAAAGTGAAACAAGAGGGGTTTCTCCAATTGACTATTGTACACGGTAAGAGGAAGGACGCCAACACTTGATGAGGTAATAACACGACACGAAAGCTGTCAACTACACCGTACTACCAATAAATATAATTTCAACTTTTACTCGTATTCTTCCCTTTATCGTCGACTCTTTTGTTTTTCAATTTGTCATTTTCATTCTGTGTCCATTACCTAAAATAGAACAACCAATGCCAGATGCATACTCATCACAACTGGAAGCGGAAGCCCCGCTCGACGGCGACGCCGGGCAGGCCGTGCGCCTCGCGCGACGCCTCGGTTTCGGCCTGGGCGGACGCGTCGATGGCGGTCTGCTGCTCGAGCTGGTCGAGCTTGCGGTTGAGCGACTTGAGGTAGAGGCGGAGGATGGTGGCCACAATAATGGTCATGGCGGACATGGCGATGTTGACCGAGAACGCAGTGGTGTAGCGCGGCGCGGCGGAGCTGGGATAGAGGTAGGGCGAGTAGATCTGGCAGACGTTGCTCAAGGCGTTGATGAGGGCAATGGCGGCGGCGCGCTTCGCGACGGGGCGGGGCAAAACTGCACGGTTAGTGATTGGACACAATTGTCATCATCGTCGGGGGCACTTACTGTTCGAAATATACCCCAAGGCCACCACGTACCCCGAGTACGTCCCGCCGACCATGAGGCACATGGCGACGTAGCGCGGGGCAAAGGCGGTGGTGGCGACGGCCAGGACGTACATGGCCATGGCGAGGACGGGCGGGCCGGCAATGTGCAGGTAGCGCTCGCTGGTGCGGTCGGCGTGCCAGGCGTTGGTGAGACTCAGCACGACGGCGATGCAGTAGGGGGGTGCGGTCAGCAACAAAGTGTGGACACGGTCGTAGCCGAGACCCTGGACGACGGTCGGGAAGAACGTGGTCATGGACCCGCTAGCGGTCGAGCCATAAATCACCGCCAGGATCAGCCAGGTCTTGACGTCGCGGACGGCCAGCGCCAGGCCGTGCAGGGGGTGCTGGTGCGCGGTGTCGACCCAGTCGTCCTCGCCAATGTCGGCCTCGAGGCGCCAGGCGGCGAGCTCTTTTTCTTGTTCGGTCAACCAGCGCGTCGTGCGCGGCAGGTCGGGGATGACAAACGCGGCGACGACGGCCACGACGACCGTGACGCTGCCCTCAATGATGAAGAGCCACCGCCACGCCGACAGCCCGCGCACGCCGTCCATGCCGCCCGTGATCGCCGCGGCGAGCAGGCCGCCAAAGGCGCCCGACAGCAGCGAGCCGCTATAAAGTAAGCCCGTGCGGAAGGCGAGCTCCTTGCGCGTGTACCAGCACGACAGGAAATAGAGACAGCCGGGGAAGTACGCCGCCTCGACAAAGCCCAGGACAAACCGGGCTGTCAGCAAACCGCCATAGCTCTGGCAGGCGGCCGTGAGACCCGAAATCAGGCCCCACACGAGCATGCAGCCGGGTAGGTAGATGGACGGCTTGCCGAGTTTATTGAGGATCATATTGGAGGGGACCTGCATGATCAGGTAGCCGGCAAACAGGATGCTCACCGACGTGTTGAACTGCGTCGACGACAGGTTGAGGTCCTCCAAAATGCCCGCCAGTTTCGCGGATGCAATGTTGTTGCGGTCCAGGTAGTTGAGAATGTACATGAGCACGATCATCGGCAGCAGCCGGGCGTCAATCTTGCGGCGCAGGCGGACCTCTTGCTTCTCCAGCTCCTCGGGCGTCATCTCGCGGATCCATTGCGGCGCGTTGCGGAAGCGGCCAGTACCCGTGGCGGCCGTGTCAATCTGGTGGATCGACTCGAGGTCTTTCTTGTCAATGTCGGTGGTCATCTGCCTGCTAATCTCGGTGGCCATGTTGAAATGAGGCGCTGTGTCGTCTGTGCGTGGTTTACAATGTTGTTGATAACGCTATAGGAAGAAGAAGAGTAACCAAAACCAGAATAGTGATGCAAGGCGCGAGTTATCATTGTCGGAGGAGGAGGCGGAGGCGGGAGCTAAAGAGCTTAAATCCTGCCTGAGCCACGTGCAGGGATCGTGCCATGCTGCGATGATTTCTCTCATTTCTCAGTTTTCCGATGTAGACCAGACACAATCGTTATGGTGATACTCCTTATTCTTGGCTTCTCCGACAGAATTCCGGGGCCCCGCGTGGAGGTCGTGCGGGGATGCGGAGAAGAGTTTGGGAAACGTGCGCAATTCTGTTCGGCCGATATGAACGGACCACAAGCTTTTATTATCCTTATCCGCCAAGGCCCAATTGCGGAAGTAGTCACATCCCAAGTCCGTAGGCCCATCCATAAGCCGATGCTTTTTGCCATGCCATCGAGGCCATGTGCTTTCAAATCGCAATATGAATGAATATGAATGTAAACCGCCGGCAGTAATCATACTCTGGATTTCCATGAGGTATGAACACGACTTGATACCTCTTTGGACTCTTTTCGATCGTGTAGGTCTGTTACCTCTGTTATTTTTGTTTTCCGATACTTTGTGCACCCTTATCCGCGATCGTACGTCGTTGCGACCCCCAGCGTCGCGTTTCCGAGACGATCCCCGTCTCGTGATTGGCGAGCTTGCTTTTCCCCAATACCACTTTCCTCTCCTGATTTTAACCGTCGGTATATAACTTAAGAGTTGTTGCATGTGGTATCGGAAAAGCTTGTTTCTGCAGCCAAGCGACGTTGAAATGAATATATAAGTCTCTCTCTACAAGCACAACGTCCCAATGCGTTTCCGATCCCAACATCGCACCTCGAAACTTGAAGCATGACTTGTAAACCTCTTTCCTCTTTTCCTTGGCGGAAAAGCGTAATGGGTGGGTAAAGGTTCGTCGCCGTTACATCCTGACGAGACCGTCTCGAGCCACAACGGTACTTATGCCGGCACTTGTATGTTTTCCGTAAGCTTGTCTCGTGCACAAAGCTTGCAAGTCGACGTTCAATCTTCGATGTGATTCGTTTTCTTATTATTTATATTATTTATATGCCCCTGTGGTGCAGTGGTTAAGGCACCGGGTGTTCCTTGAGTGGTAGCGGGTTCGAATCCCGCCAGGGTTTATTAA